>JANHMN010000008.1:78157260-78442845 GCA_030674055.1 Rhabdomys pumilio | reverse complement strand
AGAGAGAGAGAGAGAGAGAGAGAGAGAGAGAGAGAGAGAGAGAGAGATTAAGGAACTGAGAGGAAAAATAGTTTGGCCCAACAAAGGACAACATGCAGTTTTGAAATATGAGATAATACAAATATTATCTCATTTAAAGTATCCACAGCCTTGTGCAGTAACTATAACCTGAATACCTCATTCTAAGACTGAACGCGCTTGAACCCAAGATACCCATTACAGACCCCAAGGTGAGTAATAATATGCCTTCATTCTTTTTATACTCTCTAGGTCCTGGCTGTTCCTTCTCAGAGAATCTCATCTTACTGTTCTCTTCACCAAAACTGAAGTTTTCGTGTCATAAAAAGCCAGAAGTCAAAAGCCAAAAGACACTTGCTCCAAAGAAATACCGATCAACGCACCTTGGTTCTCATACAGCCAGCCTGGCCATTCCTTCCACTCCTAGCTCCCTCTCTCTTTCCATTCTTCTCCCCAAACTTCAAACCATTCAGATTCACGCTCTGTGCCTCTCCCTCCCTCTGACCGCAGAAGCCAGCTGGTACCTTGTCCTTCCTTCGGACACACTGGTTTCAGATGGAGCTGACCAGTCAGGGGACTGGGAGAGACAGGTGAGCCACAGCAAGGTGTGCCAGCCTCAAGGAAGGGTTTTCCAGTCTCAACTTCCCCCAGTGGGGCGTGGCTGCCCGCAGAGGACGAGGTCGGGGCGGGGCTCCCCACAAAGGGAAGTCTGCGGGCTCTGAGGTTTCCGGAACTCACCACACAGCAACCAGCAGGAAACCTCGGCCGAAACTGTAAAACTTGGACTTGTTGCCAAGCGACGCGCTCATTTTTTCTATTGCGAGATGAATGAACAGTGCAAGAGAAAAGTCTGCTCGGGATACTCGGAGTCACGGTGAAGGACAACAGCGCCACCTCCTGGCAGAACCTGTATCAGCCGTTTCCCCGGGAAATTGTCTGGAAGACTCCAGGCACAGTATCTACTCAAAGGCTTTGCCAGGTACTACAAAACCATACGAACCACTACCACGACCCTGAGAAACCTAAGAGTAATATATGCAAAAGAACGTACTAGAAGTAATTCATCAAATATTTAGGAAGAAGCTTTAGAAATTCATTGTGTTCTGGAGCCTCCTTCCTCCTGGGGGAAAGTGTGGGAAAGTGGAGATATACTCCTTTGTCTAAGCCCTCTTGATGTACAGCTGAAGCATAGATGGGAATTTATAATTCAACTGGTAGAGTTAATCCATCAAAAGGACATTTTTAAAACCTAAAAGATGTTCAATCCTGAGGCACACTGCTTTGAAACTGTTCAAAGACATTTAACATGAAGTGAGGCAAACGATTCTTTTTACTTTATCTGAAAGCAAGGAGACCCCAAAGAGACCGTAAAGCCTAGTCATGCCCCAAACTTTCCCGGAAAGGCTTCCCTAGCAATAAGAGATCACCAAAGAAGTTCTGATGGATTCGTGGTCAGATCTGGAATCGCTACAGTGGTGTCTGGTACCTTAAGCAATCTCCATAGGTCTTGAGGAAGTTTAAGCCAGGAGATAGAAACTGCGAGACGCAGATAGGAGTAAATGGGCTAGTTTATGAGGTCTGTTACCACACTGAGGATTCTTGGAGTTACAGAGGGAAAATTTTGTAAGGTTAAAAAAAAGGTATTGTATGATCAGCTAAAAATGAGGAAGTAAGTGTGGGCTGCTGCTTTTAGCATGACCTTGTGTTAACACACGGGGTTGTTGTAGCTCAGGGAATGTTGGTCATGAGTAAACGTCCTTATGTGAATTATGTCGGCTTTAAAGTTCTGTCAGCTCAGTCATATGTTAGTTTTCTATGGCTGATTTAACAAATTACACAAATGAAGTTGCTTAGCTAACACAATTATTATTTTATAGCTCTGAATTCTGGATGTTCAACAAAGGTCTTCTTGTACTAAAATGACTGTATATACTCCTTTCTAGGCAATCTTGAGGAAGATCCGTTTCCTTGTTTTTTCCAATATCCTTGGTTTGGTCCAAACTCCTGCCTACTGTAGTCATTATCCACAGTGGAGTGCTGCTGGGCTAGCATCCAACTCTGGGCTTTCTCAGAGCTGAGGACTTGCTACCAGACAGCTTACTCCATCACTTTTTCTTTCATTGTCAAAGCTAGCAAGGCAGTAACAGGTGGAGTCCTTTCACGTTTTCAGTCATATAGATCAAACCCAGGACCTCACATACACTCAGAAGTCCTTTATCACTAAAGTACACCTCCCCCCCACCCCCAGCTTTAGTTTTCTTTTGGGAGAAGGTTGTTGTGTAAGCCAGAGGTTAGGAAATTGGAAAGGGAGGAAAATTCTCAATGAGGCTGCTTAATGCTTTCAAGACAGCCAGCTCAGCAAACAGTACTCAAAATACTTATGTTACTTAATTGAAACTGAACCAGTAAAGCAGCTTAGGACCCTAATCTGGCCCTGAAGCTTATGTTCAAATAAGTGACAGAAATGACAAATAGCTGTGCCTTCCTAGCTTAATACCAAAAAGAGCTAGAAAGGTAAGTTCACAGTAGTGCACTTGGTTAGTTCTCATCTGCAGTCTCATTCACCCATCCCTGACATTTGGGTTTACATAAAACAGCCTTTAACTGACCGTAAGATTAAATCAACAGAAACAAAATGTGTTTATTTCTTCCTGTGTTGGCCTGATCATGTGGAGTGTCACATGATCCTTGGCAGAAGACAGTCTTTCAGCTAGCCTGAAAGGAGCAGAGGCCTGCTACAACTCTGTGTGTACTTTATCGTTCACCTATCTTGCCTTCTGAAAAAATTCTACCTTTCCCCCTGGATTCCTGTTTTCATTAGAAGTTTTCTTAACCTTTTTCTTGGTGTCCATTTCCTGTCTGGAAAAATACTTATGGGAGCTGTCACTAACCTGAGGCTGCTTCATCCAAACTCCAGATGATTTAATAGTTATAGTGACAGTCTCATTACGGATGGTCTTGAAATCACTGGTAACTTATGCTGGCCTGGCCTACTCTTGTGCCCCTACTCCCTCAGCATCTTCAGTGTTGGTGTTACAGGAGAGAAAAGTCACATCTTGCACTTACATATTTGACCTTTCCTTCACTGTTATGCATTTCTAGGCAAACAAACAAAACAAAATAAAACAAAACAAACCCTATCTTAACAAAAACAGTAAATCAAAATGGTTCCTTTAGTGAGTAATACTTGATGCCAAAACAGATAACCTGAGTTCAGTCTCAGCTCCCACACTGAAGGAGAGGAATTACTCCCACAGTTGTCCCTCCACATGTGTGAGCTCCTTGCCAGCAGGTTCAGGCGAGAAGAGAGCTATCCGGGTCCCGCTGGGTCTCTCCTGGGCTGAACAGGATGGTAAGTGTCCAGGAGTCTTGTCAAAATAGGAACTCAACTCTAATGTATCAGCCTCCTGTTCATATAAACTCAGAGCATAGGGAAGAGGAGTTTTGATGGGGTGAGATGATATAGGGGACAGGTAAGGGTGATGGAGGGTATGGGGTGACTGACATGGCCAATGGCAAAGCTCTACATAAGCAATGGCAGGGCAATGGCAGGGACAAATGGGTCTTGCTGAGTTACCCCATATGGAAGTGATTGAAACAGGTCTCAAAACTCGAGTCAGGCTTAGGCTCTCCCATAAGGCCGAAGAAACCTGAGCCAGGCTCGGGTTTGTCCACAAGGCCCAAAGAAGGGCCAAAATGTGGCCCAACAACTCCACCTCTCATTTTTGTAATGAGCAGGTTACATGGCTCCTGTCTTAGATTGTCCCCCACATGGGGATCTTATCCATCTCTGGATACCATGTGTCACTCTGGCTCAAGGGGGCAGGGGTAGGGGGATGCTCCATGACCTGTCTTAGGTTGTCTCAGCACATCTGAGATCTTACCCATCATTGGTCAGGTGGAGAGCTATAGAGGAATATGTAGAGCCTGGCTCGGAAGAGACAAGTCTTTGGTAATAGACCTCAGCTTGGTGAAGAAGAACCGCCTCTAGCCTCTAATGGATAAATTGAGTGAGCATATTGGGCACACGTGGCCCAACAGTCAAGATAAGAAGGAGGGAGAAGGGGCCAAGGAGAGGGAGGAAATAGGGTAATAGGCCATGAAATTTAGTCAGCAACATGTTGTCTCGGAGCTCTCGTCTCCTCCTTTAGAGTAACAGGGGTCACCCGACAGTTTTTTAAAGATCTTTCTTGCACCTCGGGGGTCCCCAAGTCCTCCCTCAATCAAGATGGGGAGCAGCATCCATGTCAGCAGCTGGGTGTTGGGTCATTCTCTTGATCATCTTGGTCTCCTGTGGGAGAAGCATAGAGGGGTTTCTCAGGGAAGGTGGACTCCCTGGAAATGTCATTGTCAGCCTCTCCTTGTTGAGGCATATATTTTATATCTTGGCCAGTATTCAGATTGATCTTTTTGCAATTTGAATAAATATGCAGCAGAATCCCCTCACAGCTGTTAGAAGTGGGTCTGGTCCTCTCCAGGCTCCTGTCAGTGGGTCCCTCCATCTGACTCGTATTGAGCTATAGGAGATGGAGAAGGTCCAATGTCTTTGAAATGGGGACAAGTGAGGATTCTTTTGAAAAATTTAAAATACTTAAAATGAATAATGCATTTTTTTTAGCTGATCATGTGGGGGTAAAGACTCCCCTTTTGTTTTTGTAACTGAGACTTTAAGGCTTGATTTTGTCTTTCGAAAATTGTCGCCGGGCGGTGGTGGCACACACCTTTAATCCCAGCACTTGGGAGGCAGAGGCAGGCGGATTTCTGAGTTCGAGGCCAGCCTGGTCTACCAAGTGAGTTCCAGGACAGCCAGGGCTACACAGAGAAACCCTGTCTCAACCCCCCCCCCAAAAAAAGAAGAAAGAAAAAAAAAGAAAATTGTCCTCTCGGGTTGTAAGGGATGCCCATAGTGTGGGATATCTTCCACATATAGAGAAACTCTGAAAAAGTTTTGCTTGTGAAACATGGGCCATTATGTGTTTTGATTTGATCTGGAAGCCCGAGAATGGCAAAACATTGAAGCATATGGCTAAGAGCATGTTTAGGTTTTTCTCTGGCGTGGGTTGACACCAGCATGCATGGGGGAAGGTATCAACAGTCATAAATATATATTTTAGCTTTCTAAATGAGGAATAGTGAGTAACATCAAGTTGCCAAAAATTATTAGGGTGGAGCCCACGGGGATTGCTCCCCGTGAGCTAGAGGGGAAGTATCTGTAAGAATGGCTGACAAGGACTACAGGTATAGATGATCTTTTTAAGATCTTTTATGGGGAGCTGGGGGTATTTATGTCTTAGGCCCCTCCAGTTGACATGAGTTAATGAGTGGAACTGAGTCGCCTCAGCAACAGTATTATGGCATTGTAAGCCTGAAGCAAGTTGATCTGCCAGGCGGTTTCCTGTGGATAGGACCCCTGGGAGGTCTTGATGACCTGGAAGGTGTTGGAGAAAAATAGGATGTTGTCTTTGTTTTAGTAGGGTATGTGGCTGGATCATGAGGGGACGGTGTGGTGATGGGGTTAGAATCAAGGCTAATATGAGCCTCTACCAAATTAGGCAGTTTACTACATAAAGGCTGTCAGAAAACAAATTAAAGGATTCAGAAATCATACGTAACACCATAACCACTG
Organism: Rhabdomys pumilio; assembly: GCA_030674055.1. NCBI lineage: Eukaryota > Metazoa > Chordata > Mammalia > Rodentia > Muridae > Rhabdomys > Rhabdomys pumilio. The sequence continues at coordinate 78,437,201 of JANHMN010000008.1, read as the reverse complement.
CAAACAATTCTTTAAATTGGCTAGAGCCCTCAGTTTCTTGGAGGTCTGACTTTATAGGCGATGGACCTTTGTCTGATGAGGAAGTGGGGAAAGCAACAGTGGAGGACCGCAGGTGCCCACCATCAGTAAAGACAGTGGGATAATGTGGGTTGGAGCTAGAAAGCAAGAGTCTGGGGGGCTTCCATTCAAGTCTGGAAATGGAACTCATCCACTTATATGGTCCAAAGTGGCAATCCATTCCATCGGGGAAAGCCCTTTAGGGCTAGAGCAACTGTTCACTCAAACCTAAAAACAGGCCCGCCAAAATTAACAGAAGGAATAGAAAAGGCAAACATCTCACTATCTTCAGAGTGTAGGGGGAATAGCCACTTGTTCAATGTCAATAGAGGACTGATCTGCTTGCCAGCAAGCATGCCAGCAGTGATGGGGATTGAGGACTCAGCACTTTGGTTCCTCTCCCTGAACTCAATATTCTTCTTAAAAGTAGGTGGTCCATCTAAGGTAGGCCCTGAGAGGACAGCCTTAGCCAAATCCTTCCAATCTCAGGTGATGCATGTGTGGTGCGCCAGGCCCTCAAGGATAGTCTCAGCCCAGGGAGAGTTTGTCCCATCCTCAGCCACCACCTTCTTGAGTTCTTTAAGATCTTGGGGTTCCCAAGGGTACCAGGCAGCTGGCTGACTACCACCAGGGTTGACAATCATTGGGTAAAGGCTAGTGGTGTATCGGGTGCCAAGCCCTTCCCTATTGTAAGGCACAGAGAAACCCTGAGAAGGATTGTTTGAGGGATCTGGGGAGGCCAGTTTTATCACCTGCTTGGAGGCCAGCCAAAAGACACTGTCAAAGGGGTCCAAAGCGGGATAAAGAGATTCCATGGGCAATGGCCCACAAGGACTATGTTTTGGTTTCACTATTGGTTCAGACACCTCTGCAGCAGAAGGAGACTCCTTGGCCTTCTTTTTTCACTGGTGTGGAAGGCAACTCTTCAGAGCTACAACCCCCAGGGTTGTTAATGGGGTAGAGGTGAGTGGTTTCCCTTGAGTTAGGGCCTCTGCCGGAATAAGGCAGCAGAGTGGAGAGCACAGAAGGAGGAGGAACATGGACCAGACCCGTGGGAGGATCGAATTGGGAGCAACTGGCTTTGGAGGGCGAGGCTTAATCAAGGAGCCTCCCCAAAAGGATCAGGAGAAGAATATAAGGATTCTAGGGTGGGATCAGGGTTAGCTGAGGACTGTTCCATAACTTATGGAAGTACACTCATCCGCAGACCAATTGGCCAGTCAGCAATCAGGAGGAGGGGGGAGAAGTTCTTCACATGGGGTACCAGTCTGTCGTCTCCTTGCCAGCAGGTCCAGGCGAGAAGAGAGCGATCCCGGTCCCGCTGGGTCTCTCCTGGGCTGAACAGGATGGTAATTGTCCTGGAGTCTTTCAAAGCAGGAACTCAACTCTAATGTATCAGCCTCCTGTTCATATAAACTCGGAGCATAGGGAGGAGGAGTTTTGGTGGGGTGAGATGACATAGGGGACGGGTAAGGGTGATAGAGGGTATGGGGTGACTGACAGGGCCAATGGCAAAGCTCTACATTAGCGATGGTGGTGCAGAGGCAGGGCGAAACCTGTCTTGCTGAGTGACTGAAACAGGTCTCAAAACTTGAAACAGGCTTAGGCTCTCCCATAAGGCCGCAGAAAGGATTTCGCAGAAATCCCGAAGCAGGCTGGGATTTGTCCACAAGATCTAAACCAGGGCCACAATGGGCCCAACACACATGCATACTCTGCATGCGCGCACGCGCATGTGTGCACGCGCATACACACACACACACACACACACACACATTTTCTCGGTCTATCACACACATACACACTTACATAAATGAGAAAATAAATAAATGTAATTAAAAATGTTTTTAAACTAAAATGTCTAAAAAGAATCAAAATAATTCATGTACCTTATGAAAGCATAGTGAGCAAAAATGAGAAATGTCATCAAGAAGCAAAGGTACAAACACTTTATAAATATGTGAAGACTGAGCCCCACATTCTTAAATGACCAATGGATCATGAAAAACAAAAAACAAACAAACAAACAAAAAAGACAGGATGAACATGTAAAATTCCTAGAATCAAACGAAAATGAAAGCACAACTTACCAGAACCTTGGGGTAGAAAAGAATTTCTAAGAGAAGCGTTTACATCTGTAAGGATGTTTGCATGAAAAAAGAGATATCTCAAGTAATTAACTCACTAATGTCCCTAAGATTCTCATAGAAAGGGAGCCAAGCACCAAGAAGTAAATAACAAGGGAAATCCGGTAACAGGAGTGTGGGTGGAAGAGGGGGTGGGGTGACACACACTTCTAATGCCAGCCCTTGGGAGATGGAGGCAGAAGGATCAGAAGCTCAGAGGGTGGTTTTGTGTAACATCTTTTTCTCTAGAAATCACAGAATCTGTGAGTGTATAAGCCATCAACATTCCACCATGGACTGGAGAAGGGGATTACAAGGTCCCAACCACATCTGAGAAGCTACAGGCAATTAAGTTTCTGGAAGAGCAGGGGACCTTTTTTTCTACCAGTATAACCACTAGTTAATGTGCCAACATGCCTGTAAATCACCCCTTATCACCTTCTTGCAAGCAATCCAAGTGAAAGTCCTTTCCCCCAACACATACACACACCAAAAGACATAATAACATAAGATCAGAATTTATCTGGAAGAAGAAATAGGAGGGGATAAGAGATAGTTGGAATACACTCATAACACAGGATTTTCATCTGAAATTGTGAAAGAATAATTTTCTTAAAGAACTTAAACATTTCCAGACAAGTGCCTTTGTGGTTTGCTGCTCCTGGAGCACTGGAGGTGGGGGTCTGCATACTGAACCCCCTCACTTCTGTGGTCTTGGCTCAGATGTCACTTCTGCAGTAATGCCTTTCCTGACCGTCCATACTAACCCATCTTGATACATCCATCACTCTTACTAGGCTCCTCTTTCAATACTCACAACTCCCAGACATACTAACAATTCTTTGTTATTTATCATCTCTGATCCCTAACTTCACAACACAGTTTTGTCTTGCTCATAGATATACCCCCAGAACCTAAAACAATGGATAGCATGTAATAGTCACACAGTATCTATTTGTGTGAAGGACAGATAATGTCAGAAATCCCTGGCTTATATTCCCTTCTAGCGTAAGCATAAAGTGCAGTTGTATGAGGTTTTGAGGCAATTGATTTTCTCTCTTTGATACAATGTTTCTAACTTAAAAGTACATTTGTTGTGTATCTCACTGAATTCTTAGCCCACCTTACTCTTTACAGTGTTTCATATTTCAAATAGCTTTCTTGCTTTATATCAGTTTTGATGTCAACATGTTTTTCTTTCACCTCATTGTCTTATCAGTTTTTCACTTATTCTGTTTTCTAGTGTCATATATATTTGTGCCATACGCATATACATATATGCTGAAATACATGTATGTGTGTGAATATATATGTGTGTGTGTGAATACATATATATCTTTCTGAAAGATTCAATAACCAATAAGGGAAATAATTCAATATGGGAAATTACCTTACTATAATGCCACTTGTTATATGTCATTTCTATAAACACAGCAATAGAATGTCCTTCATGAAGTAAGGATCATGTAATTTATGAAGAAATAAGAATGAGCTCAGATCCCCTGTTCCTGTGGTTGTGCCCTTACTATGGTCTACTCACCTTTGTGTACTACCAAGGCAGCATGAAAGGGAAGGAGGATGTAGAAAACAGAAACAGCATGTTTGAAATTAGGTCCTTCTCTTTGCAGTTTGTGCCTTGGAATTGTGACAGAGGCTGTTTGAATCAGTTTATTTAAGCTAAGCTAAGTTTTGGATTTGTTAGTTTGTTGTTTGTTTGTTTGTATGCATTTACATAATTCTCCCAGCCCCATAATGATGCTTTAAGTAGCACTTACTTATATATCACTAGAAACAGGAATTGGTATACCTTATCTGAAGGAAAAGGGCCCCATAGTGACCCTGTGTACAGGCTGAATAACAACTAAGACTGAAACCACATTTTAAAGGAGACAGAGCCACAACTTGAAGGACACTTCATTCCTGAGTAGCCACTGGGAACGACATATCTGGGGAAAGGCATCCAACCAAACACAGTAACAAAAAAAAAAAAAAAAAGAAAGAAAGAAAGAAAAAAGAAAAAGAAAAAAAAGTCTTCTACTAAGCTTCTGGAATTTAAGATTGTTCGGATGCTGTCCGGGGTGCGCTTCTCCCTTCTGAGTAGCTAAGCCCATTGAACAGTGAGCTGGATTGGAGGGAGGGAAGCTTAGCAGGGTTGAATGGGTACAGGCAGGATCTTGGTCAGTTGTGAGTGCACAAATAAAGAAAATACAGACCGGAGAAACAGCTTCAGAGAACTGGTTCAGTTTATTGGGGGAACTAAAGGCTAATCGAACCTTTGTGGGATGAGTAGAGGCTCTTGGGATCAGCGTACATCATTGGCTGGGGCCAGAGTACTAGGGATGCCTCATTTGCATGAGCAGAAATTCCAGGTGATGCTGGCCATGACCTTATAAGGAAAGAGGAAATTTAACCTAGCTACTGGCTATGTGACATCCTCTGGTTGGGGGGGGGGGGGGGGAGAGACACATTTGCCAGGACATAGAGGCCTAGTGCAAAGTGGGCAGTGGTGTGATCCTGCCCCTGCCCACCTCAGGATGAGATTTCCAGGATTTGGGCATGCCTCAGCCCCACTCTTCCAGGCCTGCTCCTCTCCATCTCTCTGGCCCCACATTAAGACAGCAGTAGGCATTAATCACCCTAAGGACACCCAGCCTAGGACTGTTTCAGAGGAATATTTTCTTTATCAGTAAAAGGGAAATAGGTTGGGCTACAATAAAGATAAAATATAGCATTTCACAAGTGCCTGGTCTTTGGATTATTTAGTGAGCAATACATAAGTTGGGAAGATGATACAAAGATTTACCTAGCATGATTTAACCTGGAATTCAATCCTCATCCATCAAGGAGGAGAAGAAAGAGAAAAGAAAAGAAGAGAAGAGAAAAGAAGAGAAGAGAAAAGAAGAGAAGAGAGAAGAGAAGAGAAGAGAAGAGAAGAGAAGAGAAGAGAAGAGAAAAGAAGAGAAAAGAAAAGAAGCGGGAAGAGAGAAGAGGGGAGGAATATATGAAAGTAAGTTAGTGGTTCGAATAGGAATGGACCCTATAGACTTGTGTTTGAATGTTCAGCCAGTAGGAAGTGGCAGTATTAGGAGGTGTGGCCTTGTTGGAGAAAGTATGTCACTTTGGGGGTGGGCTTTGAGGTTGCCTAGCCTCAAGCCATGCCCAGTGTGCCACAGTCTGGCACACATTCTCTTTGTGTTGTCTGTGGATCAAGTTGTAGAACTCCCAGCTCCTCTAGGACCATGTCTGCCTACACACACGTGGCTGTTCTCCTCTATGATGTTAATGGACTAACCTCCAAGAGACTATAAGCCAGCCCCAGTTAATGTTTTCCTTTATAAGAGTTGCTGTGGTCCTGGTGTCTCTCCATAGCAATTAAACCCTCATTAAGATAGTCGGGTTTCATGACACTTGGGATGGTTCCTAACTCTTGAACCCGGAACCTTCTTCAGATAATTTGAATGAGTTATAGAGCATCACCCATTGAGTAGTGTTATTTCTAAATTTTACAATGACTGTTATTATAATTATAAAAAAGTTTAAAGACACCTGTAGAATATTTGGCATAATCCTAACACCTCACTGGGTGTATCAACTTTGCATAGTGAGATTATGAATTTAAAGAATACTTCTCTATTGAGCTTTGATGCTGCAGATAATGCTGATAAAATTATCCATGGCCTGAAGTCAGTATTTCCATTTTGGTCAAACCTCAGGAATGGCATATATAGCTTGATCAGGCTAGCCCTTCTTGTCCTGGGAATACTTTTATTCCTGCCCATCATGTTAAAGCTTGTCTCTAACTACATCAACAAGTTGGCAGCCAAAGTACATGACTTCAAACTGATAATGAACTCCCAGACCGAGTTATTAATTTAACAGGCTGTCAAGCCAAGGACAGGTAAGATTCTGCACAGAGCCTTACCAACCAAGAGAGAAGTGCATTGCTTATGATAATGTTTATTCCACGACCGGTAAGAAAGGCTTGCTTCCTTCCTTCCTTCCTTCCTTCCTTCCTTCCTTTCTTTTTTTTCTTTTGGTTTTTCGAGACAGGGTTTTTCTGTATAGCCCTGGCTGTGGCTTTCCTGGAACTCACTCTGTAGACCAGGCTGGCCTTGAACTCAAAAATCCACTTGTCTTTGCCTCTCAACTGCTGGGATTAAAGGCGTGCACCACAACTGCCCCTCGAAGGAAGGCTTTCTAGTAAGAATGACCTAAGACAGGCTCAGTCTGGTTTATGCAATAAAAAAGGGGAGAGGTGGAGAGCTTTTGATGGTGCCTGGCAGGAATCTGACATAGGCCAAGGACAAGGAAATGGACTTCAGGCAGGATTCTGACATTGGGCTGGAACAAAGAAGTAATTTCAGGTAGGGATCTAAATCTTAGGCTAGAACAAAGAAATAGGCTTCAGGCATGAAAATTACTTTGGGCTAGGACAGGGAAGCAGGCTCAGATACTTTGATCATCCTGATAAGCCCTTAGAAATCGTGATCACAGGAGTAATCACACGACTCTGTTTATTTTCCTGCATGTTCTTTGATCATCTGGGTTTATTGTCTTCCTTGTTCCTGGACTATTTGCATCTCTTGTATTGCTAGTTCCTCAACCTAGAACTGACCTTAATACTTGCATGTAATTTAAACAGTATAAAGGCAAAAAAAGAGGAGGAGGGATGGGATAGGGGGTTAATGGGTGGGGGAAATGGGGAAAGGGGATGGCATCTGAAAAGTAACTACATAAAATATCAAATAAAAAAAAGATAGCCGTGTTTCATTAAAAATCTCAAAATTTCGTAGATTAAAGTGACAATAGCACATTGGCAGTTGCAGAGTCTGTGTCATGTAAGGAAGGAAAAGCATCCTGAAAAACGAATGGCCCTTACATGAAGTGAAGTGATTAAACACATGAAGACCCCCTTTTACTTGGTTTGGGGAGGGGGGTCAGCACATATGTGTGCAGGTGCCTCTGGAAGCCAGAAGGTATCAGATCCCTTGGAACTGGAGTTACAGAAAGTTGTGAGCTGCCAAACATGGGTGCTCGGGTTCTAACTCCGGTCCTTATGACAGCAAACTGTATTAACCGTTGTGGTAGATTGTGTGTGTGTGTGTGTGTGTGTGTGTGTGTGTGTGTGTGTGTCTTTGCTGTCAGAGTTGTTTAGTTTATAAAATCAAGATAATAAATATAGTGTTCCTTGAAATGAAAATAGTGTGTGCAGTATTAATTTGTACTACAGAGAAGCTTCCTGCTTACATGTGGCAATTATTTAGCTCTAACACTTGAATTATGCTTTTTCCATTTATATGGCAACCCTGTACTTTTGCTGTCATCATTTCTGAGAATATGCCAGCGAACAGTTTTGATAAAAGCGAATAGCTTTGCAATAAAAGTGATATTTTATCAACCAGACCCCAATAATCAGAGTATGCCTATATTCCTAGTACTTGGGAGGTTAACGTAGAAGATCAAGCATTCAAGGCTAGCTGGACATAGTGGGACAGACATCTAATCCCAGCACTGGGAGGGAGAGGAAGGTAGATGTCTGGTTTAAGGTCAACCTGGTCTACATAGACAGTTACAAAATAGAAAAACTCTTTCTCAACTACCCTTTTAAAAAGGAGAGAATTCAAGATTAATCATGGCTATATAATCAGTTTGAGATCATGCTGACTACACGAGACCTCTTCAAAACAAGCAAAATCCACCAAACAATAACAAAACCAACCAAATGAATAAATAAATAAACAAATACATAGATAAATACATAAATTTTCTAATATACATACTCCCAAGTAATGTTTAATCTAGGCACCTCACAGCCAAAGATACACTTGTATTTAAGAGTCACAACTTCCCAACAACAGTTACATCCATAAAAAGTGTTAGAACTAATAGGAAAAAAAACCCCACTGGTCTAATATTCTGATATTCACTAGTTGCTACTTGTTGGAAATGATACAAATGATTCCAAGTTGTGCATGGTACCAGCAAAGCAAGTATGTCATCTAAAAAGGAGACTTAATCAGCTAAAGACTCTGCAAAGGCAAGTGGGGAACAAAGAGCCAGAAAATTTCAATGTCCTGAAAATGTCTTCAGACACTCTCTGTCATTCTGAGTACACATTACTTCTGATTTCAGGGATGCTTGCCATAAAGGACCTGGCACCATGGGATCGTGGCTTAAATACACACTTTTTCTAAATAGAAGCAACATGAGAAGAATGAGTAGCTACTATGAACTTTCACTTACAAGGACGTACAGGGATATATTAGAGGATCACAGCTGCCTGTAAATCCATTTCCTGGGCTTCCTGCGCCCTCTTCTGGCCTTCACAACTACATGTACTTGTACACACACTTTATAAAAAGTTTCAACAACACCTGGGATTTATTATTATTATTATTATTATTATTAATCAAGGAAGTAGCATCTAGGTTGATATCAGTGTTTTCAAAACTGAGTAGTAATTCTTTGACAAATTTGTAATTTGTTCAGATTATTATTAGTTTTCTCCTTAGGAGTTCCTTATTTTAAGAATTTATTCGTCCTCTGGGCTGGCAAACACACACACACACACACACACACACACACACACACACATATATATATATATATATATATATATATATATATATATATAATCACTTTTTCTATGTATTCTTGTTAAAAAAAATATTTTTTAGATTTATGGTATGTATATAAACATTTTGCCTGCATATGCATATATATATATGTATATATATGTGTGTGTGTGTGTATATATATATATATATATATATATATATATATACATACCATGTGAACAGAGGCCAGATGAGTATGTCAGATCCCCTGGGACTGGAGTTACATATAGCTGTAATCTGCTATGTATGTGCTGGAAATCAAAGCAGGGTCCTTTGCAAGAGCAGCCAGAGTTCTTAGTAAGAGCCAAAATTAACTGTAAGCCCCACTTACTAGAATGTTAGGAATTGTAGTTCTTGGAAAATAACAAGTCACATGATTTTATTCTCCCAATCAAGTTTGTTTGCACCTAGTGTGCTTGATTGGATATAGGCAGGAAACATGCAGACAGGAGACTGCATGTCAGGATATATGCTTGGCCCTGATTGGACCTGGTGGGAAATGCAATAAGGTATGGGTTTTGCCTTTTTAAAATTATTATTACTAAATTATTTTGTGTATTTACATTCCAAATGGTACCCCCCTTCCTGGTTCCCCCTCCCTCATCCATCCACCTCCACATCACCCCTCACTCCAGCATCCCTCTTCCCTGGGGCATCAAGTCTCAATAGGATTAGGTGTATCCTCTCCTACTGTGGCCAGACAAGGCTACATATGAGCTGGGGTGGCAGGGAACAGACCAGGCCATGTATAAGTCCTTTGGTTGGTGGCTTAGTCTCTGGGAGCTTCCAGGGGTCCAGGTTAGTTGATACTGTTATTCTTCCTATGGTGTTGCCATCTTCTTCAGTTCTTCAATCCTTCCCCTAATTCTTCCATAGGAGTCCCAGACCTCAGTCCAATGCTTAGGTGTAAGTATCTGCCCCTGTCTCAGTCAGCCACTGGTAGAGCTTCTCAGAGGACAGCCATGCTAGGCTCCTGTCTGCAAGCGCAGTATGGCATCAGTGATGGTGTCAGGGTTTGGTGCCAGCCCATGGGATGAATCCCAAGTGGGGCCGGTCATTGGATGGCCTTTCCTTTCAGTCTCTGCTCCATTTTTGTCCCTGCATTTCTTTTAGGCAGAAACAATTCTGGGTCATATTTTTGAAGGTAGTGGATGGCCCCATTTCCACTGTTGGGCATTTCAGCGAGGATTATCCTCATTGAGTCCTGGGAGCTTCTCTCACATCCCAGGTCTCCAGGACTTTCTAGAGATTTCCCCATCCCCCACCCTCACAGTTGCATATTTTCATTCATTCTCTTGCCCTTTGGGCTTCTCTCCTGTCTCCCTCCCCATATCTAATCCTGCCTTCCTTTTCCCATCCCCCTCCACCCTCCCGCCAAGGTCCCTCTCCCCCTCTGTCTCCCATGATTATTTTGTTCCCCCTTCTAAGTGAGACTGAAGTTTCCACACTTGGGCCTTCCTTCTTGTTAAACTTCATATGGTCTGTGAGTTGTATCATGGGTATTTTGTACTTTTTGGCTAATATCTACTTATTAGTGAGTACATACCATGAATGTCCTTTGGGGTCTGGGTTACCTCACTCAGGATATTTTCTAGTTCCATCCATTTGCCGGAAAACTTCATGATGTCCTTGTTTTTTAACAGCTGAATGGTATTCCATTGTGTAAATGAACCATTTTCTGTATCCATTCTTCAGTTTGAGGGACATCTGGGTTATTCACTGAGGCATCTCTCTACCCTTTCTGTGTATTCCATTACCTTCTTTAACATCCACATACTCACCAACCTCCCATGCCTTTCTGTTTTTGTCCATCCGGTAACTTTGGTCCCCCAAATTCTCTTTTTAGACAGTCACTTCTTTGTTGCCCCTTTTTAATTCTGAACATGCATTCACCTTCTTTGGGAATTCAGAACTTACTAGGACCTTGCATTGGCCACACTCCAGATGTATCATCTTCCCACCTTCTGTTAATAAATCTTCAATGGGAGTAAAGACACTATTCTCATCCATATGCTCAAAAGATGTGGATGGAGCTGGAAAGCTTTCTTGAGTTCTTCAACAGCATCTGATTGCTTCAGGGATTTCTTAAGGAGATACCATCAGTTTATCAGTGTGGGTAAGAAACCCACCTCTAATCATGCTTGGGGGTTAAAACTTTCCTCCATAGCAACCAGGTCTTCCATTTTCTGATGGTGAAAATGGAAACAAGGTCTCTTTGTCTTGTTTTCATTTCCTTCTGGTCATCCTCTTAGTGGTAATTTAGATGTGCATTTTTTCCTTTTGTGTCTCTTTTGCTTAACTCTTTCACAGATCACTTTTAAAGTCAATGTTCTGGGCTCTAGAAATGAGTCACACACTGGAGGACTTGTTGTACATGTGGGTGAATGAACATTTTGTAATGCAGGGGGCTTTGCCTTGGAGTGGAGGAGCACATTGCCTTTTACGGCTGCCTGCAGATGAATTAGCACTTTGGGTTTCAATGCCGGCAGTTGGATGAGGTGTGTCATGTAGTGAAGAGAATCCATTTCTTATTTTTCGTCACTTGTTCTTTATTCAACTTTATTTTAGACACACAGAAAAGAACATGCTACCTCAAGACCTGCCCATTGTTTTACCTTTTTGAAACAGACCTGGGTCTCACTAGTAGCTGAGTTCGGCCTTGACCTCTTTAATCTACTTTCTGCCTCCCAACAGCTGGGATTACAGCCCTGAGATAACACCTCTCGTTCTTTAGTTTTTACCTTCCCACTCCACCTTCAACTTTCCCATCAGTTAAGAAACATTTATATTATTAGCCCTAAGTGAGTCTACAGGTGAATCTCAAAGTAGAAAAGGAGCTAATACTGTGCTCTTCTTGCAGGCTGGGGCTCAGATGAGGTCTTACAACCCAGTCAATATGTGGAATCTAGATTCCTTTGTTGATCCCCATACATTACTGAAGCAGAAACTATCTACCTTAGATGGTTAGACGGTCTATTGAGGCATGGATAGTAGATAACAGCACTGTCTTCAAGCCACAACTAATTGATATTAGTACAACATTCCTCCTACTACAGAATTAAACAACACAGTAGAAGACTTTGAAGAATCAACCTGAAATTTACCAGGAAGCCTTTTCCTTGTCGGATCTGCTCTCATTAAGTGTTACTATCTTAAATGAAGTTCCTTTTCTCTGCTTGTTAAAGACTAAACAGTCAGGTTTGAGCATGACAAGTGTGGGGAAAGTCTCAAATACAGCAAACAGGAGCTGACACAATGAGCTAATGGAGAAAAGGTTTTCTTTGTGGGTGAGGAAATCCATCAAATGCAAATAAACCCCTGCAGATATTAGCCATCAAGCACAGGATAATCCATAGATCCAGAGAAACTGGGTAATAAGGAGGGCCCAAGAAAGAGTGCATGGATCCCACTCAGAAGGGGAACAAAATAGTCACTGGAGATAGATGAAGAGAGGAAACTGGCTGGGAGGGAGTGAGGAGGGGAAGGGGTGTTGACAGATGGCTGAGTGTGATAATGGAAATTGGTGGGGGCATCTATGGGACTAGATCTAGAACTCACATCAAAGGGAAGCAATCCTTTTAACTTTCACGTGTCAGCACCCACACATAAGCTTACAAATAAATGTTAACAAAGAAGTTATCTTTTTGATAGTATCTGGCTGAAGATAAGGCCTGTTAATGTTCAGAGGATTCATAAGCAGTTGTTGGGGGAGACAGATAATTTCCTCAGTCTTATAATCACTGGCAAGTTGCTAGTGATCTGGAGACCAACCATAATACCCAAATGAAAAACAGAAGGACACACACACACACACACACACACACACACACACACACACACACGAATGTAGATTCAGAGAGGAAGGAAATGAGCAGGAGAAATAACTGAGAGTGAATGTAAAGTATGCTTTCTGAAAAACAAAAGAGCAGTCTTTATGTCCTAGCCATAAGTACTACACACACTACTCAAACATCATCCTGACTGCATAATTACTCATCTTTTATTAAGCCCAGAGAAGTAATTGTTCCAGGGCAGCTTGTCAATCCTTGCCAGCAGCTAGCCTGCTCTAAACCAGCAGGGAGACATGTATCTCCTTCCACACCATACTGTGGACCAAACTACCTCCATGGATGTGTGGACATGGTTTCCTGGAAAGCAGAGCAGCCTTTTCTGCTGATGAGGACTAGAGGGGAACAGTGGAGTTCAGTGTGGAGAACTGTGTAGAAACCCTCCTGCCTTTTTGACCCATTATGGCTAGCTACCACCTCTTATCCTGCTAAAACAGCTGTCAACTATTTACAGGGCATTTACCTTGTCTGCAGGCAACCTAGGTATGACAAGACAGGGGCTGAGACATCATTCCACTTTACTGAAGGCTATGAGCATACAGGGATTATGGTTCAAGGTGTTCAGAGATATCCCTTGAATGAACGGCCAAAGACAGGTGTGTACATGAGACATAGCAGTTTGATCTCAAAACCTCAGGCATAAAGTTAAAGAGTACCTCATTAAGTCTCCAGAAAAATCAACAGTGGAAACTGTTCACCTCAAGGCCATCCAACTGTTGCTCTGATGACCGGTCTGGAAATTCAGCCTCTCACATCTCCCAGAAATAAATTTATCTCTGGGCTGCATATTTCAGTGGCACCAACCTAGTTCCTATGATCTCAAACTCACAACAAAAAATACAAAACACTAACTCATCTGTGCTCGGCTGATCATTTAACAGGGCTGGGGCGATGGTGGTCAAAAGCACAGGCTGCTGCTCTTCTAAAAGATTAGCTTGATTCCCAATACCCACGGGGCAGCTCACGGGCACCCGAAACTTCCCAACACCCTCTTGGGCCTCTCAGTGCACCAGGCACTCCTGTGGTATCAACATTGGCACAGGTCAAACATTCACACGAGGAGGAGGAAGAGGGGAAAAGGGAAATACACACCAGTTACACAGCTTTTCCTTTGAAGGTAAAAATTTTATTTTTGAGGAACTTGTTACTGCACATTTCAGAGAGAGCTATGTAAGAAAGCAAAAATGTTCTCCCCTCATCCTAGGAATAAATAAGGGCATAAAATTTCTTCTTAAATCATGACACTTGGAAGTTTAGCACCAGCATCCAAAATGAACAACAAAGGAAAAAGAGCATTTACTATATATTTCAGATTTCTTTGGTTGGGGCAATCCCCATGTGGTATTAATATTTTTTCTTTTAATTCATATTACCAAAACAGTAAAAACCAGGAAAAAAATATAAAGCACTAGGTTGCTGAAACTGGGGAGGCTGCTCTCCTGCGCCTGTGCAGGTTCCCGGGACACAGCTTGGTGGACACTTGCTGGCTCGTTCACTTTGCAGGTGTTAGTTTCGTAGAGAATAGCAGTAAACATTCTAATGTCCAAATCTTGGTTAGTCTTCCATTTTATTGCTTAGATGTTTCTTTGGTGTTGGTAAGGTCATGGGTGTGCTTTTTTGCCTTGTTTTTGAATGGTCATTACTTCTTAAGGTCACCTAGAAGAAATTAAAATCAGATTTTAAGAATGATATACAATGACCAAAAAGTTAGGACAAACAGGCAAAAGATATTTCCATACAATTCAAAATTATTCACAATGCTCTAAATCAGGTATATGTCTTGCACAGGCATAATGGGACAAAAATGCTTACTTTTTAATGAATACTTCTACAAGTAGAAGAGTCAGTATACAGAAGTACATAAGAAGCCTGCATGAGGATGAACACCGCAACCCAGTGTTGTAAAAAGTAGAACAGGGGACTGTTGGGGCTTGCTGGCTATTCGCCTAATTCTCCACACAGATGAATGGGTTAATGTAGGTCTTGAAGGAGAACTGTCCATTCTGCCTAGAGAAACAAGGAATGCTGCTACCTTGCACGGCAGTGTGCCCTCACAGACAGCCAACTCCAATCCCACAGCACAGCACTGGGGAAGCTCATTATAAACCCCAAACTGCACTTTCAAAAAAATGGCATGGGCAGAGTGGGTTTTATAAATGTAGAAAGAAATACATAAAAAACGAGTTAGAAGGGTGATAGGTAAAATCCAGAGAATGAACCAGGTGCTCACGCACAGGCCTGTAATTCGAACACGCAGGCCAAAATTCAAGACTACAGTGACTTGTTGGCCACCTGGAGCCTACAGAATGAGCCCTCGACTGTCTGCTCTGAGCCCACCTAAAGAAAACCCCAAATCAAAATCACATACAGAATAAAGTCATTATTAGCCTAACCCTCTGACAGCCTTGGCTAAACTTCAATCTACATAGATAAAACTGACAAGATCTTTAGCAAGATAGAAAAAGGGCTGCTCTTCTCCATTCCCCATTTGAATACCTCAGGTACTCCAACCACTATGACATCTCTGTCATCACTACTTTGTTATCACCGCCACAGAGGAAATACTGCTCAATCCCAAGCAGGCCAGAACTGCAGAGGCTCACTAGGTCTCATACCAAACTGCATGGCCACAAAACAAGTAACACTGATTAGAAGAAGGACAAAGAAAAACCATTCACATTTATGCTGCAGGCAACACTTCCCTGGGACTGAAAAGCTGGCTCTGGTCAGGAAGTTTTAAATTAACAAACTGAGCCTGCTATGGTGGTGTATGCTTGGAATTCTAGCACCGAAGTGGATCACTGAGTTCAGACAGGCTGGAATACAAAGACTGTCTTTTTGTTTGTCTGTTCTTTGTAACAGAACCTCTCTGTGTAGCTCTGGCTGTCCTGAAACTTGTTGTGTAGACTAGGCTGGCCTTGAATTTACAGAGATCCACTTGCCTCTGCCTTCTAAGTGCTGGAAATAAAGTGTATGCCACCACTTCTGGCTACTAAAAGACTGTCTTACAAAACAATGACATTGGCTAGTAGGTGACAGAATAGCACTGGCTTTCCCAGTGTCCTTGCTGTGGAAATGGCTCGGTAAGTGCCTGCCATATAAAAATGAGGACAAGAAAGATTCCAAACACTCACAGGAAGCTGGAGCCAGTGGGCTGTTTGCAACCATAGGGCCCCAGGGAAGACAGAGAGGATCCCTGGAGCTTGCTGGCCAGTCAGTCTAGTCACTGGGCTCAGTGAGACCCTGTCTCAACAAGTAACATGGGAAAGAACAAGAAGAAAAAAGCAACCTCGGCTCACTGCAAACACAAATGACTGTCAAGCCAGGCTTGTGGCATAAGTCTGTAAACCCAAGCACTTGGGAAACTTAAAATAGGATTGCCTTAAGTTTAAAGGGACAAGTATCAAGTCAGCCAGGGTTACAAAGCAATACATGTTACAAAGCACCACCAGCAAACATGTGCATAAAAAAAACAGGTAATAGGTTGGGAGAGGCAGCTCAGTGGGTTAAGAGTGTGCTGCCTGTGCAGAGGACTTTTTTAGTTTCCAGCACCAACACTGGGTGGTTCCTAAGTGGGAACTGGCACTCACACGCACATATCCCTACACAAAAACTTATGGACACTAAGGTTTTCAAAAAGCATTATCTAAATAAATAGATAAAACTGGGCCAGCAAGTTGGCTCAGTGGGTAAATGTGTTGCTTGTTATTTACACCTTCTGAGCTCCATCCCCAGATCCCATGTTCAACAGAACTGACTCACCCTACAAGAAGTAGCAACCATTAAACCTGTCTACATATTTATATCTTAACTTAGGTACTGACCCTTATATAGGGTCAGTCCCAAAAATACTGAACACCCAACCATATCCCTGGCCCCCCACAACCACCCAGGTACAATGGAGACCACTGCAGGCACCATGGAAGCCCAGTGTGCTGCTGAGAACAGAAAAGAGGCTCACCCTGCTGCTGGTGAAGGTGCCTGGGAGCCAGGGTCACTCGGCACTGCTCTGTTCGGTGGCTGGAGCGGGGTTCTCAGTTGGTGCTTCACCTGCCTTGGTCTGAAAGAGCAAAACCACACACAAACTCCTTCAGAGGACTATGCTGCGTTTAAGAGTAACTAAGAAGAAAAATAACAGTATGGGTTTTCCCTTTTCTTTGATGTATGGCTCAGAGACTAAGTGGCTTCTACTTGACCAATAAATACCTTGCACCCTAGAGTTCACAGCACGCAACGGCTGTTACTTTGTTCTTGCTCACCAGCAGTTTCTCTGCTATTAACTGCTATCCTTCCTACTAAGCTCCCAATCCCTGCTAGTCTAATTCCTCCAGACTGTTTAACAAGCTCAAGTCACCCGCTTAGCTTACATTACAGGAGAGAACCCTGTGTACAGATGGAGCCTAAGTAAGCAAGGTTGTGCTTGGTAAGTGTTCAGTGTCACCCAGGGAAGGACCATCCTTAGGCCTTTAAAAAAGATGGCACAACTCCTCAGGATGATCTGGGTGTGTCCCTCCTGGCTGCTGGCTTTACCTCTTTGCCATCTTGTGAAACAGCGTTGAGGGGACGGGGGCGGCGCCTATAGTTGTAGGGGCGTCGGAATCCACGGCGGGCAGACGGCTGGTTTGGACCATTGGCCGCTTGCTGATTTTCTTTATCTTCAGCCTCTCCAATAGCAGGGGCAGGTCGTGGGCGAGCAGGTCCCCTAGAGCAGGGACAGAAGTTACATAAGCAAGCTACATGTGGGAAGGTGGGATGGGTGGGGTCCAAGGGTGGGGTGGGGAGGAGTACTCAGGGGCATGAGGTTTGTCTACTATTGAGCCAACTGATTAGCTAATTATTAAGTACTTGCTCAATCATCCACAGACCAGACCAGTGCAGCAATGCAGATGGGATGGTGTTTTGGTGAAAACCCGTATTTCTCCATTCTTTTGCCTGTTTACATATTTGTAGTAAACACACAATACAGTAAAATACATAGGGTCCTACCAAGCACTGTGATAGGCACCAAGGAAAATGGAGAAGGAAGCATGGCCCAGGCTATTGCCTGCACATAAGATGATCCAGCAGAAACCAAGGTTCTTCCTGTGAGACTCCTTAGCAATGAGTCATTAACCAATATTGCAAACTGGAACCAACCATGTAAGGAAGGCTTGGTACAAATTCTTTCCCAGTCTGTTTTGTTTTTGCTTTAATAAACCCCTATTGATAATAAGCTAGTATGTTTAACCAATAAAACACATGGAAATGTTCCAAAGTCTGAACTCAGGAATAGTTCTCTGGTACCAGTGTTTTAGATAGGGGAGGGACAACATGTAAGACACACCATCCAGGAAGCCCCAATTGTTCCCCTCACCTCGAGGGTGACATGGTACTGACAAAAGCCTCTATTAGGAAGCTTCCAGAGGCTCTGTGGGCAAGAGCACCTGCACTCTGAATACATGACCAGAGGCCTGGTTTCCATCCCAGGAACCCATGAGAGATTCGTGTTCCAACCTCCCCATACATGCTGAGGCACACACACAAGAATAAAACCTAACAAAACCACAACCCAAAGAATCTCAAGGGAATCTATCCCAAATGAAGAATAGCAAGAGACAAAGCACATTAAAATGCTCCACCCTCCAGTGACAGTAATGGCAGTGGTACTGACACTCAGGGTGTACAGAGGACATCCTGGTAAGCACCGGTGACCATTTATTCATGTAAATGTCTTACCACTGAACAACTCCACTCCCCCACCCCCCACTTTTATTTTTGAGACAGGTCTCGCTGTTTAGCCCTGGCTGGCATAAAATTCAGAGATTCACCTGCCCCTGCCTCCAGCTTTAAATGACTTTTTAAAATGTCCAAGGTACAGACTGGGTGGCCACAGCAGAGGCCAGAAACATGCCAAAAGACACAGAGCTACTAAACTCTTGGGTTCTTCATGGGCTATGTGTTCTTCAGCCAGCTTTCAACAGCCCCGGTGACTACCTTGATTAAAATGTTTAGTATTTCAATTTCCCTCCATTTCTGACACAATAACATGCACATCAATCAATGCTTACTTTGTTTAATTTAGTTAAAATTAGGCATTAAAATCAAATATGGCATCAAACACCCATAATTCCAGACGTGGGGGGGTGGGGACGACGACAAGAGCTAAGGCAAGAGGAAGTTCAAATTCGAGGCCAGACAAGGGTACATAATAAATATGAAGCAAGACTTGGCTACACAGTAAGATCCCGTGTCAGAACAAACAAAAGAAAAGATTTATTTATGCCACTTCAAGTTGCAGGCCATGACCAGCCACTGTTAGACAGAGAACAGCACTCTGGCTGTAAAGAGAATGAGGTGTGTGTGAAGCCCTGGGTTGCTCCCCATCACAAAGCAACCATATCTTTAAATAACACAAACAAGGCCATGAAACAGACCCACAGTGACCTCACCCACTCCACCATCTCTCTCAAACATAGTTATGGCAAACTCATACCTGCGGAACCTCGGGCGGTAGGTTGGATTCCGATGGACCTGGAGCTGCGCTCCCTCGGGGACTCCATCCTTCATCTCTCCAATCTCACCAGCCTAGAGGGCAATGACAGCTGGAAATGAGCCAGGACACAGGGCAGGAAGGCTCAAAGCACACAGTCGAATGTAGAAGACCGGCTTTAAAAAGCAAATCTGAGTCGAGAACTTTGTTACCAGGCTGAAGCTCCAGTAACTGAGCCTGTTACTCACTGGCTATTTTTATGAATGACGGGAAAGAAATGAAAACTCATTCCTACAACAATAGCCTTTGCCCTTCCTTAGCGCAGGGCACCTATCTTTACACACATTAAAATTTGACCCTTTCAATACTGAAGAGACTATTTTAAGGGCTCAACCCGCCTTGCTCTCACCTAGTATGTGAGAAGAACTAGTTCCCCGCACCAAAAGCTGACAAAATAACGTATTTATAATAAAAAGAAACGTCGTATTTCTGAGCTCTGGAGCATGTCCAACTGCTTCAGACTCAGATGCACTGACCCACTAAGGTACACAGGTTTCAAAGTCATGTTCATGTCACCCATAGCTAAAGGCAGTTGAGGGTGGTGTCTGCTTGGCAGGAGTTAAGGACTGGCTTCAACCCAGTCCCGACTAACCCTAAAAGTATACCTTTACCTTCCTTGAAGCTTTTTCATCTGCTTATGACAAGTGTAACATGTAAAAGCACTACGTTTTTGGAAGAAGGGGAGCCAAGACCAAGTACTACAATGGAGCCTCTGACACAAACACACACATATTCACTCACAAAACAACCCATCCCTGCCTGGCATGGTGGCCCAAGCCTCTAACTCCAGCACTTAGAAGACTGAGGCAGGAGAGTACCATGAGTCCAAGATCAATCTAGGCTACATAATGAGACCCTGTCTCAAAAAACAAACAATAAACAAAACCAACAAAAAACCCACCTCCTTGTTTCACCTCTTCAAGAAAAGGGAAAAATGAGCATTTTCAGAATTTCCCAGTATGCCCACTAGCTCCGTATGATTCTTTTTTTTTTTTTTTTTTAAACAATGAATAAGGGAAGGCATCAGGTTCACATCCACACTTTGTTTTCAACACACGAAGCAAGCTAACTTAGAATCCTGTATTAAGTTTACTTATCTTTCTTTTAAGCTAGGATGTTTGGTCATTCTTGGCTTTCTAATTTGAGCACATAAATTTGGGATACATTAAATTTAATTCATGTACCTCTGATAAGAAAGCCACTAAGTAGCAGAATAATCTATTTTTCCTACCCTGTGAGGTGGTATCATAGCACTGCTGATCTATGCTTTGAAGGATGGTTAAAGTCTCCAGTTAGTGCTTTGCAAGGTCCCTTAGCCTGAAATAGCCCCATTCCTCAAATGTTTAGTAGATTCCTGTATTTATTTACGCCTGTATGGACTCTGGGGTTTTGATTTTATTCAGTGAGCCGTAATTTTAACAAATCACTACTGGCTAATAGGAACTCTGCACGCAGGCTTATAGCTTCTTGACAAGTCTCCAACAATCTTTAGAGTACTTTCTGCCTTTCTGGCACAGGATGATCAAGGCTTTTACTGGTGTTTTCTCTGACCCAGCTCAGAAGACTAGTATTTCTAGAAAGGGGCTTCTTTCTATCAAAGAATGGCACCCAGAAACAAGCAGGTCGGGCTGAGGCATGCGCAGTGTTGCTGAGGTATCCGAGAGCGTCCCTGCTACACACTCACACAACACTCACACACAATCCAACATGATCCATGCATATGCCTCATCTAACAGCTTTGGTAGTTAGGGGCACAAGTGAGGCCAGAGGCAACTCAGCACCATAAAAAAAAAAAAAAAAAAAAAAAAAAGGAAACATTTCTTTTAGTCCTTTACAGATTCATTGGCTACAGAAAACCTAATACCATCACTATCATGCACTAGGCCATCACTATCATGCACTAGGAACGCCATAACATGCAGTCTTTCTTCCCACTCCCTGCCACATTTAAACTTTTCCTACTTGAACACTGTCCTCTAAGTTATCAAACCCAACCATCTCCTTGATTTCTGATTGCCCCTCCTCCAACAGCCTGGTTATCAACGATAGCTTCATGATGCTTATTCTTGGATCTGACGCACATCCTGATGTCATCATACTCACAGCAAGACAACAGTCCTTACTAAGCTTTAGCAGCAATGACCCATCCTCGCCAAGATCTCACCCTGTTCCCTCCCTCCCCCACACTCACCATCCCAACCAAACTAAGTCTATGCTTAACATCTTGACCACACCACCACCAAATAAAAGATTGGCAGAAAAGTCACTAATGCATTATCTCTGTGTAGGAACGTATGTGTGTTTGGTTGGTTTCCTTCTTCTTTTGGTTTTCTTTCTTCTTTCTTTTTTGGGTTTTCTTTTCTTTTGGTTTTTCGAGACAGGGTTTCTCTGTATAGCCCTGGCTGACCTGGAACTCACTCTGTAGACCAGGAAATCCGCCTGCCTCTGCCTCTGCCTCTGTCTCCCAAGTGCTGGGATTAAAGGCGTGTGCCACTACTGCCCAGCTTTTTTTTTTTGGTTTTTCAAGGCAGGAGTGTGTGTGTGTGTGTGTGTGTGTGTGTGTGTGTGTGTGTGTGTATGTGTGTGTAGGTAGCCCTGGCTGTCTGGAACTCACTCTGAAGACAACGCTGGCTGGCCTCAAACTCAGAAGCTGGTTAAAGGTGTGGAACAACTTGTCTGACTGTATAACGTGTCACTGTGGTAGTACGGATATAGAAATACAACAGAACACCTGTAGGAGAGAGGACAGCCAGAGGTGTGGCTCCTTGCATCCCGCTATGTTTAAAATAGGGTCTTTCGTTGTTGGCTTCTGTAGAGGTCAGACTAACTGTCCTGCAAGCTTTTGTAGTTTCTCCTGTGTCTGTCTCCAATCCTGCTGTAGGAGGGAGCTGGCACTACATATGCACAGTGCTAATGTACAGCTTCACACAATTCCTGGGGACATGAGCTCAGATCTAATGCTTGCATGGCAAGTGCTTTGAGAACCATTGAAAAAGTCATCAAAGTTGCTAATTGTTAAAAACACTCAAATCTCTTCATCTGTGAAAAAAACAACAAAAAATATGGAAGCAACACTGCTTAGCCCATAGGCCAAAGACAAAATTAAGACTGATTTCAAACATCTATCCCCTGGTAAAAGCCACAGTGCTGCTTCCTTCTCTCAATTACCCTCTGAAGCTTATTCAAATACACATAACCATCCTATTTGAGAATGGGCACCATTGGCTGCTGATTTTACATGTATGTATGTATGTATGTATGTATGTATGTATGTATGTATGCATGTATGTGTGTGTGTGTATGTATGTCCTTCAGCATTACATAACCACTGCTCTGCATGCTGCATGGCATCATTTCCTATGCTGCCCTGCACTGGTCCATAAAATTTCACTATGCAGGAGTCAAAGCCTTTTCCATCTGAACTTAATACATTGTAGCTGCTACCCTAACCCTAGAGATCAACTTTCACTTTTTTTTAAAAATAGTTTACAACAATGTCCTTGAAGATGCCTAGTTACAAGTAGAAGTTTCCAATCTGAGCTGCTGATGTGGTGTAAGGAGACTTAGTAACTGTATCAATAGACTTAGTAACTGTGTATCAATAGTGCAGTAGTGTGCATGAAAGATTGTAATGGAAAAGTTGCTGCAGACATCTAACATGGTTTCTGTTTCCAAGATGGAACAGCTATGGTTGGCATGTGTGCCAAACAACCACATGTAGTTTATGTTGCCAAGAATAAAAGAGTAAGCACACTGCTAGGAAAAAAAAAAAAAGATCAGCATTAAATCACATGCTATTCTTTCTATGACACCAAGAAATCATGTTGCCCCTGTCTTTACTGTAAACTATACTCTTTTAAAAGACATTAAAAACCCCCACCACAATGGTTTCAGGAAGTGTGCCTTATATGCTAAATAGTAGGAATAGGTCAGAGGCTGCTGCTAAAGAGCTGCACCCAGCTGAGTGCTCTTGCTTTTGTTTCCTAGAAGCCTCAGATGCTGCCCTGAAGATGCCTACTCTGCCTCATGTACCCAGTGTCTCCATATATCTGACACTCCTTGTTATTTTTAGCACATTTGTCAGGGGCAGCTGTTGAAGAGTTAGAAGGGAAAAACAAGAAGCCGTGTAGAAACAACAGCCATGCATGATGGGAATGGGAGGAGTGTAGCAAAGAGATTGAACATAATGTTCAGTCAAAACATTTGGGGGGAGTGAGGGGTGGTGAAGTCCAGGGACACTGAGAGGGAACAACTGTGGCTGGTGATTATAAGAACCCCCTCTCAGCCTCCCAAGCTCCCTGGAAATTAAAATGCACAGCTTATTAACAGATTCTCAAAAGCTCTATCTACACCCAACAATCTCATTCTGTTAGTGTACCACAAAACAGCACTCTCATCTAATTTGGCATTTTACATTTTCCACTGTACGTTGTGCCCCGCCCTCATGTTTAATAATACAACATTCTAGTAAAGGCATCCCATGCTTCCATTTCACAGGCAAACTTCATCTCTCCAAAACCTGATTTTCTCAAAAAGTGTAAGAGACAGGAATAAAATCTAGGTGCTTTTTGAGATAAGAGTACAAGGTCTTGAAAATATCAGTTGTCTCAGTATGTAACAGAAGCGACTCAGCCTCCTCCTGCCTCAGCAAGCATCATCAGACCTAGCCTGTTTTCCTTACACATCTAAAAACCAGACACCCTACCCCTTGTCCCATGATATGCATGGCTTATGATGTACTTCTAAAGATGTTCTTACAAGTGCTCTAAACAGGCAGAGTGAGCCTTGCTGCAGCTTCGGTAGCACGGGAAGCTGCAAGCAATAAGCAATGTGTTACTTCCGACAGCGATAGCTGGAGTTGAAGGAGGAGGAGAAGGAGGAGGCAGAGAAGGACGAAGGGTGAGGACTGCAGAGGAGTCTCAGGTGCATTTTACCTGCATTCTGTTGGGATGGGGAAAGACCCGAGAGCGGCGGTCAAAGGTCTGTCCCACGTGGTAAGGCGGGAAACGCCGCTGCCGGTATGGAGGGCGATACTGGGGGCGGCGCAGCTGATTCCTGGCCCCAGAGAACTGCCCATCTGCGGCAGGGGGCTCAAATCCTTCACTGCTGCCGCTCCCTTCCTCCTCCTCCTCCCCAGCGTACTAGCGAAGCAAAGAAACATAGTTTCAGAAGAAGTTACAGCGAGGCAAGAACCAAAGAATACCACTTAGGATGAGCTATCACCAGGAAAAACCCCAACTCCCAGAGCAGTGACCCTTCATTGTGAACAACATTGTACAGACACAACACACATAGCCCAGATAATCAAATGATTGCCTGGGATAAACTACATGGAGATTAAAGTAGATGTATGCAGATATCATACCAAGCAGCAGGAAAGCAAGAGCAAATCAATCTATTACCAAATCGAAAAGATACTGAATTAGATAGAACAGCTGTGTTACACTGTCTGGCTCCTTTTAATGTGTCTCCCAAATTTACCCAGTGGGGAAAAGTCAAGAACTGTCAAGAAAAACAAATAAACAAAACAAAACAAAAACCACTTTATGATGTATCAGTAGATTTGACCTGAGCAGTAAACTTCCTAGGGCAGCTGGCTCTCTTGAAGCCATCGTGGGCTCCAAAGGCAAAGGACTACCACAATTCCACTAAGATGCTCGATCATCGCTCACCAGCATGTGGTGGATCTTCTGGGATAGAATGGCAGGCACTCTCAAAAGACCAAGCACAAAGCAGACAGAAGAGTCAGACTATCTTCTATTAAACCATGCACCACAGGCACGCAACGGTGTAGTGCAACGCCCGTCTTCTCTCCCAATGTGCATAGGACTTTCAATCGAAACGTTATCAGTATTAATGAGTTATTGTTGAATTGAGTATTAAAGTTAATTTTAATTTCTAATATAATAGCAGTATCATACCATTAATGACTTTGAGATCCTAACACCATCTAAGCCTAAAGGTGGGTGGAAAATCAAACAGCGCGAGGGCAAGATCTAGTGCATACTCCCTTCTATGTGTACAAATAAGGTTTAATTAATTGTATGTTAATAGCAGGAAATCCTCATACTAACCAATTCTAAAATATAGAACTAATTTTTCTATTTTACTTTAAAAACTAAACAAACATCCCTAAAGAATTTATTAACTCAAATCTCACTTTAAAGAATATGAAATGACAAAGTCTTACAAGAAACACCTGCAATTTTTTTTTAACTGCATTCAACACTAGTAAGCTGGTGACCAGTCTCTCTTAGAGGATGGGTTACTTAAGCTTCAGAGCTTCCACACCAAACCCACACACCCAACTACTAAACTCCCCACAGAACTGGTTTGGTTTAACTTCACACACCAATAACACACTGTTCTGAGGGACTGGACTTAACTCAAGGGCCCATCTGTGTTAGGCAGGCGCTCTGCCACTGAGCCATAGTCCAGCCCTTTTACTTTTCATTTGGAGACAGGGTCTCCTAAGTTACTCAAGCTGGCCTTGAACTCACTCTGTAGCCCAAACAGGGCTTGCACTTGCGATCCTCCTGCCTCAGCCTCCCGAGTAGCTGGGATTACAGACCTGCGCCACCAGGCCTAGCTCATTCTACTCTTTATAAAACCTGTATGAATAAATGATTCACAGTTATGTAAAGATATATTTTGCATAAGAAATATTCACCACATAAATTTCTGAAGGCATTATCTCTAAGTTCATACCCCTAAATCTTTCATATAGACCTCTATGAAACAATCACAATGGCACCACCCTTGCTGACCATACTCCAGTCAGTGCAATGGAAAACCACCACACAGATCAACTGCATTTCTTTTCCAGCTCTTAGAGGAAAAAAATGTTCAAGAAAAATTTTTACTGAAGATTTTCTACCACTTTTACTTCTGAATTGACCTAGACATTAAACTGATCATAGCTAGAGATCTAGAATGTGAATGAACTGAGTCAAAACAAACTGCCCATCCCTAACCCTCAAAGATTAAGAGGAATACATGTGTACCTGTCTGTGTGTACATACATGTTGAGGCTAGAAGTTGACACTGGGTATCTTTCTCAGTCAGTCTCCATTGGATATTGTTGAGACAGGGTCTCTCACTGAACTTGGAGCTCATGGACTCACTAGGATAGCTGGATGAGCTCCAGGCATCTACTTGTCTCTATCCCAGCACTTGGAATTTCTGATATCTGCAACAGCACCCAGTGTGTGCTAGAATCAGGTCTTCATGTTTGTATGGCAGGTACTGTATTGACTGAGCCTTTTCCCCAGCACTCATGAATTGTTGACAAAACACAGTAAGTCGAAGGAAAAAATAAACAGATGAAATATAAGGAATGCAACAAAATCAGCACAGGAGCGGAGTGGATAGCAGCTTGAACGCAGAAGTACACAGAAGATGCACACATATCAAATAGCGCCAAGCCATCTGTATCTGTGTTCTTTTCTTTGCAGCTCTGGATGACCTAGAACTCAAGAGAGCTGCCTGCTCCACTCTTCCAAATGCTATGATTAAAGACATGAGCCACCACAACTAGCTAATCCGAAGACATTTTGTCCTTTTGAGATTTTATGAGTTTTTCTTTGTGTAACATGGGTAACTTCCTTACTGTACTGAGATCCCTGACTGTTGAGTCTGTGGTACTAGCACCCGGTTCTACATTAAAAAATATAGACCATTATATACCTTCTTAATGAAAACTACAAGGTCCTTATGACCACAAATAGGTTCATTATATTTTACCCCAAGAATATTCCTTTAAACTCAACCTAAGAATGTTCCAGCCAGATTCACTTCACCTAAAGATGCTTCACCTGGACGGAGACTAACCCAAACACCTAAAGATCTGTCATTTCTCACCACTTTACTCTGAACAAACAACAAAGGCTTTCCTACACCAAGCAGCCCCCTAACTTCGGCATGTCATACAACACATCTGATGCCAGCACGCACCATGACTCCTAAGATAGCCCCACTCTTTCTTGCCAGACAAATGAAGACTTCCTTAGAGGCCAACTGTCTCAGCATCAAGGCAGGAAACAGGTTGCACAGCTGTGATGGGAACCCCAATCCTGGTGCCAGTAAATACCACATGAGGATCTGGCCAAAGGAAGAGAAAGCCTTTGGACAACTTGGCACCTTCATTAAATCTGGTCACAAGATAAGTGAATGTTGGTTACATGCAGCCAACTCTACCTTAAATGATACAACTTCTTACTGGCAAGTTTCCAATGGGACCTCTAGCTATCAATAAATTCTGGGCACTAACAGTTTCCTTTCAAAAAAATGATCATATGCCATTGTCTAGAATATGGCACTCTCAAATACGGTATTATCAGTTCCTAAGTTCATTCAGTTTTAAATACCGGAACATTTGCAATCACTGATTAGGGACACAGACAACATACATTACGGGGAGGTCCACGGCGCCTGCCATAGTAGCCACGTCTGTACCGGCGCCGATCAGCAGCATAGCGACTCCCTTCTACCGGAACTCCATCTGGGCCAGTCACATTTGCTGCTTCAGCACCCTAAGGGAGAAAACAAACGTCTCCAAATTTAAAAGAAACCAAGTAACCCTCTACAGTAATAGTCAGTTACAGGGTTAAGAAGCCCTACTGTGATCTCAAAAATAGTGTTTTACTATATTAATTAGGGTGCATGACCTCTAGAACTACATACCTGTGGCTTGAGACACTCTACCCCCTTGTCTGATCACCAAGTTAGGAGCAGTGCATACATCAAACATGAATGAATGAATGAATGAATGAATGAATGAATGAATGAATGAATACAGGGCACTTCAATGGAAGAGACACAAAATACTATGAAACCTTAGTACATACTGAAACCTGTGGTACCCCGAGGTACCACTGGAATCCTGACCGTCCAGCTCCAGCTTCTCTAAGTAGCTCTGAATTACTGTTTAGCTTGGCAGAAACAAGAAAAGGGCCTTCACTTAAGAATAGTCTCCATATAGTCCTCTTTTAAGTCTTCCTGTTATATTCTTGACATTAACTTGAGTTTTTTTTTTTTTTTTTTTTTTTTTCTCCCCCTAAGTGCTAGGAAATGAAGTTAAGAACTCAAGCATGCTAGGCATAAGTATTCTAACACAGAGCTGTATCCCCAGCTGCCACATCACTAACTTTACCTGCAACAAAGCTGGATAAACAAGCCCTACTTCTTTGAGATATAGGATATTCTAAGGAACAGGCAATGTAAGCCAGTCTGGGACTTCAATCACATATTCTTTCCTATGCAGCGAGGTACAGAAGTACATCATGATCTGGGCAGTATGAATTCTGGCTATGAAGCCCTCGGCCTTCCCAAAGTCATCCTGAATTCTTGTCTGGAGCCTAAATTCTGGACAGTGTGAGATCAGAGATATGAACACTTTCTGGAAAGTTTTGTCTCCTGGGTCCCTTAGAGCAACCTATATAAAAAAATAGGCAGCATACACTACCCAGGAGGCTGCTGTATGCAGCTATTGCACACCAGGGTCCACCAGGAGAGAAAGCTGGTCGGCTTAACTGGCTGCAGTCAGACACTTTTGTCATTGAGGAGGGAGGGGGTACACTTTTGAGACAGAACGTTACTGCGTAGCATAGCCTGGCCTCAACTTGCAACGTTCCTCCTTCTTCAGCCTTTCTAGGGATCACGTACCATCATGCCTAGTTTATGTGGTGCTTGGGATTGAATCACGGGTTTCACGAATGCTAAGCAAGCACTCTACCAATTGGGTTACATGTCTGGACCAAGAGAGTGTGAGGTCCAAACGAAAATGTGTCTTAAGACTTTGAAGAAACCAGGCTTTATTCCAGAGTTCCTTTATTAACCAAGAAACTAAAATATTGAACATAGTGAATATTTATAATGGCATCCAGTAAAAATATTTCTGCTTCCACTTCCTCCTATCACAAAAATTTAAATATTATTTCAGAGGCTGAAAGGCCACATATTATACAATAAAACTATGTGCAGGCACACTCTAACATCACCAGCTTCTCACCTTTTCTCCTTCAACCACATCAAACTCTACAGTTTCTCCATCCCCCACACTGCGCAGATACTTGCGTGGATTATTCTTCTTGATGGCAGTCTGTCAGGGAAACAGAAAACACCATTGGAAGTGTATTCCAATACTGAAATGTATTCATCAATTTCATGTTAGCCAGAATACTATCTATGTATTTTGCTTTAAAAAATAGATTCCCTCATTCTTCCATTAACCTGCATCTCTCCACACTCTTATACCACAGTGTACATTTCTTTCCTGATTTGTGGGATGCTTCAAAATGTATCCCAGTAGGTGGTAGAGAGATGCAGTCACTACATACACCTGCTCCATCCTGTCACTCAAACAGGACATTGAATCAGACTGTTACATCAAGCCAAAAGGCTCCTAAGGTTCTGTCTCAGGCTCCTTCCATGAGGGCATGAGACCTTATATAAACATGGGCACGGTTTGGTTACAGAAACTTTTTTACATGGGGGTAGCATGTTGGAGCGATGGCTCAGTATTTGTGAGCACACACTGCTCTTGCAAGAAAAGACTTGAGTTGGGCTCCCATACCAACATTATACAGACACCTGACTGTGACTGCAGAGGATCTAATTTCCTCTTCTGGTCTCTACCAGCATTGTACACTTTTGCATAAAACACACATACACATAAATAAAAAGGACTTAAAAAGTTAGTGTGGCTGGGTATTGTGATATATGCCTGTAACACTAGCATTCGGGAGGTGGAAGAAGGAGGATCAGGAGTTTAATACTAGATTCTCAAAAATACAGAAAGACAGCTTAGTGGCTCATGTTTGGAATTACCAGAACTTGATGATGAGAGGCGTAAGAATTATTATGATCTTGAGGCCAACCTGGGTAACCAGAAGTTCAAGACCAGCACAGACAAAGTAAAAACTTGTCTCACAAAAATAAACACATTAGTGATAAATAAAAAAGAAATATCAACGAGATAAACGTTTATGCCCATAATTACTGCTAATACAATAAACCAGATCACTTCAGGATGGATGGCAACAGTGTAATTTAATTTGGTCTCTGAGGTATTCCACTTTATGGAAGAGGAAACACGAGGTGGTGCCTTACCTGAGGTCACAAAGCTAAGAGCAAGTAGAAAATTTGTGTCCTGAATGTTCAGCACTTTCCACCTCACATCAACCCTCAGAGAAGCGAAGAGCCACTCTACATAAGGCATCTGCACCTCTAGCATCTGCTTAAGAAAAGGCTCTTTCTCTTTTTTAAATACAGGAGAGAAGAAGCCTCACAAATTTCCATTTCCCTGGCTGGCATCTCTAAACAGTTAAAGGGCTGGGGAGTTTCTATGGAACTAGGTCAACCTTATTTTATAAAGCGATTAGACATGTGTAATCCAGCCTTCCTCTACTCTGAGTAGGAGGGAGAGAAGAGGGGGGGGAAGTGAGCCAATAGGGCAGAGACCTCACCCACTCCACAAGGAGGCAGCTCAGGACAGGATGTATGTGCGCACAGCATGATTTAGCTATTCCAAAAAACAGCCCCTCCCTGCCAGCTCGTTCCCTTTTTCCTGTTAAACTGGGCAGGCCTCAACACACTGAAGTGAGTCACTACACAACCTCACGGGGCTGGAATCGGGTCATTAGCTCACAGGCGAGGAGGCCAGCCACTAGCATGGAAAGCCCTTTCTCCCAGCAGTCACTCAACAGGGCGCTTCTCCCAAGGGTCATTAACCTCCACATGTTACAAGTGCAACACTTCCTTTTCAGTCTGCTAGGACTCTAAAAGTTATCATATCTCAACAAATCCACTCCAATTATCTAGGTACAACAGAAACCTATCCCACAGAGCAGACCTAGAAAGGATGGAAAATACAGCTAGAGAGGTTCTTAGATGTGGCTATCTCCAACTGCCAAACTGCAGCCCAACACACACAAACCCAAACCCGAGGGAACACGTACAGCATCACAGCTGTGCAGGTCCACGTGCCAATGCCACGATTTCTCATCAAGATTCTGAAAGTGGCAGGCCTCTTTCAGATGGAATGTACAAAAGGAACAGCAAAAACAGGTGTGACTTCTCTTAACCTACTTTATAAAGCAAACAACCTAGGACAGTAATAAAGAACATTTGAGGATGGAGACACATGAAGCAGAGGTCCACGATGCCCATTTGCTCTTTCTTTTTTTCAAACAGAAGGAAACTGTCCTTGGACTTGGATATGTCTCAACCAACAGGAGGGAAAATAGTCTAAGAAATGGAAGCTTTTTCATGTCTGAGGCCTACATATATCTAATCCTCTTCTGGGTGCTATTCACAAAATCAAAAGAGTTTTCCAACACCAGCTCAGGCAAAAAGCCAGACCGGTTCTGGCCAAGCACCAAGGAGAACCACACCATTAGGCCAGTGCTGACATGGAAGCAGATTTTTTTTTCTTTTTTTCCTTTTTTATTTTTGCTAACGACTCACTGGCTTTAAAAACCAGAAAGTAATTTAACTGAAAATGACTTCATTCAAACTTGAAAACAGCCCAAATGTGTGAAAACAGTTTATATAGTGGGACAGGAGGGTTTAACTGCCACTCTGAATAATGTTGAGCTGAGTTCTCATTCTAGAATGAGTTCGGGACACTACAACCATTTACAGGACTCACATAGTCAACGTATACTGCTGGAATCCCTCTTACCTGGTGTACAAACACATCTTCTTTGGTGTCATTTCTGTTGGGAGGCAGGGAAAAAAAAAGAGAGAAAGAAAAACTCACAATTAAAGGGTCTGAGCATTCAGAGAAGCTTCAAAGAACAAATGCATTATGAACAAAGATCAAGACCTAAAAGGAAAAACCACCTTTTAAACAGTTTGTCCTTTCAAAACAGATGCCAACAATCAATTCCCACAACCCTCATCTCTCCCAGGTCCAGATGCCCCTTCCCTGTTCTACACTGCACTGTGGCAGTCCAAGCATTGGATTCCACACACACAGAACACCCATTTGCTCTCATGTCTTTCTCAATCACATGCTATGTAACCAGAGCCCTAAATTTTCCTCCCAGCAAAAGCAAGACAGTCAAAAGGACAGGGCACAGCTGTGAACTAGGCTCTCCTTACACTGAAACTTAAAACATCCTTCCCACCACCCCACCCTAACCTCCACCCAACCCAGACAGATAAGAAACTGGAGGAATTGGTTTTAAAAAGCAAGAAAACAGAAAAACATCAACACTCTGTAAAATATATCCCTGTATCTCCAAGTGGCCTGTGGTTACCTCAATTCAAGTCACCGTGGTTTAAACACTAGTTTCCTCACAGGACTTGGAGCAGAGGAGAGCAAGACTTACACCCCAGCTCAGTTACTCTCTAGTTTGTGACCTTAAGTTGCTTAAACCAGGTTCTCTTCTCTCCATCTGTGAGAGTATGGATGGATATGGACTATCTAATGTTCTTTTCATTTCTGACTGTACTTTTAATCTGTTTTAAATACTAGAGTACATGAATGTTCTAGAAATGCATATTAATATTTAACGACCATCCGCTTAGACCTTAAACTATTTACCATGCTTAGGAATCTTAAAACGTATACAACCCATTAAGAAAGTGGAACAATGGATTTGTAACTGCTGTTGCTAGAAAGTAGGTACAAAACATGCAGACACACACATACCGGTTTATAAATCCATATCCATTTCTGACGTTGAACCATTTGACAGTGCCAAGGACTTTGGTGGCTACAAGGCGGGATTAAGCAGATATGTTAGCATCTGACCTACAAAGAGCTAAATCTCCTATCACTAAGGCCCTGGTATCATTACACAAAGCCTAAACACCCTTGAGTAAACCATTAATGGTTTAATTCCCCCCCAAAAAAAAAAGTGGGAATGTGATAAAGGGCTGATTATTTCACGCCTTAGCTTTTGTGCAGACTTTTTACCAAGGACTCAAGGGATGGCCACATGCCTGGACAATTCTGTAGTAATTAAAACTGAGAAAGGTAGTTGAGAAAAACATGCTGGTAAAGATTCAATTCCAAGGGAGAGGCAGCTGCATATGCCTATAAATCCAGCACTTAGGAGGTAAAAGCAGGAAGGATCAGGAGTCTGAAGACTATTGTTAAAACCAAAAAGGCTCCAGAAAGTTCCCAGGACTGGGGACTTGGCTCTCAGTTGGTAGAACACTTCACATTCACTCAAGAAGCAACAGGTGTGAGCCTCAGAAGAAATGCAAACCAACAATTGGGGGGGGGGGGGGGAAGACAACAAGAAACACATAACAAATTCCTGTTATTCACCCAGACACTGCCAATGTGCAAAGGAAGAACCTCAGAGAAAGAACAAATAAGCTGGGTCATTTTATCAATCCTAGTCCTTTAAAATATTAGACAAATTGAAAAAGCAACACAGTAGCTCCTTCTTAGTAACCAACTTACAAAGATATAAAGAGCTGTCTGGTGGCCAAATGAGGGCTGGTCAGAAGTCCAGAGTAATAACAGAACTGATGAGGTCTCACTGCAGTTCTGTACATGACACAACAGACACTTTTCACACCAAGGGATTTACCTGCTGTCTTCAGCAGCTGAGAAGGAAACCCTGGCATTCTCTAGAGTTGATTGACTACTAGTCTCTAACCTCTGTCATGGGCAAAATAACTTCTCTTCAGTGCCTCACTTGAAAATTCATTAAGAAAAAGAATCTACATTTGTAGTTTCCAAATATGACTTCTGAGATCAATGGTGAATGTCCATTTTAGTATCTCCAGGAAATGGATAGGTCTAAACTAAGGAAATGCATGAGACAGTCACCAACACTCAGTGAACTGGAAAACCTGGCAGGACCACACTTGGAAGGGAAAAGCTCAGGAGTGGACACGCCAGATCTACTGCCTCTCAGCGAGGAGATGCTGTGGTTCTGTGTGGCACAAAGATGGGCATGCACAAGCCTCTTAGCTTTCTTTGACGTGCTCCTCAGCCTTTAGCTTATTAAAGCCAATCTAATGTGAGCTGCAGAGCAAATAAGAAAAAATAACTTATGTTTCTGATTTCAACACAGAGAAGTCAGGTTTGGATAAACAGCATGGCCTCTACATCAGGATTCCACACATCAGGATTTGGTGTTTCTTCCAAAAACTCTGGATATATACAGATACACACACTGGGGGGAGGGGGGTGTTCTGAAGGAAACTGATTGATAGAAACACTAAGCCCAGTGTGGTGGTGCCCCTTGGGAGGTGGAGGCAGGATGACAAGTAGTTAAAAGTTATCCTTTGGTACAAAATGAGTGTGGCCAAGGCCACCAGCCTGGACTACTTCATGAGACCAATGTCAAAAAAATAAAAGCACAAAAACCAAACAGATACACAAAGAAGAGAAGGAAAGGCAATGGCAACAGCAGAAGGGGGTGGGGATAGGAAAGATTCTCAAGTCTGTCTTCACCAAGGAAGGTGTTTCTTCTCAAAGTGTTTTTTAAAATACTAACTGTACAAATATTTCCAATAACTTCATAGCCAAACAAATTCATTCATAATTTTAATACTATAATCAAGTACACAACAAGGAGTTAGTTGGTAGAATAAGCCTATCCAGTTCGTTTTACTTGGATAAACCTGTTTTCCCTAAAGGACTACATGGTATAAACCAAAGTTAAGGTCCCTTTGCAGAGTCCAGAATGAGAGCGTCCAAGATATCCATTTCAGTCAGTACTGAGTCCAGAACACTTTGTGTATCCATGTGGCTGCTTGGCACAGAAGATGTGGCACAGGAGATGGCAGACCACATCGGACAAAGACAAACAGCGCTGAAAGTGTTAGGTGGAGGCTTGCCCTTCATTTTGAGAGTCTGGACTTTTGAGTGGCAGGGTGAAGGACACCAGACTCATCACCAGGCATCTGGCAGAAACAGAACCAAATTGCAGGAGACTGCAGAAACTAACCTTCGTTTATCGCCTCCCCCCAACCCCCAATGATATTATCTACTTTTCTTATCTCAAAAGTGCAAGGATCAAGTAAAAACCTGTAGGATTCCATCTGCCCTTAGTAAGGTATCATTAAGAACCTGCTTCGGCTAGCAACACAGGGTTCTTTCATTTTGTGTGGAAATGGTCCAAGGAGCATCTGCTATAAAGTGCTACAACGTAACACCCACAAGACCTTTAAGGAACTTTTTAGTGCGGGTGGGGAAAAAATTGGCAGGAACTGAGTTTTTAAAGCCTTAGGAAAACAAGAACTGGAGGATTGTCTGGGGTGGGGAACACCGAATGGTGTTCTATTTCTTCCACAATATTCCTTCAGCTTTCTTGCTAAATGGGGAGGAAGCTCGGAAAGCAGGCGAGCCCAATCGGCCCCACCCAGAAACAGTGAACATTTCAGAAGCATCCTACACCATCTGTTAACTTTCCTGTTTCGGATAGCGAACCACTTGCGCACGCACACACCCTCCGGGGAGCTTATCCACCACCCACCTGCTAGGCAAGCCTGGGGAAGGCCTCACACCGGGCGTTCCTTAAGGAAGATGAGGACACCCAAATAGGCGACAAGATACTACAGCCACCGTTGCAAACCCTCTGCCCCCCAAAATCTCCAGTCCCCACCGTCCCGTTTCCCTTCCAGTTACAAGTCATAAGGTAACCATATTTTGGACACTCGTCCTACTCCATTTCCGACTAAGTTTTTCCCAGGCGTCACACCACGTGTGTTCCCACGGTGCGGGAGAGGGTAATGGGCAGCAATTGGTGGGTACTGGAAGGCCCTTTGCATCTGTGGGCACAGCAAGGGGGGGAGGGTGCCCGCCCCAAGTTTCCCGGGGCGTTGCAACATCCCTGTGCCGGCATGTGGCTCGCAGGAGCATGGCCGCTGTCCCAAGCCCACGAGGGAAGGGCGTCGGGGACAGACACCTGACCCTCCCAGGCCCAGGGGAAAAAAAATACACCACACAATAAAATCTTCCCAAGTCACCCCCCTCCCGGGCCTCCCCGGAGACCCATCCTCCCCCCAGAGGAAACGTGCTGCTTTCCGGACCCACGGCAAAGACTCCCCAGACCTGGCCCACGTGTCCCAGCCCGCCCTGCATCCATGTCCATCCTCCCCAGCCGTCTCTCCCCGGCTGCAGTCGGGGACTCACCGAGAACTTTCTTCTCCGCGTCCTCGCTGCCCCCGGGAGCTGATGAGGCCGGGGCGGGCCCGGGGGCTGCGTCTCCGCCGGGGCTCCCCGCGAGCAGCGCGGCGGGCGCCGGGGCCTGGGGCGCGCCGCTGGCCGCCGGGCTCTTAGGCGCGGGGTCCGGGGGCGCCGCGGCGGGCGCGTCGGCCGCGGCCTGCGGGAGCGTGGTGCCGCCGGTGGTGGCCTCGCCCGCCTCGCTCATGCCGCCTCTCCGCTCTCTCCGGGCACCTCGGTGGCGGTTGGCGGCGGTTAGCGCGGTGGCGGTCGCGGCGGCCGGCTCGCTCTCGGGGAGGCCGGTGCGGATCGCGCGGCGCGGCGGCGGGCGGCGGCTCGAGG
Organism: Rhabdomys pumilio; assembly: GCA_030674055.1. Taxonomy (NCBI): domain Eukaryota; kingdom Metazoa; phylum Chordata; class Mammalia; order Rodentia; family Muridae; genus Rhabdomys; species Rhabdomys pumilio. Next base: position 78,400,548 of record JANHMN010000008.1, on the reverse strand, counting down.
GCGGGGGACGCGCGCGCTCGCGGTCTCGCTGGGTCTCCCGGCCCCGAAGATGGCCCCGCGCAAGTGCTCGCGGGCGGCGGGAGGGCAGGCGGGCGCGGGGCGGGGAGAGAGAGGGTGGGGAAAGCCGCCGCGGCTGCTCATTAGCATTTAAAGGCGCCTGAGCTACTCGGCAGGGCTCCGGGAGCTGGTGGGTACGGGGAGGCGGGCACCGGGGCGAGGTCACGGTGAAGCAGAGGAGACATACCCTCCCCAAGACATCTTTCACCTGAGCCTGCTTCTTGAGAGGCGGAGTGGACAGGCACACAGCGCTTTAAAACAAAAGCAAAGAAAACAAAAAACCTCTTTTACATTTGCGCATCCAGCAGACACCAGAAAATATTCTGGGTCCTGCGATTCGGAACTAGAATAACCTGGGAGCTGTGGTTGGCCCGCTCCATTAATACTAGTACTTAAGAGGCTGAGGCTGGAATGTCACTTAGAGTAGCGTAGCTTGGGCTACTGAGACTACCCTTCCTTTCAAGTAGTAACACAAAAACAGGCAACCGGGTTGGAGAGACAGCTTCGGGAATCCAGTGCTTGCACGGATCAGTTCAAGGTCATCGTGGGCAAAAGAAGTTTGAAGGCTGCAAGAGATTCTCTCCAAAGAGCCGTGTACACGCGCAGGAATACCACTCCCATCCCCAACAAAACAAAACAATTACTCTTATAAAAACCAAAAGGTTCATTTAGCAGCTCTACAAGTGAGAAAATGAAAATCTAGAGCTTCCAGAATTACTGCAAATGCAAGGTTTACACCAGTTAGAGGCAACAGCTGTTAATATGTGTTTAATAACCTACGTTGAAAGAGTGAAATAAATCCACGTCATACCTTTTGCTCCAGTTGGCTATAATTAGCTCTAAACTGGGGAAAGCTTGAGCAACTGAGAGTAGGGCCTGCAAGATGGCTCAGCAGGTACAGGCTTGTCTCCAAGCCTGACCACCTGAGTTTCTTCCCTGAACATACCAGATGGAAGAAGATAGTAAATTCTCTCAAGTTGTCCTGACCTCCATACATGTACCGTGGCAACAGCATGCGGCCCCACCACCTCCATAGATGTAAAACCAAAAAACAAACAAAAAGATGTATGTTTGAGACAGGTTTCTTGTGTTAGCCGTGGCTGTCTTTGAATCGCCTCTGTAGGCCAACCTAACCTCTGAGAGAACCTCCTACCTCTCTGCCCTCCTCTCCCACTGGTGCTGCTCTGCCCATCTTAAGAACATTTTTAAGGAAAAGAAAACAAGAGTCCTATTGGTCTCTAGGATAAAATGTACAAGACGCAAATTACCCATAAACACTCCTAGCAGAGAAGTCCCTATTACCCTTTACAGAGTGAAATTTAGCGCTTGACCAAATAACTGAGACCTGTACCAAAGACTATCTGGAATACAGGGCCATTTTGCTCCTAGAGCTCAAAACAGTGCCTCTCTTTACTAATCAAATTAATATGGGCCAGCTTCTCATTGTCAAGGAGTCGTTTATGAAAGTTTCCCAAAGGTGACAAGAAGCTAAGTTATCCATGTTTTCAGTGTCTGGTCCAATGAAAGTTTTCTTTTAAAATTCCCTCTTCTGAGACGTATTTACCCTCCTTTCACACCGTGGAAATTGTTGATCAAGTCACCATCTGCCATGAAGATGGCAGCTCTCAAGCACAATGCAAATTTTTGCATTTCCACTGGTTAGCACAATCCCAAGTCTACAGTTTGCACACAGTAAATGTTTGCAAAATGAAAACGACTCGATTATTCCAAAGCCATGTACTTATCAACGCAATCGTTATCAATATAGTACAACCATGACAAACGCAATTAAAAAAAAAATATTGTTGGGCAGGTGAAATGGCTTAGCAGGTAAAGAAGGTACTTGTTGCCCTACCTGATGACCTGACTTCGTTTCCCAGAACCCACCAGGTGGAGGGAAGAATGGACTGCAGAAATCTGTCCTCCGACTTCCACACCTGTGCTGTGGCAAACATGTCACCCATACTTTCTCTCTCTCTCTCTCTCTCTCTCTCTCTCTCTCTCTCTCTCTCTCTCTCACACACACACACACACACACACACACACTAAAAATAATGAAAATGTTAAAAAGTTAATAAATGTAAATTCTGGACAGGGTTGAGGTATCATAGCCTTGTAATCTCAGTACTTGAGAGATTGGAAGGAAGATCACAAATTCAAGGCCAGCCTGAGCTACATAACTAAACCTCACCGCCCCCACACACCAAAAAAGAATAGACCAAAATAAATAAGTAATCTTTTTAATTTTTTAAGAAGTTTAATTATAAGTTCTCAGTTTTTAAATAGCATCACTGCATGTTTCATATTGAAATCAGATGAAAATATGAATATGAAATATGAATAACATTTAAGAATTTGTTCTTAAATGTAAAATATAGGTGTTGCTGGGGAAAGCCCCATGTTTATGGTTTTATAATCAAATTGTAAGCTCTGCTTTATGCTGGTGACAGTTGGCCCTTGCTTTTCTTATCATAACAGGACAGTGATAATTGCTGGTTACCAGTCAGAATTGTGTTACAAGGAAAAAAAAATGAGAGGAGTTGAACTCATTGAAGTGATCCAATATCAAGGCTTCAAAAAATGTATTTTGTTTTATGTGTATGAGTGTTTGCCTTCCTATGTTCTACATATGTGTCTGATGCCCACAGAAACCAGGAAAAGGCACAGGATCCCCTATAACTGGAGATACAGAGGTGGGGTGAGTTGCCATGTGGATTCTCGGAACTAAAGCTTGGTCGTTTGTAAGTGAAGCAAGTATCCTTAATGGATGAGCCTTCTCTCCAGCCCCATCAAGATGGTGTTTGTTTGTTTGTTTGTTCGTTTGTTGAGACAAGGTCTCTTGTAGCCCCAGCTGACTTTGAACTTGCTATGTAGCTGAGGCTGACCCTGAACTGCACTTCTCTTTTATTTTTAGAATACCTTTTATTTATTCCACGACAAGGTATAATACACGTATGTATATCATGATGGTTACCCCCCTTACCTACCTCCTTCAACTTCCCCCTCCACTTCTTGACTTTGGGGGTGGCAGATGTGCCACACATATAGAAAAGAAAACAATATTTGCTGTTGGAGAATAACTCCTAATCTCTGGAGGACCTTAAAGAAATTGTAGATGTTCTTATTGGGGCTTCATAGAATTTGTGCTGTAATAATTCCTCCTCTACTCATTGTTTTCATAAAAAAAGGAAAAAAAAGCAGCTGAGAGTTCTTAATCCTGAGCTACATAAATCTAGAAAGAATGGGGTAAATGCAAACATGATCTCTGTCATCTTAATAATGTTAACTCAGAACCACCTTGGATACAAGTGCACATAGACACCCAGTCCTCCACTTTCCCACTCACTCCTGCACTCACACAACTGTGAAACACTCTGGTGCACCGTAAAAAACAATGCACTATGAAGAACAGACGTTGCTTGAGACTTCCCCGAGATCACTGTGTGACATTCAAGTGTTTTTCCTTTTCTTTTTTTTCCCAACCTTTTTTAATGTCGCTTTTTGAGACAGGGTCTCCCAGTGTACCACATGTTGGCCTGGAACTCAGGACAGACCTACTGTCTCATGCTCACAAGTTTGGAGACTATAGGATGAGTTACTATACCTATCATTTATTATTTCTCTTAGAAGTATGTAATTGTTATTTCTTAAATTTGAGACAAAGTGGATACAAAATCTAATTGCTGACAGTGGCAATCTTATCTTGGTCCTGAAAACAAATGGCTATCTTATCTTGGTCCTGAGAACAAATGCTACTATATTCCTAGTAAGAAGAAGGGCAGAACATCCATGAGGGTTGCAAAGGCAGAGGGGAAAAGTCAGAGCAGCATTCCTAAAGCTCTCAGCCTGTGGTGTCCCTCTGGAGTCTATGCTATCTCTCCAAAGCTCTTAGTAGTCCTTCACCAGTATATCCAAGTTTGATGATACTGAAAGCCAAAACAATTCAGAGACCTTCCTTAAAAATAAAGGGCCTACGTCTTTAATCCCAGCACATGAGAGGCAGAGGCAGGTGGATTTCTGAGTTCGAGGCCAGCCTGGTCTACAGAGTGAGTTCCAGAACAGCCAGGGCTACACAGAGAAACCCTGTCTCGAAAAAACAAACAAACAAACAAAGGAAGGGCTGGCAAGATGGCTCAGGTGGTAAAGGTGTTTTCCATCACAGTGGTGACTTAAATTCAATCCCTGAGGCAGACATGGTGGAAGGAGAGAACAGCCCTCACCACCTAGCCTCTGACTTCCCTCAACACTTGATCATGTGCCCTCTCCTCAAAGATGAATAAATATTTTTATTGTAATTATAATTCCGTGTTGAAACTGTCCCCCCACAGGCTGTGGTATTTGAGTACTTGATCTTCAGCTGGTGTGCTGTTTGGAGAGCCTTAGGTGTGACTTTGTTAGGGAAAGTGTGTCACTGGAGGCTAGCTTTGAGGTGTAAGAGCCCTTGGCCATTCCCAGTATGCTCTCTGTACCTGTGCTTGCCATTTGAGACATGAACTCTCAGCTGTTCCTGCTATGCCTGCTGCCTGGTGCCACAATTCCCTGCCGCAATGGACTCTTGTCCCCTGGAACCGTAAGCCGTAGTGTTTTACTATAGTACTAGAAAAGTAACTTATACAAGTTCTGAGACCGAATTTGCTAAGGCCGTTTTAGAATCTCACTAAAAGTTCTTGAAAGGCAAGAGCTCTGAAGTTTATTACCTTCCCAGCACCACACCTGCAACCAGCTCTCTCCGAGTTGGCAGCCTCTCCAGAAGTTCTTCTGGAAGCATCCTGAAACCTGTACTTTGCCCAGGCATCTTCCTTTAATTGGCTTTGGGGAACCATGGCATCCTCCTCTTTTGAGTTCTAAAGCTCTTGCTGACAGATTCCCACCTGGAAGTATGTAATAGAGAAAGAAATGCTGGGAAGTATAGTTTCTGGCTCCGAAGAGGCTCAGGATGAGGCTGAGTTGACAGGAGACTATCCAGAAAATCATCCCAAAGAAGAAACAAATCGGTCCTAATTGACTATGGTGATTCTATATGTTTTTAAAGAAGCCACAGTACATTCAAGTACCAAAACAGGGAACCGGTCATGTAAACTTGATATGCTTAAAACCACACAGAAGGGAAGCAGGTTAGAATCTTAGGGCATAGATAGACCGTAAGCATTGCAGAGTATCCCTGGCACTGTTGGGAGAAGGTAGGAGCCTGATTATCCCACTCCATTCACTTTTGCTAACATGACTTTCAGCATAGTTATTGATTGGTCCCATTAGGTGCTAAAGACATGACCTAAAAGGATAACCAGCATATTTGGGGAGATTATAATTTAGATCAGCACTGCCCCAACTGTAATGTACTTGGAGCTACAAATGTGAGATATGCACACACACACATGTATATATCACATACATAACACATATGTGGATTATATATTACACATATATAAGACATGTGCATTTTGTATATAAATATACATAAGTATGTTAAATATGTAACACATGTATATACAACACACACACACATATTTTATGTATATATGTGTGCATGTATATGTGTCTTAGTCACTATTTTATTGCTGTGAACAGACACTATGACCAAGGCAACTGTTAGAAAAGAAAGCGTTTAATTGGGGTCTTGCTTACAGTATCTGAGGTTTAGTCCATCATCAGCATTCAGGCAGGCGCTAGAGCAGTACCTGAGAACTGCATCCTAATCCCCAAGCAGAGAGAGAAAGAGACAGGGTCTGGCATGGCTTTTGAAACCTCAAAGTCCACCCCCAGTTAACACACGTTCTCCAACAAGACCACACCTTCTAATCCTTTCAGTTTCTCTCTGTGGTGACTAAGCATTTAAATATATAAGCCTATAGAGGCTATTCTTATTCAAACCACCACAATGTGCACCTAAATCCCACATTTTGTTATATTTGGAGGTGACAGGATTTTATTCTGTACTCTACGCTGGAACAGAGCTCACTATGTATAGTCAGACTAGCCTCAAACTTAGACTCATAATGATTCTCCTGCCTCGGCCACCAAAGGCCTGGAATGACAGCCTGAGCCACCACACCCTACTTTAAATTTTGTTAAGTCACAAGAATAAAAGAGCGAAATCTTCCTTGAGATCCTGTACCTACAGTTGGATATGGATTAGTTTCTGGGACTCTTCTGAGAAACCCACATCTACGCTCTGGGATGTTACTTCATTCTGAACTCTCTTTGCCTTAACCCTTGTGATTAAGCCTATAAAATATTTTTATATTTTAAAAAGTTTCAACTCTGAATTCTGCTTTAAGAATGAATAAAAATAAATATAGAAGAGCTGGAAAGATGGCTGAGCAAGTACAGGTATCTTCCACTAAGCATTTAGACAATGCGTCCGAGTCTCCCTCTCAGCAGAGACCTGAGGCTGCTGGCTACTGAAGAAAGGCAGATCCTTCCAATTAGAACCTCTGGAGGGGAAACTAAACAGCTGCATGCAATTTTCCCTTAGAGCATCTTGGAACACTCCGAAACTAGGAATAAAATATATCTCTTTCCGTAAAAAGCTCTCTTCTGCCTTTTCATGCATATTTATCCCTTCCTTGCTTCCTCTTTAAAAGAAACTACTTACATCTGCTTTGCTTACTGTTTCATTGTCCAAATTACCACATGAATTTATAGTTTATTCCCTCATATTCCTATTTCTTTGGGAATTAAATTTCATGAAAACGTTATGGTATACCTAACATCAACGTTTGTCTAGAAGATGTAGAGTCTTAAATTTTTGGTACACATGATATTGCTGAGAAATACACTCTTACCTACAGTAGACTAATAATAACACATATTTACTTTTTTTTTTTTTTTTTTTTTTTTATTCTGGGACTTTTCTGAGAAACCCAGATCTTGGCTCTTGGTTGTTATTTTATTCTGAATACTTCTCTTTGTCTTAACATAAAATATACTTATTAACTCCTACTTCTGATTTGAGAAAAAAATAAATATAGGAAGGTTGGAAAGACTAAACACGTTCCTTTTGAGGCCAGGCCTTGTGGTGTAAACCCAGTATATAGGCTTGGAGACCAACAGCTGGTAAGTTCAGGGTGATACTAAATTATATAGCCAGTTTAAGGCTAGCCAGGGCTACATGAGACCCTGTCTCAAAAAAAAAAAAAAAAAAAAAAAGACAGGAAAAAAAAAGAGAAAAAGAATCTCTAATGAGTGCCCCTCTGCCTGGATTCTCTTAAGCTTGTTTGTCTACTTACTGCAGTGGTCTGTTAGTGATTGCTCTTACAGACAACTGTTTGTTTGTTTGTTTGTTTGTTTGTTTGTTTGTTTTCTTCCTCCTTTCCTTCACCCCTTCCTCTTCTTCCTCCTCTTTCTCCTTTTTCTCCTCCTTGAAAGTTTCATGCTGTAGCTCTGGCTAGCCTAGAACTCACTGTGTCTCCAAGACAGATCATGAACATTCTGCAATCCTCAGTTTCCCAAGTGCTGAAACTGAAGATATGCGTCACCAATCAGACCCCATCCCCTCCTTTCTGATTCTTGTACGGTACTGAAGAGTGAACCCAGGACTTGGTGGATACAAGTAACTAACATTGAGCTATGTCCAGGCCTTGAATTGTGACTCTTCTCTTTTTGGGTCTCTGTGTGTGTGTGTGTGTGTGTGTGTGTGTGTATACAGATGCTTTTTCCCCTGCAAGTAAATGTGGAAGACTGTCAGTGATGTCATACTGTGTCTTCCTCCATCATTCTCCTCTTTATATTTTGGAACAGAAACCTAGCCAAACCCCAGGATAAATTTGCCTCCACTCCTGGCTCTGATGTTACAGACTTGCACCACATCGCTTTCCTGTCCAGTTTTCACATCACATACTTAACTGGTCAAGCCATATCCCCAGCACAATCTTTTAAAATTTAAATTTTTTTGAGAATTATATGCACATACACAATGTATTCAGATCATATCCCTCCCTCCTCGCTCTTCTGACATAGATGCCCCAACCCCACCTCTTCCTCTCAACTCTGTTCTCCTCCTCCTCCTCCTTCTTCTTGTCTTTCTCCTCTTCTTCCTCCTTCTTTTTCTTTATATTCCTCTGACCCCAACTAGAGCTGCTTGTTTGCACTTGGGTGTGTAGAGCCATCCCCTGGAGCTTGGCCAACCTAAGAGGAGCCACACCCATGAAGAAAACTGACTCTCCCTCTCCCCCTTCCAGGCAGCCATCAACTGCCAATAGCTATCAGCTAAGGGTGAGGCCTCCTGAGTAAGTCCTTTCCCCATCCCTGCTGGAATGTTGACAGACTGGCTTGATGTTGAGCAGACAGCCACAGATGCTGCTGTGAGTTCATGGATATAAAGATACTGTAGTGTCCAGGAGGCACTATTTCATGCACTCTTTCTTGACTTTTGCTTCCTGCAATCCCCACCATCACGTTTTTCTTCTTAGTCTCTGAACCTTGAAGGGAGATGATATCAAGCTCCATCTGGGTTCTAGCATTCGATAATCACGAATTGTCTGCACGTTGCCTCATTATGAATCTCTCTATCAACTTGCATCTGCTGCAATAAGAAACTTCTCTGATTATGGGTAAGAGCTGCGCTAACCTAAAGGTATAAAGATAAGTATTTAGAAAGGAGTTCAATGCTCTGTCCATTGAGGACAATAACAGTGACAATTTCTTCCCTGGGGCACATGGTCTTCTCAGCTGAGGGCTTGGGGGCAAGTTTATAGTACCAGGCTTGAGTTCCCTCCTGTAAAGCAAGTTGTAAATCAAGTTAGAAAGCTATTTGTTACCCCCATTATATTCATGCCACTAGCTACTATTGTACCAATGGGTATATTTTACCAGGCAGATCATGACTGTAGCTAGTAGAGTTCAGAGTAGTGAGGTAGGGAATGGGGGTAAAACCCTTGATACATTTTCTTCCTAAAAGCCTACCAAACACTTAACACTGTGAAACCTAGCCATACCAGGTAGGTCAGTACCACATCACTTATCATACCCGAGACCAAAGTTTGTGATGCCTTTTGCAATTTGATTTTACCATCAAGTTCTGATAGGCAACTGAAACCAATGTATTATTGGGGTTCTTTGAGACAGTCTTGACCAACAACTTGAAGGAAGGTATTCTATACCTGGTAGATTTTGTATATAATGTATGCCTTCTGAGAGAAGCATTGTCACCAAGTTAAACAACTGGAGATTGAGGAAATTTGGGGGATATTGGTTTCTCATAAAATTGCACTAGTAAAAAATTAGTTCAGAAACCATCTTAGTGTCCATAAGATAGTTATAAGATTGAAATGAAAGTAAATATATAAAAAATTACTACAAAATAGCAGTTTTTACCATCATATTTACTTTGATAGTAAGGACTAGGTATAGACAAGGAGAGTAGAATCAGGCATGATGACTTTTGCCTGTAACTCTGGCAGTTGGCAGGCAGAGAACCAGAAGGATGGTCACAAGCTTGAGGCCAGCCTGGTCTACAGAGCAAGTTCTGGGCCAGCCAGGACTACATAGTAATACCTTGTCTCAAATTCAAAAATAAATGAAAAAGACTATTGACCTTTTTCAAGTGAACAGATCTCCAGAAATCTGACTACACTATTAATAGACCCTTGCAGTACTTTTTCTTTTCCTCTACCTATGCTGGCCTCTCTTTTAGCCATTGCTATCAGCCCTTTACAAGACAGATGAGGAGCAGGAGTCAGATCCCTAGTACCTATGTAAAAATAAGATGGTGGGTATGGGGGTAAGAGGTAGTGTCTCAGTCAGTAAAATGCCAGCCCACAAGCATAAGGGTCTGAGTTTGGAACTCTAGCACCCATGTAGAAGCTGAGCAGGAAGTGCATCTGTGACTCCAATGCTGAGGGAGAGAGAGACAGATGGATCCCTGGAAGTCTGGCCATGGTGTCCCTGAAAGTCAGGCAAAAAGCAATTAAGGACACCCAATACCCAATTCTGGCCTACAAGTATACACACATGCAAAACACACACACCATAAAAGTCATTAATTTTTTTTTAAAGATCTGGCAAGATGTCTTGGTTGGTAAGAGAACTTGCTAGCAAGCCTGGTGACTATGTGTGATCCCTAGGATCCACGTGGTAGAAGGAAAGCGCCAACTCCTGTGAGTTCCCCTTTGTCTTCTATCCCCCACATGTGTCCATATGCATTCCACACAGACACCTGCAAACAACCAAGAAAATTCACTTGAAACTTGGTTTCAAGACTGGCAAATTAAAAACAGAAATTAGGCCGGGCGGTGGTGGTGCATGCCTTTAATCCCAGCACTTGGGAGGCAGAGGCAGGCAGGCAGGCGGATTTCTGAGTTCGAGGCCAGCCTGGTCTACAGAGTGAGATCTAGGACAGCCAGGGCTACACAGAGAAACCCTGCCCCCCCCCCCCCAAAAAAAAAAACCAAAACCCAGAAATTAGAAATATCAAACATGGAGACTTCAGTTCAATTAAATTAGTTCATAAAAACAAAACCGTAAGAATCAAGTAACCACATTACTTTGCCTTGGGAGATGATGTTTTGAGTGACTGCTATTATCTTTTGCTATTCTAGAAAACAAGAAACCCCACATATCTGTAAATCAGAAGATGGGCAGTAGTTAAGCCATGGTTACATATCAGGTCCTGACTCCCGTTCTCAAGTGTTTTGATGTCATGAGCCTGAGTCACATTCAGAATTCCTAACCTGAACCACACGTGAGCATACATCCATAATCCTAGAACTTGAGAAACTAAGGCCTAGAGGATCAAGAGTTTGAGGCTATCGTAGATTTCATAGTGAGGCCCAATCACATCCTCCTCACTGAAACTAGAAAAGATTCACATAACATAACTCCCAGGAAGTGAATGATTTCCCTAACACTAAAGTAAAGAACAGCATATGTAAAGAGCACCAAGAAGCAAATAAAGTCCTAAGAAAACAGAATAATGCTATTGATGTGTGAAAAACACTTGCCACCAAGCGTGAGATCAATCCCTGGGACCCATGGTAGAAACGAAGAATCAATTCCTGAAGCTTACTACCTAACAACCACACATATACGTGTGCATGCCCACAGTCACACACACACATTATACATATGTGCACACAACAATTAGAATTAAAGACTTTTCACACATTTCATTTATTCTCTCTCTGTGTATGTATGTGTATGTGTGTATGTATGCAAACTTGCTGAAGTAGGCACGATTCTGCCATGGTATGGTGTGATGGTCAGAGGACAACCTGTGAGAGTTTGTTTTCTCCTTTGACCACAATGATTATGGGTATTCATTAGGCTTTGTAGTGAGTACCTTTATGCACTGAACCATCTTGCCAGCTCTAACCTAAAATTTTATGTATTAAGTATGAAAGGGGAGAAACTCAATATAATGACATTAAAGAAATGATTGTGGGTATTTCCACAATCTTCAAGGACAAGTCTTTAGTTGATGGTTGGCTATGGTCTTGACTGTCTGTGAGACAGGAGTAGGTTTCATGGCTGTTCTGCTACCCACATTCATCAGGTGAAGTTAACTCTAGAGCGTTACTCATGCTCTTTTCATCAGTCAATTCTCTGTGGCCTAGGAAATAACTCACAAACAGTGCTCAGCAGGTGTAGTTGGGCACGCCTTCATCATAGTATCTGATGGCCTCAATGTGTTCTTGTCCCTCAAGATTATTTTGCAGTCTCCTGGCCTCTGTGATGGCCAAGATTATTTAGCAAGCTGCATGAGCCTACAGAAATAGGCCATGATACTATGTGCAATAGAAGACTGTAAAGAAAATGCTGGATTGCCGGGTTGGTGGTGGTGCACGCCTTTAATCCCACCACTTGGGAGGCAGAGGCAGGCGGATTTCTGAGTTCGAGGCCAGCCTGGTCTACAGAATGAGTTCCAGGACAGCCAGGACTACACAGAGAAACCCTGTCTCGAAACCCCCCCACCCCCCCCACCCCCGCCAAAAAAAAGAGAAAAAAAAAAAAGAAAAGAAAATGCTGGATTGGGATTCTTGATGTCCTTTGTCTCAGCTCATCCCTCTCCTTCCACCAAGAAAGTAAGAAAGAACAGACTTGAATACCTCCTGGAGACTTGATCTCTTCAACTGATCTGTCCAGGGTTTGTGTGTGTATGTGTGTGTGTGTGTGTGTGTGTGTGTGTGTGTGTGTGTGTGTTTGGCAGGGTTTTACTCTGTGGACACAGGCTTGCCTGAAACTCACTATATGGCCTAGGGTGACCTCAAACTTGCAGTGACCTTCTGCCTCAATCTCCCCTGCACTTATATGAGTTACCATGCCTTCTTCAGCTCAGTTTGGATCTATCAAATTTGCAAGTTTGCTGTTTCCATGGTTGATTAGGACTTCCATATTAGTAGGACGTACTGTTATTTTTCTGGTGTCTTCCAGGGTACTACAGAAAGGCTTTATGTTTATTATTTCTAATCCTTCCACCAGATTTTCAAAGCCCAAATTCAGACTGTTTGCATGACTTTGTCATTCATTAGGAAATCATAGGCCTGGGACTCAAACTCAGGATGGTTAAAGCTAAGGTTGTTTGCTGTTGTTTTATTTTCTCCAAGTAGATGATATGATTCCACCAGCTCCAGAAAGCCCAGTGATTCAGTGTTCATTCAGGAGAACACTTAGAATGACAGATGATACAAGTTAGATGTTAGGAAATGACTGCAACCTGTGGCTACCTTCATCTTCCCACCTTCTTCCAGTCTCCCAGGCTCAGGTACATGGAGCTAAGAGGAGGAGGGGGGATCTATTTAATGAGACAAATGGAAGGCTGTAGGTACATTGTTATCTGTTTGTTTGTTTGTTTTTGTCTTTTCTTCCTGAGACAGTATCTCACTATGTAGCCTTGACTAGCCTGGAGTTCCATATGTAGGACAGACTGACCAGAACTCACAGAGATCAGCCTGCCTCTGCCTCCAGAGTATTTGAATTAAAGGCATGTGCCACCATGCCAAGCTCAGCTATTCTATCTCCTATAAGCTGATTTTTGTATTCTATTATATGCTAGACTCATCCTCAATGCTAGCTTCTGCTAAGCAGTTCCAAGTCTATCTACATTTCTAAATTTGATTTATGTAAATTAAATTGCCTCTTATTTATGTTGCAGTAGAAAAATCCAAGAGAATTCTAACTGGGTCTGTTTCTGTGGTTTTTATTTTTTCTTATTCCAAAAGGAAAGCTGTGATTTTGGCAGTTAGTAGCTGGCAGGCTGAACACAGAATCTGTCTTAAGAAGACGTTGACTTTGTGAAAATGCAAACCCACTAAGGAAACTACGCTTCAGAGTTTGGAGTGAAGGAGAGAGGTGACTTTGAAAAGAGACGTGAAGACAAGATCTAAGGCAAGGAGGTTCTTGCAGATAGGAAAGGAACTTTCAGCTACTATGGGTAACTGGGATTCTTGTCTACTCCTTTTGTGCCTCTTGGAATGACTGTGAGGTGGAGGGATTTTTATGCTTGTGGGTTTGAATCACATGCTGTCCTTGGAAAAATGTTGTTTAATCACTGTAGTACAGAACTATAGAACCAGTAAGCTTGGGCACTGGTGCAAAGTGGACAGTGTCCATGTGAACAGGGGTCACACACTGAAGGGTGTGTTCTTTGTAAAAGTTCCAGGCTGGATATGGTCAGGGAGGCTAGGCAGAGCTGTGCGAATACTGAACTTCTTATCACCTTGATGAGATAGCTTTCCAGATAAGGCCAATTTAAAGTTAACAACAATAAGGCAAGCTCCATATGATCGTGATTCATGCCTGTATATCTGAGTACCTGAGAAGTGGAACTGGGGAACCCGAAAGATTAGGAGTTCAAGGTAGCCCTCAGCAGCATAGTGAATTTGAGGACAACCAAGGCTGTATAAGGCCCTGTCTCAACAAAGAGAAAGGATTGGAGGAGGGAAAAGAGGGAGGGAGGGAGAGAGGGAGGGAAGCAAGGAAGCAAGAAAAAGGAAAAGAAGAAAAAAAGGAGAGAAGAGAATAATTTAGCTGGGCTTGAAAGTTCAAATCTTTCATCCTTGATACTTTACAATCTGGGACAGAATGATCAAAGCAAACCGCAGATTCAGTACAGTCCCGATTAAAACACCAGTGCCATTCCTCACAGTAAAGAATGAAACAAAACAACCTTCAAATTCATTTTTGAAAGCACAAAAATGTCCAGATTTCCAGTGCAACCCTTAATGTGCTGCAGAGTGAGGGGTTGGGGTTAGTAGGGTGGAGGGTTAATTGTAATGTTAATTTACCATGCCTCACTTCAAGTTACACTAAAGATAGGAGTTTCAACAAATGGTCCTGGGGAAACTGGATGTCTAGATGTAGAAGGATGAAACTAGAGCCTTACCTCTCATCCTGAACAAAACTCAACTGTAAATATATCAAAGATGTAACATGAAAACTTGAAACTTCTAAGGTAAAAGGTAGAGAGCACTGTATGAGGTTTTGGCAAAGTTCAGGACTTTCTAAATGGGACTAACAATTGACAGATGAACCTCACTAAATTAAAATGTTTCTGCATAACAAAGAACACTATCAATTGAAGGAAGAGACTACAGAATGAGGAAAGAAATCGTTACCACCCGTATATCTGATAGATGATTAATGTTGAGAATATGCAAAGAACTCAAAAAACAAATCAAAACAAAACAAACAAACAAAAAAACCTCAGGAAACCAAAGAACTCAGTTTAAAAGGCAGGAGGTGGGTACAGAAGTAAACAGAGAAGTACAAATGGCTAATAACCATCTTTAAAAGTTCTCAACGTCTTTAGCCATGGGGAAATATAAATTAAAACTATTTTGCGATTTCATCTCAGCCCAGTAAGAATGATTATCACAAAAACAAACAAACAAAAAACAAAAACCAAATAACAAATGATGATGAGGACGTGGAAAAGGAAACTGTTGGTGTGGCTGAAAACTGGTGTAGTCACTGTGGAAGCCAGAATGGAGGTTTCTCAAAAAGCTAAAAATAGAACTACCACATGACCGAGCTATATCTAGGCATATACCCAAATGACTCCACATTCTACTACAGAGACACTTGTAAAAATAACTTTTATTCGTCTGATGAAATTGTCATCTTGGAAGCTTGTTGCCTCTGTCGGCTAACCTAGACCTAGTCCTGGAAGCTTCTAGTCTCCATCCAATCTAGGCTTAGAATGTTTTCAGCCTTTGAGACTTACTGCTGACTAAGCTCATCCTTCCTAGTTCTTTCTGATCTCTGGCTGACTGGTTCAACTCACCTGTTCTGACTCAAATTCCTCTCCAAGCTGACTGATTCAATCTGTCTTCTCCCAGCTTTTGAGTTGCTCTGTTTGGCTTCAAACTAACTCGTCCAATCTGTTCTAATCTTCCGACTCCTATTGACTTCTCTAGTTCGTTCTGTCTTCATCTATGTTTATCTTGTTCTATCTCTGCAACCTGATTTGGTACACCTGTCCCAGTAAAACTACATTCCTCCTGCACTCTCTCTGCATTGCTTTGTTAAAAATCTTTCCTTTCCTCTCTCTTCTCATGACAGTTGGTCATATCCTATCCTGTTAAATCTTTCTCTGATTGGTCACTTCAGCTGCCACTCAATTAGACATCAACTTTAAACCTGGGTGCATCCTTCTACAAACTGACTTTACCTTCATTGTTTGAGATTAAAGATGTGCACTAAGGACCTGTCTGTATTCCAGCCAGAGGGACTAGGTATGCTAAGGGCTGAGCAACACCCTAATACAACCTCGGGGTTCACAGTGTGATCAAATATCCTGCAACAGACACTCTCACACTGCAGCTCTATTCACAACAGCTAAGGAATGCAATCAACCTAGAGGTGCATCACATGACTCCATAATGAAGATGGGGTATAGATACCAAATGGAATTCTCATCAGTGAAGAAGAAAGGAAAGTTTGCCATGTTGAGAAAAGAGACGGAAAATATTATACCAAGTGGGGGTTACCACAACCCAGAAAGACAAATGCCATTATGTTTTTTTTTTTTTTCCTCATGTGCAGATCCTAGCTTCAAAGTTTTAAATTTCTGTGTTGGAGTGAGTGTCTGTAAAAGCTAGGAAGCAAGAAAAGTGATAGAAGAAACCGTGTGTGTGTGTGTGTGTGTGTGTGTGTGTGTGTGTGTGTGTGTGTGTAGAAAAAGGCAGGAGGAGGAGTAGAACATGTGGTACATGTGGTACTGTAGAGAAAAGGATTATTAGGGCTGGAAAGGTTCAAATGGGGATAGATGGTCGATGAGGTAGTGGGGACTGGGGGAAAATAACCACAACTTAGAATACAGGGACACTCTATATAGAAACCTATTATTTTGCAAGCTAAATAAAAGATGTAATTATTTTAAAGTCTGACTAAAGTTACCCTGTATCAACGAAGAATGCTGTCCTCAGAATCCACAGGTCTTTATCTGAAGTTCCAGTGCCAGGTGTGGGATATTTCCCTAAGAGATATTGGCTAGGAGCCTCAAGAGGATCCCGAACAATGGAGGCTATTGTCATTGCTCTTGGCCACCCTGGAGAACTAGATAGTAAGACCCTATGATTAAGGACACCACATCGTTGGGACAGAGCACTTACGTAAATCACGCTGGAACTGAGCTGGAAGCTTCCTCAGCACTGATCATCATGGTACCAGCAGGTGACATGCAGACTGCTGCGGGTCGGGGAGGGGACAAAAGGCATCACTGGTCTTACCCAGTTGCAAATGTGTCAGACTGCTAAGACCTTCATACCTGCCACACAAAATGTTCCTACTGGTGTAATCAGAGCATGATTAATTATCATCATGGGAAGGGATTTCCATTTTGTTGTAAACTTGGGAGAAATCCTGTGACTGCAGAGCTCACAGGTCCTAGAGGGAGATCTTAATATTGATGCTATGCTGAATGGACATGCAGTCTAAATGCCTTCTAGATCCATGTATGTCTTTAGACTGGTGCTTCTCTTGGCTGAGTGGTTTTGGTTACTATAGAGAGTCA
Source organism: Rhabdomys pumilio (assembly GCA_030674055.1). Lineage (NCBI taxonomy): Eukaryota > Metazoa > Chordata > Mammalia > Rodentia > Muridae > Rhabdomys > Rhabdomys pumilio. Next base: position 78,383,540 of record JANHMN010000008.1, on the reverse strand, counting down.
TAACTGGACAAAGTGCTGAGACTAAGTGACTGTTGAGTGTTTGGTCTTGAATGGGGACATCTCCTTCTCAAGGTCAGGGAACATCATCCAAAAGGGAGCAGAAAGACTGAAGAGCTAGAGGATGGCCACCTGTACAAAACCTGTATACACAAAATAAGATATGAAAGTAGGAGGGGACTGCTTGGGAAGAAAAAGGGGGTTAACAGGAGTGAGAGGACAAGAGCATGTGGCAAAGATGGATATGTTCTCAATCCATTGCATGTATGTGTGAAACTGTCAAAATTAAAGTGGGAAAAATTAAAAGGAAGATAGTTGAAGGCTTGCCTGGACTACAGAGTGTGTTTAGCCTATCCCTGGCAATTTAGTGCAACCCTGTCTCAAAATAAAAACACTGAAAAAAAATGAAAACAATAGGGAATGTGGTTTAGTGTCAGAGTGAGTGCTTGCCTAACACAGAGAAGGAAAGAAAAATGATGCAGGCTGTGTGTGTGTGTGTGTGTGTGTGTGTGTGTGTGTGTGTATGAGAGAGAGAGAGAGAGAGAGAGAGAGAGAGAGAGAGAGAGAACCCCCACTCCATGTGTGCCTGTATGTGCCTTAAGTCCATTCTTGCTGCCTTTTTTTTCTTCTTTCTCTGATTCCTAGGAAGCTAACTGCTTTGGACACCTTCTGTAAATGGCCTCTGGCTTGTGGTTGGGTCCAGCCACTACTAAGCATTACTAAGAAACAAAAGGAAGGGAACAACCTGAGTTGGGATATTTACTGTCCAAAGATCCCTCCCCCAGTGTGGTGGGTCATGGATCATTTTACAGAAGGCAGCAGTTCTTGTCTTGTGGCTACCCTTATAGTAATTTCTCTTAAACTGGGATCTGGTAACTCTGTCATCTTCCTCTTTGAAACTGGGGATCTTTAGTGGCTACTCTGCTATTGTCAGCCCTGGGGATTCAGCACCATTCCTTGTCCTGATTATGTCTCTTTAAAGAATTCTGTACAAGTAATTACCTTCTATCATGCTATCTGATTTCTTTTTCCTTCTATTCCTGCCTTTCTTCTTTGAAGCCTCCTCTCCTGTCTTCCTTCCCTTCTCTCCCACAGAGAGAAGTCTTGTCTGCCTGTGTTGAGACACGACTATATGGTTCTTTTCCATACCAGAATATGTATGTAATGTTATTTGTACCTTTTGTGTTCTCAGTATTACAAAACCTACAAAAATACCATTGAGGTTCACATCAGAGGCATTGATAGTTATAGATTTTAACACTGAAGCCAAACCAATGTGAAATTTTAATACAAATTCCCACAATCAGGTAACACCTTGGTCCCAGAAATTTAGGCAAACCAGGTGACTGACTCAGTTTCATTGGGACTCTGGTGACCAGTTTATATGTCTGCTCTCAAGGTTCCACTTGAGAGTTTGAGGATGGAGAATTCCAAGTTCAAGGCTAGCCTGGGGTATAGAGTTAGTTTTAGGCCAGCTAGGGTAACTTAATGAGACTTTGTCTGAAAAGGAAAAACAGAAAAAGTCTTACTGGATCATGAACTAGACTTTAGATGTAACCTTTCATCTAAAGGATGTGGATGATGAGGAGAAGGAGGTGGAGGAGGAAGAGGAAGAGGAGGAGGAGGAGAGGTGGAGGTGGTGGTGGAGGAGAAACAGGAGGAGAAAATAAAATATAGGTAACCACAAGGTTGTTGCATTCTGCAGTGCCTTGGAGAATATTCTCATGTAAGATTGTCATGAATGAATGAATGAATGAATGAATGAATGAATGAATGAAAACAAGCAACCAAAAATGGAAGACAAAACTCCAGAATGAATTGAAACTTACATAACTGCTTGAAGATGTTGTTGTCAGCATTGTCAGGATTTTGAGTGTCAGGTGGTTGTAACTTTACTAAAGCTGGACTGACCAGTGAGACACGTGACAGAGCTAAGTAAAAGACATTCAGAATATTATGAACATTATTACCTGCCAGAAGCTGAAATCTTCTTCTTACAGACTGGAATTTCTAGCCTGTGGGAGGGTAGAGACATTCCTATCTTGGGTTAGTGAGATGGCAGGATACTGAAATGTTGTCCAAGGAATGGGTGAAGAGGTTAGGCCGGGTGGATATGGTGGTCTTGGGTAATGTGTTTTCTCTAACTAGATGAAATTATTCAGCTGGTTTTCAGGACTTAAAATGAGAGAATCTTTTAGTTAAACCTCTCAAGTGTCCCCTGAGAGCTATCAGAAACAGACTGTATTTAAAGAAAGGTTAGCAGGATGCCACAAAAGGACCTGTGGCCCCCCAGCCAAGGAAGGCTTCAGAAGCACAGGAGGGGGTGAGGCAGTAGTAAACTGATTAACCGTCTTCCCTGAAGCTTTATCTTAAGAAGCCCTATCCCTTTCCAGTTCAAATTTCCCCCAGTTAGAAAAATTGATGGATGGGCTGGAGAAGTGGATCAATAGATAAAAGAGCTTGCTGCCAACACCATAACAGAGTTTGATCCCTAGGACACACATGATGGAAAGATGAGACCTCCACAAGTGCACTACGGCATCCCACAAACAAACAAAAAGTGTGAAACATGTTAAAAATAGAAAAGAGAAGAGAAAGCCCTTTTACTGAAAACTGTAGTAAACAGGCCGACGGGTCTTATTTTGAGGATTGTCTAGGTCGATCGGAGCATACACATGAAATTAGCGTGATGGAGGACCCTCTGAATGCTCTATTTCATGGGTTGCATAACCATCTTACCTGGCTTCAGTGAGATGTGATTTCTGGTACCCTTGCTTAGCATAGACATCAACTTGCCAGCAGTATTGTGATTCAAGGCACTAGCAGAAAGCCTGAACTTGGAAGGGACTAGAAACAAGTGGTTCTCTGACCAGAATCCATGATTAAGAACAGAAATGTAAAACTGTGTATTTCCTGGGCTTTCAGTCTTACAGATTGTGAAGCATTATGAAAGATACTGTTTCTTCCTTGTAAAGTGGAGACAGTGCCAATTCCTCTGCCTCAGGATGCTGTACTGATTCAGAGAGACAATTCAGCAAGGGTCTTAGATTAGAACCTGCCACAGCCTTCTTAGGGATTCTCTTGCTGTGATGAAACACCAAAACAAACAAACAAACAAACAAACAAACAACAACAAAAAAAAAACAATGTGAGGAGGAAAGGGTTTATTTAACTCATCTTTCCATTTTGCTGTTCATTATTGAAGGACTTTAGGACAGAAACTGAAACACAGCAGGCTTCTGGGGGCAGGAGCTGATGAAGAAACCATGGAGGGATGCTGCTTATTGGCTTGCTTTCCCTGACTTGCTCAGCCTGCTTTCTTACAAAACCCAGGACCACAAGCCCAAGGGTGGCACCAACCTCAATGGGCTGAGCCTTCCTCCATTAATCACTAATTAAGAAAATACCTTACAACTGGATCTCATGGAGGCATTTCTGCAATGGAGGCTTCGTTCCCTGTTATCATTCTAGTTGACATACAAAACCAGCCAGGACAACAGCCAAATGCTCAGGCTCTGCCTTTTCTTATCATGGGCAGGGATATACTTGGATGGCATCTTTGGAGAATACATGTGTGTATGATCACCTTTATTTTATCATGCTTTGAGGATAATTGGTGTTCCATGAGTAACCACACAAAGTGTTCTTATGATGTGTAAGCTAGCTTGTGTTTGGGCTTTTAAAGCTGGAAGGGCATCTGCATGGCTGCACATCTCAGTGAAGTCATGCTGGCATCTCTCTCCTTGATTCAAAAGTAAGTGATTCAAAACTCAGTGGTCTTATGACTAGCTTTAAGTACCTATAATTCCAATAGGACAAGCCCTGGGAGCTCTGCTCAGAGAGTTTTAGAAAGACAGTTAGCTTCTCTTGGGTAATGCCTTTTGGGTAGGGCCATGCAGGGCCTGGGAAAATCATTTGGAAAACATTAAGTAAACCTGAAAATGGACAGGAGAAGGCAGTCTTCACTGTCGCTAGGGAGCAGCCAAGAAGGGCTAAGAGATGAGTGGCACCTCCTAACTCTCCCCCCGACCCCATCCAAATGGGTGGATGCAATCAGAACCCAGAGGCCAGGGCAAAGAAAGAATTGCTTCTACACATCTAGTGCCTTGGCTGAAACCTGGGCTCAGAGGAGCAATTTCTTGTTTCTCATTAAGCTGTACTATCCTTGTTTAAGCCTCTCCCAGTTGCTCCATTCTAAGCTGTCCTAGGCAGGAATGATGAAGGGTAGACCTAGGACTATTGGGAAGAAAGATTTCCAAGAATGTCTCACTTCCTCCCAGAGACAAGCAAGAATGCCCCCTTGTGAGCTGACATGGAGATTTGAATAACTGTGGAGGCAATACTTTCCTTGCCTCAGACCTTGATTCTTCTCAGACACTTCCTGTCTTTGACACAGCTCAGGATATAAACAGTTGTGTGTTTAATTGTTTGGTTTAATTTGAGACAGGGTCTCACTCACTAGCCTAGGCTGGTCTGAATCTTAGTATGTATTCTAGATGAGCCAAGGCCTATCCTGGAGCTGGAGGTGATCCTCCTGCTCTTTTCTTATAGTAAAACTACAGGAGTGTGCCTCCATGCCAGGCTTTGATTTGATCTCATTTTATTTATGGCGAATAAAGTAAATAGAGTTCTGCATCATTCATAAATATTTCAGCTTGTCACGAGGCCTGTCTCCATATTAGTATTGCTCAAAACTTTCTTTCAAGCTTACCAAGTTCTATGCTAGGTGGAGATGTTTTGCAACAAATAATTACGCTTCAACCCTGTCTGAAGTCTACACTCCAGAACTAATCCTAACTAATCTGTGCACCCAGCCTGCTGATGGAAAGAAGATTGGAGGCTGTGAGTCATTGGAACTCTGAAGTAGCCTTTCTCACATTTATGTATTCAACGAGAAACAGCCTGTGGAACTTGCTCGGCTCAAGGCCCTGTCACTGCTTCCTGCCTTTCAAACTCTGGAGCCCAGGAATATTTTCTTTCACAACTTTATTTTTGTCTCTGATTGAAAAGAAGAAAAAGAAGGAAAAAAAAAAAAGCTGGGTGTGATGGGTACCCAGTTACAATCCCTTTCAAGCCTCCCCCACCATTCCACTCACTAGAGATAACCACCATTGAATGTTTGTTTTACTTAATTAAATGCAGTAATGAGGTAAAGAGAAAAAAAATGAGTCAGTGAGTCATACAGACAGAAATAAACAAATGGAGAGAAACGAGGGCTCTTGTTTAGGAACAAAATGTGGAGAGCTTATTGTGAATGTAGAAGGGTCAGCTTGAGGTTGAAGCCCACACTTTCCGGGTAGTGACAAGAACTGGCTTAGGAAAAAACACACAACCAAGCTGGTATTCTATGGACTAGTGCAAAACCTCTATTCAGTAGTAAGGACATCTCAGGAGAGGACTAAGAGAAACTGTATTTTAAAAAGGCTTGAAGGTGTCCTTAAAAAGTGCCAATAATTTTTTAAAAATGGAAAATGGTTAAATTAAGGGAGCTAAAGTGATCTGGCCCCTAGGTGCAACATAGCGTTAGATCTGTGTGATGGAAGAGGGAAAAAATGCTATAGGAGCCTTTGTGTTAGGGTGTAAGCTTGTAATCCTAGTACTCAGGAGGTCAAGGCAGGAGAATAACAATTGGCCAAACTGGCTAAACTCTAGGGTAGACTGTCAGCTCAGGCCAGGTTAGACAGTATTGATGAAGACAGCACACATGGTGATCAGAGGATATGATAAAATCAACCTGGGACTGGCCTGGAAGCTTTCTGTCCCTGGGGAGCCTCTACAGTGATGGAAGGAGCCACACAGTTGATGTCATCAATGGTCTGTGACCTGGAAGTGTAAGAAAGAGTGAAGCCTTTTTTCCCCATGTTGTTTCTGCTCGTGGTCTTTATCATGGCAACAGAATAGTGACTAATACACATACATCCTGAACTGAGACAATGGAGTAGCTTTGCCTCCTATAACACTGTAGTCTTACAACTATAAAACATGGAACTGAGTAGAGTTGTCAAGGCCTTTATGTAATATGTGTGAACTTTGTGACAAAACAGATACAAATTAATGTTATTTATTGATGAACAGAACTTCCACAGCTATGCATGCCATCACTGAGCAGAATCAAATAAATAGTGAAATAAAACATGTTGTAGACTATTTACAATTATTAGTTAATTGATTAATTAGTTTAGTGAATGTGCATATTTGTGCACATGTCCCTCCATGTGTGCCATGGGAGTCATGTCATGTAGAGATCAGAGGATAACTTGCAGGAATCAGTTCTCTCCTTCTATTGAGAGGGGTCTGGGGATTGAACTCGGATCATAGGACTTGTAACAAGCATCTTTAACCTGCTGTGTCTTCTTACTGTCTGGAAATAAAATTTTGAAACACTTATAAAAAGATGGGTCTTATGGAGTCCAGGCAGGTTATTTTGGATACTTGCCTATTGTTTCGGTTCAGTTGCTCAGTGTCATAATTAATCTTCATTGTCAACTTCACTGGGTGTCTTATCACCCAGGAGACACACCTCTGAGGCTCTGAGGGCATTTCCAGAGAGGTTAAATGGAGACAGGAAGACCCACCCGGGATGTGGGCTGTACCATTCCACGGGCTGGGGCCCTGGAATAAATTTAAAAGAAGCAGCAGAAGGCCAGCTAACCACAGGCATTGCTCATTCTCTCTTTCCTAATCTGCCCAGATGTGAGCAAGCAACCTCACCCTCCTGATGCTGTGAGCACCACCATGTCTTTTCTCTCATGGTAGGCTGTGCTCTTCTAATCTATGGACCCAAATAAACCTCTCCTTTGTTAGTATTTTATCACAGCATCAGAAAAGTAATAGCTGATGCAAATAGTTTTATTAAATTAGTTTCATATTTTGTGCATACTTACTTCTTGGTAAAAGTTGCCAGAGTTTTCCTAAGAAGGAATTTGAGAATGCCCAGGATTTAACTCAGTGGCAAAACACTTGCCTTGGATGGTGCTGGTCTTTAGCATTGCCCTCCAAATAAGCATAAAAAGGACGTGGGGTGTGGTGAGGTTCATGTGAGTTCAGAATGAATGAAAACACTAATGAACTGTAGCTGTCTAGCTTAGCTACATAAAAGGTTATAGGGCACTATCGGCATCCACAGCTCAGACAGGTAGTTACAGGTACCTGTGTTGTTCCTCTGGTGATCTTTTTTTCCTGTGCTGCCAGATCTCCATAATAAATGTCTATTTCATGTGTCTGGATACACTTTCTTTGGCACACTGAAGAACTTTCACTATTCCTTAATAATAGTATTCAAACTTTCCTTCATCCATGAAACATCTCTGGCTTTTAGCGAGATTCTAATACTATTGGATTATGAGCCTCTGGAAATGTGGTTCATGGTCTTTCGTGAAACCATACAGGCTTATCAATACTAGCAGAGTGCCTGGTTCAAAGAAGACACCGAAAATGTTTGTGTAGGAAGAATCACAGGTCAGTGCAGGAAAATAGTAAATCAGTGGGTACTCAATATGAGAATGATCATAAGGAAAACAAAACAAAACAAATAAAACAAAACAAAACAAAACAAACAAAACAAAACAAAACAAAACAAAACAAAACAAAACAAAACAAAACAAAACAAAACAAAACAGCTGAGTGTTGGTAACATGTGCCTGCAGTCTTAGCACTTGGGAGTCTGAGGAAGGACTGTAATGAGTTCCAGGACAGTCTGGCTACAAAACAGCAGAAACAAAACCTATAATGCTCCCATCACCCCTGCCCCCTCCCCCCCACACACACTAACAGTGTATTTGGGGATGTGGAAGCTCAGGTAAATCTGAAGCTGAGACAGAATGATGAAGTACTTGATGTTTGAGTGACGTGTTGATAGATACCACATTGTCTAGAGAGATAGTAAGAACCACTGGGCAAGGGTCTACTCATGAAACTAGAATAGAACCAGATAGCAATGCTATCAAACGTAGCCATTTTATGTCACTGAGAATATAATACAGAACAGGTCATCTTATAGGACTGAGGTCTTTTCTTGAGTAGTTAGAGACAAGGAGCATCTATGCTATACAGGTTTGGTGTCAGATCTTTCCCAGTCCTGCTCCAGGACAGACTAACTGAAAGACTGAAGACCATTGGAATAATGAAGGAAAGAGATTAAATTGACCAAAATAAATCTCCCCAGCTCATTTTTTTCATAAGATCCACCAACAAGACCCCAATAAACTTAGATACAAAAATAGTGGACTTGTTGGGTTTGGTGGCTCAGGCCAGTAATCTCAAAGCTATTTAGAAAGTTGAGATAGGAGAATCTTGAGCTCAATGAATGCCTGGCTGAGTGAGTTGAAGGCAGCATGCTTTCAAATGAAGTTTGATAATTATAAAATAAAGTAAGCCTAAAGGGCTGGAGACATGCTTAGCGGTAGAGCACATGTCCCTCATGCTCAGGCTGTGGATTGGATCCCCAGCACCTGAAAAACCAATGAGGTGGGTGCTACTCAGAGGGAGGAGTGGTCAAGGCAAGGCACATACTATTGACCAGTGAGAAGGGCATCCTGCAATGAGAATCCCAGGGTCTATGCTACAGCAGGTGCCTTTGAGGTAGACAAGAACAAGGACGGGTAAGAAAGTTCAGGTTTGCAGAAAGCCAAACAGCTTCGAGTTGTGGCTGTTGACATTGAGCTTTCATCTGAGCAATTACAACTTTATAATTCAGTTTTCTGATTTGTAAAATGGGATCATGATGACTGTGATGGTGCTTATGACGATGATACCTGTGCACTCCACTGAGGATAAAATGAACTGACTTCCTTGCACTTCTCAGGACTGTGATGTTATAGAGTACCAGCCACATGTTGGACATTTTGGCATGTGTTAAGTGGTACTATGCATAACATCTCCTTCTTTCTGAACTTTTAAAAAAATGTTTGTGATGTTCTGCCTATAGGGGCCTACACACCATGAGTGTGTGCCCAGTGCCCATGCAGGCAAGAAGAGAGCATCAGATCCCCCAGGACTGAAGTTACATAGGGTTGTGAGACCCATGTGGTTGCTGGGAATTGAACCTGGGTCCTCTAGGAAGAGCAGAAATGTCCTTAACTGCTTAGCCATTGCTCTAGTTCCCATAGCATCACTTTCAATAGGCATTGTGAGAACCGATATGCAACCGGACAGCCTCAGAGGTTTACAGAAGTCTTTTGATTCTATTCTCAGGAAACGGCAGATTTCAGACAACTCTGAATGACTCAACAACACACTGCAATGGTGTCATTATATTGTACTTTTTAATGAACACGTTACGATCTGAGCACACGTTTTTGCTTTGTCTTGTCTAAACATATCTCACTTTAATGGGCTTTCCTGAGTTTGCACTTAAAAACCCCCAGCAATGGATGGTTTGTGGCAATTCTACCTTGAGCAAATCTGTGTTATCTTCCCAGAGGCAGGTGGTGCTCACTATGTTTCTGTCAAGTTTGAATAATCCTGGCATTTTTTTCAAACTTGTTCATTATTATTATATTTTTTTCTTCCCATTTTATTTCATGTGTATTGGTGTTTTACCTGCATGTGTCTGTGAGCCATGTTCATACACTGCCTGAGGGGACCAGAAGAGGGCATCAGATACGCTGGGACTGAAGTTACATAAGGTTGGGAGTCTCCATGTCGGTGCTTGGAATTAAACCTGGATCTTCTGGAAGAGCAGTCAGTGGTCTTGATCACTGAACCATCCCTCCAGCCATTAGTAAGAGGCTTTAAAATAATTTTTTTGTGATTCTCCTGTATACTTTTCTTCTGACCCTATTACCAATCACATTTTTTTTTAAAATGATGGTAAAATGAGCAGGTGAGTTATAGATACTATAAATATGGATTCTGAATTTTCTAGTTTTTACACAATTCTAAATACTGTTAGAAGCTATCAAAATCTGTAGCCTCCCTGATATTTTTTGTAAGTTTTATAGTATTACCATTGTAGAAAACAGGGGTGTGCATGAATACGGTAAATAACTTAGAATTCCATACGAATTATCTGGGAAATTTATCTATTTATTCATTCATTCATTTTTCTGGTAGCAGGGAAGTCACCCAGAGTGCCTCACCTATTCGATAAGTGCTCTACCATTGGGTTACATTCTTAGCTCAAATTTGTAATAATGTAGGTAATGAGTTTATATGTATGGGTTTATGTTTGTTTCTATATGTGTACATACACATGTGTACGCATCTGTATAGAGTCCAGGGGGCTATGTTGCATGTCTTTGTTAACTGTTCTTTGCAATTGATGAAGTTCATCTGCAGATAGTTTTTCACTGAATCTGGAATTCACTGTTTCAGCTAGACTGGCAACCCCACAGGCTCCAGGCTCCTCCTATCTCTTCTGTACCTGCACAGAGATTACAGGGGTTCACTGGCACACTTGACTTTTTTTTATGTGGGTGCTGGGAGTTAATTTCATGTCCTCAAGCTTGCATACAAAGCACTTTACCACGGACTGAGCCATCTTTCAGATCCCCTAAACCATTTTTTAAACTCCACCCCCAACTCTTATCTAGCCTAACATTTTTGTAGGGCATTTGTGTCTCAGAAGCTTTTTCATTGATAATTACTACTCTCACTCATGTCTAATTATACTACAGCTGTAGTCAGGCCAGGTGAGATTTTCTTTCTTAGAGATTGTAAATAAAGGAATCAAAGACATGGGTCTGTTTTTTCGAGTCACTAGAGGTAAAGAGGTGTGAGAGCGAAGAGAGTCAGTCCCCAGAAAGAAGCCACTTTGCACATGACACAAAAGGCATGGAGAGAGGGATCACAGAGAAACAAAATACAGGTAAAAAAATTCCTTACTCTAAGTGCTTAAGACTAGAAGTATTTCATGTTTTAAAATTTTTCTTATAGAATATTTACACATACATAAAAAGAGGCCCAGTAGGGAAGAGATCCAAGTCTAAACATGAAATCCATTTCTGTTTCACACACACATTACACACATTGCCTGGAGGTAATTATATACTATATTTTTATTGCATCTATGTTTTGAGTGTGACTCATCCCATGAGGTCAGGTGTGGAATATTCCACTCGTGGTGCCATGCTGGTACTCAAAAACTTTGACTTCAGAACATTTCACATTTCAGGTGTTTTGGTGGGGGACTGGATTTCACTTTGCAGTGCAGACTGATCTTGAACTCACAGATATCCTCCTGTTTCAGTCTTTGGAGTGCTGGGACTAGATGCATGAACTGTTATTTCTGGTTTTGTGTATACTGTTGGATTATGCAGTCTATGTTTTAGTTTCATTTCTGTTGCTGTGATATAACATTTGATAAAAGGAAGCAGAGGAGAGAAAGGAGTTTATTTCTGCTCACAGTTTCAGGATATAGTCCATCAATACAAGGGATTCACAGTGGTTCAAGTTTTGAAATAGCTACGCACATCCACAATCAAAAGCAGAGAAAACAAATGCATCCAGACTTCCTGCTCAGCTCCCTTTCTCTGCTTCTATACAGTTCAGGAACCAAACCTAGAGAATGGTGCAACTAACTTTTAGACTTGGTCTTCCCACATATATTAACATAACCATGACGATTCCGTAAGGCCTGGCCACAGGCCCACCTCATCTAGACTACCCTTCACTTCCCCACCCAGCTGACTTTAGACTATGTTCAGGTAACAGTTAAAATGAGCCATTACAGCTTGTATGAAAAATTATAGTAATTCCAGGTGCTTTTCTGATATTTTATTTAAATCCTCTGTATCAAAGAAGCCTTTTATCTTTGGATAATTTGAAACACCCCATAGTTACTCTAAATGCCATCTTCCCTCTTTTGACTCAATTTGGATGAAATTCTGTTGTTTCTCCATTAAGATAAGAGCCGGTGTGTGTGTGTGTGTGTGTGTGTGTGTGTGTGTGTATGTGTGTTGGAGGGTGTATTTATTTCATGGTGCCAAGGGTTGAACCCAGAGACCAATACCTGTTAGGTAAGTGTTCTGTTGTTGAGCCACACTCCCAGCTCCTTGTGGGCCATTTAAGGTATAAGAGACAGATGTGAGTGACCCTGATATAAAACCCAAAGTAAACATTGCTACAGCTGCCTAGTGTTGTTTCATAGTGACTAGAATTTATATTAGCCTGTGCTAAAAAGGAGTCAGCTTGATGTCACTTCCTTTCTCTTATAAAGAAAACAGTAAAAGCATCATTTCTTGTACCAGTGAGTATGATGAGGAAAAAAGGGCACTTGGGGTTAGTTCTGTCCTGAGGTATCAGCTAGGCATTCGGCTAAGGCTGGAATTCTACTTCCATTGCTTCCTTTCAGTAACTTGGTATTTTAGTAGCTTATCTTCACCCTCCCGTCTGTCTGTCTGTCCCACTTGTCTTTCTTTCAAATCAGTACGGATTGGTAAAGCCAGCTTTGTGTGACAAAGGGCCTAGATCATAGCTGGACCTCCTCTGGGAGTCATTGCTCCCACTCTCAGGCTTTGTGTGTGGCCTTTGTTCTCCCAGCTCCAGCAGCCTGGTGACGTCATAAAAACAGGCAAGGGAGAGCTGTAAACATTAGCTTCCGAAGAATACAGTTTCTGAGAATCTTTTAACTCTCCATGTATTTTTATTCAGTGTTATTGCCACCCTGTGGACTCCTTGGGTAATGAAACAGGCTGAGAAATCAAAAGTGGAATGAAGCCAAGAGAAGTGCATTCCAGTCTTTATGAGTCCTCTCTTCCGGTGCAGGGAGAGTGAACCCAAGTAGTTTTGTTTTGTTTTGTAAAGTTGAATACAAAGCTGGGGCTTGAGTGAGATCATTAGTTAATGTACTTTCATCCAGAAAGCCCCGTCCCTCTTTGATTTCACATATAAAAATTAAGTTCTAAGTAACTTGAATTTCAAGACTGGTCAATAATAAATCTAGGAAGACAGTCTAAGATCTTCTGATGTCTAATCAAATCTTCTTCCCTCTAGCGTGGTTGGATAACAAATACAATTCCCACAAAAAATTGATTATTTTCTCAATACTATCTCATGAACAATAATTACTCTATCAGTTAGAAATCTACCTTATAGCACTGTATCTAGTGTGGTTCTGACCTTTTATGGTGGATTTTTTTTTTTTGGACTTGTTCTTCTCCCTTTAGGAGCATTTTCTGTTGCTCTCTTTTTATGGCTATGCTGCCCAGGGTCACACTCCAAGGACCAGTCCCCATTTACTCAAGCCTCCTTGAGAATTTCCTGTTTCTGTCTCCTACTTCCAGAAACACTCCTCAACCTCAGTGGAGCTCTGTATTTCCTCTAAGTTCCACTAAGTCCTGTCTGCTTCTGAGCCTGGGGGCTGTAGTGGCTCATCTTCCTCTTTCGAGGCATTAAGGAGTTATTTAGCATTTTCCTAGTTCTCTAGCTAGGTGATCAACTCAGAAGAGTGCCCTGTCCAGTCATGTGGAAGAGCACTTGAATTGCCAGCATGTACTCAGTTACTGTGCATTTATCAATCCATTGTTGGCATCCCGGAGTACCCTTGTCACTTTCAAGCACTTTTCTTTCTTTTATCAAAATGGTGGAGATGCAGAGAGGAGGGCAGATAAATTTTAGAAGGCTTAAGTCTCATGGAAAAATTCTGTTAGGATTCATGACTTGATAGTACAATCTAGAGAGAATTGATAGTTTAGAATAATCTCAGCCTTACATGAGTTGCTGCTCTTTGTCGTGCCTTTATTAACTCTCAGAAATGCTCTGATTTTCTTTTAAAGATCTGACATTGAGGTTTTGTAAAAAGTTTTTTTTTTTTTAAACTTCCATTTTTCCATTTTTTACTGGTTACTGCTGTTTAAACAGCGAGTACTTGTATGGTACTTACTTTAAATCCTCTAGTCAACTTTTACCTCGAGAACGAATTCGTTAATTTAAATACTGTCACTTGGTTTTGCTTGAATTTGCAAAGACAGTTATAATGACTGACCTTCACCCCGTTTAATGTTTTTATTTAATGTGGTTTTAAGTGAAATCATTTCCCCCTGTGAAGGCTTTGTTTTCCTTGACTTACTATGAGTGTGTGTGTGTGAATATGTGTATGTATGTGTCTGTGTGTGTGAGTGTGTGTGCATGTCTATGTGTCTCTCTCTGTGTGAGTGTGTGTTTTGTGGAGGTGGATGTTTGTGTTTTTGTAGTGGGTGTGGAAGCAGGGCTAACCTGTTGGATCGTTTTGCATTCCTTCTCTAAGCAGTCATCATAATGAGTGCCCTTGGCTCCAAAATCTTCCCTATTTTCCTTAATTATGGGTTAGGAGAATCTAAAGAACTAATCTCAGCCTTTATCAGATGATTTACCTGGTTGCTCTCTCAGCGGATATATGCTCTCTCAAGTAAGTCCTACATTTTGGAGGGACAGATGCAGTCTTAGTTTACTGTTCTTTCTTCCTTTTTTTTTTTTAAAGTTTAAGATATTTTTATTAATTCTTCTTTCATACATCCCAACCACAGCTTTCCCTTTCTCCACTCTTTCCAGACCACTCCCCCTCCATCAACCCCTGAATCATCCCTTTCACCCCAGTTTCCCTCCAGAAAAGAACAGGCCTTCTAGGGACATCAACTGAACTCAGCACAAGATACAGTGAGACCAGGCACAAACTCTTAGATAAAGGTTAGAGGAGAAAACCTAGTAAGAGGAAAAGGGTCTCAAAAGCAAGCAAGAGAGATAGATACCCCATTGTTGGGAGCTTCCCTACCCACTGGAGGAAAAAAAACCCAGCAAGCCAGTAATAACATATATGCAGAGGACCAACCCCTACAGGCTCAGTGATTGTTACTTCAGTCTCTGAGTCTTATAAGACCTACTTAGTTGATTCCTCGGCCTTTGTTCTCCTGGAATCCTCTTTCCCTCTGGCTCCCACATTTATCCTCCTCCTCCACTCCCCCCCCCCATACCCCACTTCCTGAATGCTGGAAGGTTCTCATTCTCTCAATGGGGACAGACCGAGTGGAAGCCTCCAACCTGGGCTCTTTCTTTGCCTTACTTTTGGCTGTGGGTTCTACACCTGTTGTCAACAGCTGCCTGATGCAGCCTCTCTGAGTATAGCAGAACAGCATTAAGTATGTCATTGATCGCCCCCGCCCTAGTTCCAGACGTTTTTGGTTCCACCCTAAGTCTCTGGAGCTCTTCAGCCTCCCATTTCTGGCTATCCAGGCAACATTGGGCGTGGTCTTTCCCTTGTGGCTTGAGCCTCAAATTGCACCAGTCATTGGTTGGCCACTCCCACAAGTTCTGAACCACCATTGCCCTTACATATCTTGCAGGCAAGAAAGATTGACGTTTTTTGCTCCTGGGTTGGTGTCCGAATCACACTACTGTAAGCCTTGTCTTGTTACATAAGATGGACGGTTCAGGCTCTGTATCCTCCATTACTAGGAGTCCTTGCTAGGTCACTCCAGGGAGATTCCATAGCGTTAGGTTTCCACACTGGCACCGCCCCCCCCATGCCCTCCATTTCCCATTGTCTCAGTTCTCTCCCCATATTGTCTTCCCTTTCCTCTTCCACTGCACCTGATCCTTCCTATTCCCATCTCAACCTGTCCCCCAGTCCAACTGCAAAAATCTATTCTTTTTCTCCTTCTCAGGGAGATCCAGGTGTTTCCCCCCAGAGTCTTTCTTATTACTTAGCCTCACTTGGTCTGTGAATTGTAACCTGGTTATCCTTCATTTAACAGATAATGTCTATTTATAACCCATTACATACCATGTTTGTCTTTCTGGATTACCTCACTCAAGATGATTTTTTTTTTTCTATTCCATTCATTTGCCTGCAAATTTCAAGATGTCATAAAAAAAAAAAACAAAACCCTGTGGAATAATACATGATTGTGTAAAAAAAAAAATCACATTTCCCACATTTTCTTTATTTATTCTTCAGCTGAAGGACATCTAGGTTGTTTCCATTTCTGGCTAGTATGAGTAAAGCCACTATGAACATAGTTGAATCTTGTGTCCTTGTGGTCGGAGTGTCTTTTGGGTAAATAGTCTCAAGATGGGTCTTGAAGTAGATTGATTCCCAGTTTTCTGAGAACCCGCTCTATTGATTTCCATAGTGGATGTGCAAGTTTCTACTCCCACCAGTAATGGAGCACGGCTCTCTTTGCTCTACATCCTCACCAGCATGAGCTGCCACTTGTGTTATTGATCTTAGCCATTCTGATCATGAAATCTTGAAGTAGTTTTGCTTTGCATTTTCCTAATGGATAAGAATGCTGAACATTTCCTTAAGTGTTTCACAGCCATTTGAGATTCCTTTACTGAGAACTCTGTGTTTAGATCTATATCCTCATATTTTTTGTTTTTATTTATTATTTTTTATTGGATATTTTATTTATTTACATTTCAGATGTTATCCCCTTTCCCCCATTCCCCTCCCCAAGCCCCTTACCCTGTCCCTCCTCCTGTTACTTCTATGAGGGTGTGTCCCCGGCCATCAACCCACTCCCCCTTCTCCGCCCTTGAATTCCCCCACAATGGAGCATCCAGCCTTCATGGGACCAAGTACCTCCTCTCTCATCAATGCCTGACAAGGCCATCCTCCAGTACATATACAGCTGGAGACATGAGTCCCTCCAAGCACATTCCCAGGCTGGCAGTTTAGACCCTAGGAGCTCTGACTGGTTGGTATCTTCCAATGGGGCCAAAGGCTCCTTTAGCTCCTTCAGTCTTCTCTCTACCTTCTCCACTGGGGACCCTATGATCAGTTCAATGGTTAGCTGTGAGCATCCACCTCTGGCAGAGCCTCTTAGGTGACAGGTATATCAGGCTCTGGTCAGCAGGCACTTCTTAGCATCCACAACAGTAACTGCATTTAGTGACTGCACATGGGATGAATCCCCAGGAAGGGCAGTCTCCAGATGGTCTTTCTTCCAGTGTTTGCTCAAAACTTTGTCTTCATACTTGCTCCCTTAGTATTTTGTTACTCCTTCTAAAAAGGACTGAAGCACCCACACTTTGGTCTTCCTTCTTCTTGAGCTTTGTATGGTCTGTGAGTTGTACCTTATTAGGTGTTGTGAGCTTTTGGGCTAATATCCACTTATCAGTGAGTACATACCATGTGTGTTCTTCTGTGATTGGGTTACCTCACTCAGGATAATATTTCTAGTTCTATCCATTTGCTTAAGAATTTCATGAATTCATTGTTTTTAATAGCTGGGTAGTACTCCATTGTGAAAATGTACCACATTTCCTGTATCCATTCCTCTGTTGAAGGACATCTGGGTTCTTTCTAGCTTCTGGCTATTATAAATAAGGCTTCTATAAACACAGTGGAGCATGTGTCCATGTTGTATGTTGGAGCATCTTTTGGAAATATGCCCAGGATTGGTATAGCTGTGTCCTTAGGTAACACTATGTTCAATTTTCTAAGGAACCATCAGACTGATTTTCAGAGTAGTTGTACCAGATTATAATCCCACCAATAATGGAAGAGTGTTCCTCTTTCTCCACATCCTCACCAGCATCTGCTGTCATCTGAGTTTTTGATCTTAGCCATTCAGACTGGTGTGAGGTAGAATCTCAGGCTTGTTTCGATTTGCATTTCTTTGATGACTAAAGATGTTGAACATTTCTTTAGGCACTTTTCGACCATTTGAGTTTCCTCAGTTGAGTTAAGAAAGGATATTTGAAATGTGTGTGTGTGTGTGTGTGTGTGTAAGAGAGAGAGAGAGAGAGAGAGAGAGAGAGAGAGAGAGAGAGAGAGGAAAAAGAAGATGGAGGAAGACACACTAGAAGAGGACATCAAATCCTATTACAGATGGTTGCAAGACCCCATGTGGTTGCTGGAAATTGAACTCAGGACTTCTGGAAGAGCTGTCAGTGCTCTTAACCACTGAGATATCTCTTCAGCCCTTGCTTGGTTTCTTGATGTCTAGTTTCTTTGAGTTCTTTATACATTTTGGATAATCGCCTTCTATCAGATGTAGAGTTGATGAAAACATTTTCCCATTTCACAGACTATTATTTTGTCCTTTTGATCATGTCCTGTAAGCTTTGTTTTACAAAAGTTTGTTTCAAGTGATATTTAAATCAGTGGCATCCAATCTGGCTTTTCTTAATCAGCCACCATGTTCCCGACTAGCCTAGGCCTGTAGCCACGAGCAGCAGTGGCCTATCACCTCTGTTCAGTTTATGCTGTCTGCTCAGGCGACCAGAGACACTGGTCCTGCCACCTACGAGATGCCAGTGTGGGAAATGGCTCTGCCAATCTTCCACGCTGTCTCCACATGGTTGGGCTGAGCCCTGATCTTCTCACCATCCATGTGGTACCTGGTATGAATGAAACTCAAATGCTTAAAGATTAATCAAAGGCTTTATATGTTTGGTAATGCTCAATAACAATATATTCATACAATTAGAGGTGTTTCCCAATTAGCTAATCTAAATGTAAGTTGTTACCTGGGACTGCTCTCCATACCTTCGTGGCTCTTCATCCTCCTACATCTCTGATCCCTCCAGCTCCTCCCCTCCTTTTCCTCCTCCTCTCCTTACTCCTACCACCTTAGCTCCTCCTACAGAAGCTTTTCAGTTTCATTTGGTTCCATTCATTAATTGCTGATCTTAATGCTGCTATTAGTTCAGGATGTTGTCTCCTATGCTAATATACTCAAGGCTGCTTCTCCACTATCTCTTCTATCAGGTCTGGTTTTAGGTTATGGTCTTTCATCCTCTTGGACTTGAGTTTTGTGCAGGTTAATAAATATGGATCTATTTGTATTCATCTACATGCAGAAACCTAGTATGACTAGCACCACTCATGGAAGATGCTCTTTCTTTCATTGTGCCTTTCTGGCTTTTTTATAAAAAATCAGGTGGCCCTAGGTGTATAGACTTATGACTGGATCTTTTAATAGATTCCATTGATCAATGTGTCTGTTTTTATGTCAATACCATGTTTTTTTTTTTTTTTTTATTACTATAGCTCTGTAGTACAGCTTGAAATCAGAGATGGTGATAACTTCAGAAGTTTCATTGTTGTCAGGATTGTTATAGCTATCCTGTTTTTATGTTTCTTTTCTTCTTCTTCTCCTCCTCCCTCCTCCTCCTCCTTCTCATTCTTCTTCTTCCTCTCCTCCTCTTCCTCCTCCTTCTTCTCCTCCTCCTCCTCCTTTTCTTTCTCCTCCTCCTCCTCCTCTTCCTCCTCCTCCTCTTCCTCCTCCTTCTTCCTCTTTTAGAAGTTGATTATTGTTTTTACAAGGTCAGAATTTTGTTGGAGATTTTATTATGTCAATTTTATTGATACATGTGTATGGGAGATTTTTCCATTGTTTGATTTTCTTTAATTTCTTTCTTCAAATCCCTGAAGATTTATCATACACATCTTTCACTTACTTGGTTGGAGTTTACTCCAAGGTCTTCTATATTGTTTGTGGCTATTGTAAAAAGTGTTGCTTCCCTATTTTCTATCTCAGACTGTTCGTTATTTGAATATAGTAGTGGAAAAAATTCTATGAGGTGCTGAGAAGAAGGTATATGCATTTGTGTTTGGGGGAAATGTTCTGTAAATATCTGTTGTATCTATTTGGTTTATAATGTCTGTTAGTTCCAAGGTTTCTCTGTTTAGATTTTTCTGGATGACTTGTTCATTGATGAGAGTGGGTTATTAAAGTCCCTACTATCAATGTGTGAGGGTCAATGTGTGAGTTAAGGTTTAACAATGTTTCTTTTACAAACATTGTGTTTAGGGCATAGATGTTAAGAATTGAAGCACAGCCGAGCAGTGGTGGCGCATGCCTTTATTTTATTTATTTATTTATTTATTTATTTATTTATTTATTTATTTATTTATTTTGGTTTTTCAAGACAGGGTTTCTCTGTGTAGCCCTGGCTGTCCTGGAACTCACTCTGTAGACCTGGCTGGCCTCGAACTCAGAAATCCACCTGCCTCTGCCTCCCAAGTGCTGGAAATTAAAGGCGTGCACCACCACTGCCGGGCCAAAATGTGTAGCCCAGGCTGGCCTCGAACTCGTGATCCTCCTGCATCTGCCTCCTTCAGCAAATCCTACTGGCGTGCGCCACCACAACCGCCACCACAGCCTTGAGAAATGATAGAGATTTTAGTGAGTGGTTTTCAGATGGTAATACAAGCTAAAATCAGAGCATAATTTAAGTAAATAATTGTAAGTTCTTTAAGTTAGGATAGATGGTAGAGTGCTTTATCTAAATCGACAAGCATAATGAACTTTAAAATTCGTATAAGTGTAATGATTGTACTCAATTTATATCTGAGAGAAAAGAGCCTTTTAATTGGACAAGA
Organism: Rhabdomys pumilio; assembly: GCA_030674055.1. Classification (NCBI taxonomy): domain Eukaryota; kingdom Metazoa; phylum Chordata; class Mammalia; order Rodentia; family Muridae; genus Rhabdomys; species Rhabdomys pumilio. Next base: position 78,363,295 of record JANHMN010000008.1, on the reverse strand, counting down.
AGGGGGAAATGTTGTGGGTTGTCCTGGTGCTGTTTGTATTCTGATGTTAGTTCTGCTGCCTCAAGTGGGGCTGCTCTGATGAGGAATGGATCACATACTCAGGTGACTTCATGTGAACCTTCTCTCCATTCTAACTAGTCAAACAAATGTGGAGCCTGTGATTGGGCAGTGGCAGGGAAAGGTGGGGATGGGAGTTTTAGAGAGTGGAGGCAGGGTAGAGGAAGAAGAGGTGGAAGGAAGATGGAGCAGAACTATACGACCTGGAAAAGCTGCAAGTAGTAAGGGATCTCATAGCTGGGGAATAGATTATTATAGTGGTAAATCTTCCCAATCTAGACATACAACTTATAAATATTATAACTGAGTTGTGTGTTTTTTGCATGGGCTGACTGGGGTTAGAAGTTTACTGCAACATAGATTACTTGATCTTTTTACCTTTCAGCTTCTAATATTTTTTTCTTTTTTTCTGTATGCTTAGTATTTTGATTATTATGCAGTGAGAGGACTTTCTTTTCCAATCTGTTTGGAGTTTTGTATGCTTCTTATGCCTGTACAGGTGTCTCCTTTAGATTAGAAAATTTTTCTTCTAAGATTTTGTTGAAAATATTTTCTGGGTCTTTGAGCTGGGATGATTCTCCTTCTATTCCTATTATTTTTAGATTTGTTCTTTTCATAGTGTCCCAGATTTCCTAGATGTTTTGTGTCAGGAATTATTTAGATTTAACATTTTTGATCAATTTTTTATATCATATCTTCAATGCCTGGCATTTTCTCTTTCATCTCTTCTCTTCTGTTGGTGATGTAGTTTCTGTTCACTTACTTAGATTTTTTTATTTCTAGAATTTTCTCAATTTATGTTTTTTATTCCATTTATTTCCACTTCATGTTTTGAATAGATTTATTCATTTTCTTCAACTCTTTTTCTTGCTTTTATTTAAGAGATTTATTCATGTCTTCCAATTTTTTGTTTCTCTTTTCCTTGATGGGTTTTTGTTTCCTTGATGGGATTTGTTTACTCTTTAAGGACCTCTATCATTGTTGTAGTTAGGGTTTCCATTGCTGTGTAGAAATAACATGACCAAGACAACTCTTGCTGGAGCAGCCAAGAATTCTACATCTTGATATGAAGGCGGCTAGGAGAAGACTGGATTCCAGCCTGGATGTAGCTTGAGCATTTAAGACCTCAAAGCCTCGCCTCCACAGTGACATACTTCCTGTTACAAGGCCATCTCTCCTCCAGTAAGGCAACACCTCCTCATAGTTCCATTCTCTATGGTCAAGCACTCAAACACATGAATCTATGGGGGCCATACCTATTCTAACCACTACAATTATCTTTATAAAGTTGGTTCGAAGGTGTTTTTTCCCCCTTTTAACTTTGTTGGAATATTCAGGGCTTGCTGTAGTAGGAAAGCTGGGCTGTGGAATCAGAAGGTATTTTCTGGCATTTGGTGGTGACAGATCTCCTTGGTTCCTGTTGATTGTGGTCTTAAAACAACAACAACAACAACAGAAAACCCTTTTTATTGATTTGTTGTGAATTTCACATCACAAAAATTATATACCCCCAATCCCACTTATCTCTCATACCTGCCTTCCACCCTTGCAACCCACCCCCTAATAGAGAAAAAAAAAAGCTTATGGAAACTTTAATATGTCACAGTGTGCCTCACAGTATATATCCTTTTGTCTATACTTCTTTGCTTACAATCATTTGTTGGTGTGGTACTAGGTCTTTGGCTTCTGCTTCTCTATCAACACTGGAACCTCACTGGGACTCTTCACAGATATTCTGTTATTGCTCTGTTGTGGGTCTTTGTTCTCCTTGGTGGTTGCTGGTCACTGGTCTGAGAAGACAAAGGGAGTAGAGGTGGTGAGCAGGGTTCTGATGGCTGTGAGTGCTGATGGATTAACTTCCAGAGACTGCTGTGGTGAGACAAATCTACTTATTTTCCAAGAATAGGGTACATAAATGCTTTAAGGGGTGAAGGTGGAAGGACTAATTGGTCACAATACAGTATCTAATTATCATTCCAGTGGGAAGGAAGAGAAATACGTGTGTGCTGAGTTAAGCAGCTCTGCACAAGGTCATTCTACAGATATGACCAGGAACCTGTGTTCAGGGACACTCTTCAGACAAAACCAGGCAAAGAAAGGGAAGCCCTACTAAGAAAGGGAGTCCTCCATTTTGCCCTAAGCTTGGAGAGCCATCCAGTCATGGGGGACTGTGACCTTAATTGCAGGGTTCTCCAACAACTTTTGTCATGGAGATTCTATAGTTTTGGATCTGGAAGATAGACTCATTCATGTAGTCCAGCAGTTCATCCATGGGGTAGCTTTTGGGGTAGGCCAATTCAAAGCCATGGATCTAGGCCTGAGAGGGATCTGTGGTCAGCCCACAGCCTACTGTCTATCATGCCCTTGGGGGTGTGTCACCAGAAATTCTTGACACCAGGGACCTGTGATGCCCAGGAAGGTGCCATGGCCTGCTTCCTCAAGTGCTGCAGCTGGTGAGAAGCATGGACAGCTCTCTGCTCTAAGCTCATGGCCCTGAGCTCAGGGCCAGGTCTCCTACCTGCTACAGGTGGGAGGAGGAAGGGAAGGAGGGAGGGGAGAAGGAGAGGAGGATATCCCTCCCTCATTCATGCTCCTACATAGGAGATGAGAGGTAGGGCTACTTCTTCCACACTTGTCTCCTCAGGCCAGCTCACCCGCACCTTCTGAAATGTGCAGGAATTGATCTCCTGAGTACTGTAGTTGGCTAGGTACAGGGTCAGCTCTCCTGCTTTTACACCCCGAAGGACTAGCTCTTCCTCAATACACAGGTGAGGGTTGGAACCAGTTCTGCACAGCCCTCAGACGTTGACATATCCTACTCTGGCAGCCTAGACCAGGGACCTGCCTGCCTTTTGGTGGTTGCAGACCCCTGCTACTGCAGGGCCATGGGCTCAGATGTGGCCTCCATTGGCAGCACAGGCCAGAACCCCAAGATCTCATCATCAGTTACTCAGGCTGTTCCTCACTACCCTCAGGTCTCCAGTTCTACCTATATTCATTGCGCCCACTTCCCATTTCTCTTTCTCTTCCATTCGTCTACCACTTAATTGCCCTTTAGTGGCACCCAGGGTCACCAAGTATCTGGGGTTGTTTCAAGAGTGGTCTTGGAAGCGCTATACACTTCATGCATTATGCCACCAGGCGGGCGTCATCTCCCACATGGTCTGCCCACCCTCTCAGGCCTGCTGGGAACCAGACAGGGAGCCATCTCAGCTTAGCTCCCTGTTTAGGCTTTATGGTGTTGGTCTGGTGAGCAGGTGAGCTCACTCCTTGCCCAGCCCAGCCAAGGGACCTCCTATGTGAGGGTCATTTGACTTTGGCTCACTCCTATCAGGAGTTTTCTAATGAAACCCTGTCCTCCCAACATGATTAAAAATTTCTTTCCTTTTTGTACTGGTGATGAAGGAAATTCCGGGCCCCAAAGATGTTAGGCAAGGACTCTATCACAGAACTACAGTATTAACTCGGTAATTTATTTCAAAATTCATCTTTAATTTTTTGTGATATTTATAATCCATACAGTATTAGTGATCTTGTATAAAATTATTTATAATATACTGATTATTTATTTATAATATACTAGTTATACACTGTGTCATTTTATTTAGTTTACAACCTGATCGCAGCCATTCCTCACTCATCTTTTTCCAGTCCCACCCTTACAGGTCCCACCCCTCATTGCCCCTCCCTTTCTCCTCAGAGAAGGGAACCTCCCTTGGGTTGTCAACCTACCTTAGGGCATCTGATCTCTACAAGACTAGGCAAATCTTCAGTCACTGAGACCCAACAGGAAAGTTCAGGTAGAGGAAGGAGATGTAATGTCAGAGAACAGAGTCAGAGACAGCCTCCGATCCACTTGTTAGGGGACCCATTTGAAGACTACAATTAGAGTTCTGTGTCATTCACCTTCATGTGTCATTCATGGGCTAATTGTATGAGGTAAAAAGCAGTCTTGGAACAAATTTATGATCAGGGAAAACATTTCTTCCAGGTTAGCTGTGAAACCATTATCTCATAACTAAAGGTCATAAACTATGAATTTATAAGTACAGAAGATAAAATATTGACTGGACTTGTCTATAAAAATCTTCAAAACTAATGAGACACAAGGCAGATGATTTGGCCCTTGACAAGACCATGCTAACTTATGACATAAGAATTATTGCTTTAAACTATCATTAAACTTATGGAGCTAGTGATAGATAATGAATATTTAATTGGTTTCTGTTTTAGTGAAAACATGTAAAGATTCCTGTTGAAATTTCTTATTTGATTTATGATGAACTTTTAGAATGTGAAGACACTTGGAAAACCATGTCTCCTGAGAATGTATAAGAACTAAGAATGATAACAGTAAGAACAAGCTTCTTTCATTCAGCAATAGAAAGGTCCCCACTTTTCTTTCTTTCAGTAATAAAGATTTGAGCTTTTGTTCAAAGCCTGTTTCTGCAAGTGTGACCTTTTGTGGCTGACAGGAGTTAAAGAACTTAGAGCCTGAGGTAGCAAGCAACCTGTGGGAAAAGAACCAAAGAGGGAGAAGAATCACCTTTTTACTTAATTTCCCCACTGTTAATCACTAGAGGGCAGGGCTTTTAGCCACAGAATAACCAGAGAGTGTTAAGTTTCCAGAAGCCATCAGCTTCTACTTCTCACCCAGTACAGTTAGTTACAAGGCCAAAAGTCTGTTGGCTTTTTAGCCTTCCTCCAATTCTGTTCCATTCCAGCCTTTTCCCCAGCCAGAGCATGCTTCTGCATGCCTTTGATCGTTGTTCCTGTTTGCTTTCCTAGGTTTTCCATCTTGAGGATTGCCTCAGTTTGTGTTTTCTTTATTGCTTCTATTGCCATGTTCATGTCTTGAACAGTTTCATTTATTTTCTTCACCTGTTTAATTGTGTTTTCCTATATTTTAAAAAAAGGGATTAATTTGATTCTTCTTTAAAGACCTCTACCACTTTATAAAATTGGATTTAAGGTCATTCTCTCATTCTTCAGTTGTGTTAGGATATCCAGGGCTTGGTGTAGTAGGATAGCTGTGCTCCAAAGGTACCATATAGCCCTGGGTATTGTTGATTGTGTTGATATGCTGGCCTTTAGCCATCTGGTTGTCTCTGGGTGTTCCTGATGTGCCAGGTGTGGGTTGGGGTACCTAACCTCTGGTACTCCAATCCAATAGCCTTGGATTGGACAATGGAACTCAGAAGTCAGTGTAAATCTCTCAGTTAATGGATGTGCCCCCCTGGCTCATTCTGTTGCGACCTGTGTCTAGCTTGTTCTTTCTGCAATCTGTCTCTGTAAAAATGTTCCAATAAAACTGCCATTAATATACAACACCCACCACCTTTTATTCTCTCTCTCCATGCTCTTAAGTAGCCTTTCTTCCTCTGCTGTTCCATTGTGAGTTGGGCATAACCTCTCTCTGACTCATTCTGTCAAATCTTTCTCTGATTTATCAATTTGTCTGCCTCTTAATTAGACATCACTTTCAAACATGGCTGGTTTCTTCTACAAACTAACCTTACCTTCGCTGCTAGGAATTAAAGGTGTATATTAAGGGCATGTCTGCATTCCAGCCAGATCATGGAACCACATGGGGACTTGCAACCATCTGTAATAGGATTTGATATCCTCTTCTAGTGTGTCTTCCTCCATCTTCTTTTTCCTCTCTCTCTCTCTCTCTCTCTCTCTCTCTCTCTCTCTCTCTCTCATACACACACACATACACACACACACACACACATTTCAAATATCCTTTCTTAACTCAACTGAGGAAACTCAAATGGTCGAAAAGTGCCTAAAGAAATGTTCAACATCTTTAGTCATCAAAGAAATGCAAATCGAAACAAGCCTGAGATTCTACCTCACATCAGTCTGAATGGCTAAGATCAAAAACTCAGATGACAGCAGATGCTGGTGAGGATGTGGAGAAAGAGGAACACTCTTCCATTGTTGGTGGGATTATAAGCTGGTACAACTACTCTGAAAATCAGTCTGATGGTTCCTTAGAAAACTGAACATAGTGTTACCTAAGGACACAGCTATACCAATCCTGGGCATATTTCCAAAAGATGCTCCAACATACAACATGGACACACGCTCTACTGTGTTTATAGAAGCCTTATTTATAATAGTCAGAAGCTAGAAAGAACCCAGAAGTCCTTCAACAGAGGAATGGATACAGGAAATGTGGTACATTTACACAATGGAGTACTACCTAGCTATTAAAAACAATGAATTCATGAAATTCTTAAGCAAATGGATAGAACTAGAAATATTATCCTGAGTGAGGTAATCCAGCCACAGAAGAACACACATGGTATGTACTCACTGATAAGTGGATATTAGCCCAAAAGCTCACAACACCTAAGGTACAACTCACAGACCATACAAAGCTCAAGAAGAAGGAAGACCAAAGTGTGGGTGCTTCAGTCCTTTTTAGAAGGAGTAACAAAATACTAAGGGAGCAAGTATGGAGACAAAGTTTTGAGCAAACACTGGACGAGAGACCATTTGGAGACTGCCCTTCCTGGGGATTCATCCCATGTGCAGTCACTAAATGCAGTTACTGTTGTGGATGCTAAGAAGTGCCTGCTGACCAGAGCCTGATATACCTGTCACCTAAGAGGCTCTGCCAGAGGTGGATGCTCACAGCTAACCATTGAACTGATCATAGGGTCCCCAGTGGAGAAGGTAGAGAGAAGACTGAAGGAGCTAAAGGGGCTTGGGACAGATAGGAGAGAGAGAATGAGGAAATTTGCCATGACTTGGAGGCAGAGGGATCAGACTTAATAGCTCCAGAAGAGAAATCATCCAGCAATGTAGGTGGAAGGGGAAAGCAGCCCTATGGGGGTTGGGGTAGGGGGAGAAGACTGTCTAGAAGGTAACAGAGCAGCAAAGATAAAATACAGATTTAGAGGGTCTTAATTCAGGACTACCAGAGGGGAGTACATGGTAGCCATGAGAAAGTTTGAAAGTGCCCAGTCATTGAGGTAGTCAAGGCATATCAAAATTAACTGGCATGTGTGATTTGTATGTGTGTGTGTGTGTGTGTATGCTTCATTTGCAAACACAGAGAGCTCATGGGCAGGTTCAGAGCTGGAGTGTCCCCTGGGAGCTGAGAGCAGTTAACTAAATTCTTGCTACACAACCTTTCCTCCTCTAAGTTGGTCAGTATTTGTCTCAGAAACAGAAAAAATAAAACTCAACAGGTGTTGGTATTGAACATATTTAGGTGTGTTGTTGATTGGCTTTATGATTTTGTTGTATTGTCAAGATGTTAACAAGATGTACAGCTTGCTAAGATTTTCTCTCATTCTTGTAGAGAAATTTTAATCAAGCAAAATGGCTGCTCTGGCAAGGGATCAGTATCCAGATGTATGATCTGGCTGGAATGCAGACATGCCCTGAATTTCACTATGATCTGGCTGGAATACAGATATGCCCTTAATATACACCTTTAATTCCTAGCAGCGAAGGTAAGGTTAGTTTTTGGAAGAAACCAGCCATGTTTGAAAGTGATGTCTAATTAAGAGGCAGACAAATTGATAAATCAGAGAAAGATTTGACAGAATGAGTCAGAGAGAGGTTATGCCCAACTCACAATGGAACAGCAGAGGAAGAAAGGCTACTTAAGAGCATGGAGAGAGAGAATAAAAGGTGGTGGGTGTTGTATATTAATGGCAGTTTTATTGGAACATTTTTACAGAGACAGATTGCAGAAAGAACAAGCTAGACACAGGTCGCAACAGAATGAGCCAGAGAACGAGAAGGAGCTAGATTAGAAGATATTGCCAAAGTTAATATGAGACCAGCTAGAGCAATTCAATCAGAGGCTGATAGATGCCAGACTGAATTTGGGCTAAGCCAGATTGTATGGAGGTTAGAAGCTTCCAGGCCTAGGCCTAGGGGCAGTTAGAATAGAGAAGGAAATGTTCTGGGCTTAGCCCAAACCATGTATTTACAGTTTGGCTAGAGCTCTCATTTCATCACTTCTTCCGAGTGACATTTAAATATTCTGTTGGCTCTGTCTTCTTTTGCTCTTTAGTTTAACAAAGCCCCATTTGTCAATTGTTCAATTGTTGGTTATTCCCCTGAGCACTTATAGAGAAAATTCTTGCCTTTGCCTATGCTATGAAGTCTTTACTGTTTTCTCTGATGGTTCAGAAATTCAGGTTTAATATTGAGATCTTTGATCTATTTGGTGTTGATATATATATATATATATATATATATATATATATATATATATATATATTGCAAAGCAAGAGGCAGGGAATTAGTTCCATCCTTCTGTGTGTTGAACTCCAGATTTCCCAGAACTATTTGTTAAAGAGGATGCCTTTCCTCCAATATGAATTTTTAGTACCTTTATTAAAAAATTAGGTGGTTTTAGATTTACTTACTGATTTGTATAATTGGAAGAGACTTTTTATTAATGAATGGCATGGAACCAACATGATCCTGGTATTTGATTTTCTAAACATGATTCTCAATGTGAGTTGCAAGAATTTTATTGAGAATTTTTTACATATATGCTCATCAGGAAACTGAACTATAGGTTATTGTTGTTATTGTTTGTTTTTACTCTGCTTTAAGTGTTTGTCTTCTTTCCTGTGGTTCTTACACTGGTCTCTGAAAGGTTTCTGAGTGTGTAGCCCAGGATGTCCTTGAACTAATGAATATCATCCTGCTTAGCATACTAAGTTCAGTTAGAACCATCAAGTGCTGAGTGATTATAGTACAGCCGTGGTACTTGACCCATTTTACCTTATTCTTTGAAGGTCAGATTTCGATTTACAAAGTCTTATAATAAACATTTAAAACTTTAAATGAGAAAACAAAAGAACAGAAACCTTATGGTCATAATTTAACTCATTATGTCATGGGTACATATTTTTTCAAGTTTATTAGAAACAATATTATTTTTTAAAGATCTCACAGGTGGTAAATATCCTTAAGAAGACAGTTGATGAGAACAGCACAGGTTGCTCTGTTTCAGACTATTGCCACTAGATGGAACCCTAATCATACCAGGATGCAAAATAAACACAGACGTTATTGATACCGCACTTTTCAGAAAACTTAGCTCATGGACGCAAAGGGATTTTGAGGGTTTAGATATGAAATATAAGCTGCAGTTGCCATAGAAATCCACCTTGAAGTAAGTCCTGTGATTTCATACATTTAAACTGGTTTTGTCCGGTTAAGCAAGTAACATTCTCCCCCCTTCCTCCTATTTCTAGTATTCATCTGGATATAGTTTACTTTTTAAATTCTCTAGGGCCAAGCATGATAGAACGCATTTGTCATCCAGGCTCTTAGGAGGCTGAGGTAACATTGTATTCATTTGAGAACCATGTGGATTTCATAGCAAGATCCCATGTCAAAAATCTAAAAATCAAGCACCAAACAAACAAAACTTCAATTAATATTCTAGCAATTATCTTGTACAAATTGTGTGATTCAGGGCAGAGAACCACAGTCAAGTTACATTGTATTATCTTTCACAAATGAATAGTCCAATAACCAACTGTGGGAACAGAGGCAAAAAGAGATAATTCTCACTAAGCCAAGTATACGTAGGATGGTTCTTTTTTCCTTTTTTCCTGTATTTGTAAGGGTATATATACCCTTAGCTAATCCCACTGAGATTTTCTTCTTGTATGTATTTTTTTTGTGTGTATGTGTGGTGTGGTGGTGTGTGTGCATGTATATATGTGAATGTAGTGTGTTTATGTATATGTGTATGCATGTTTGTATTTGAGTGTGCAAACATACCTGTGTGTGTGTGTGTGTGTGTGTGTGTGTGTGTGTGACTTATTAAATGGAGGAAACTTTGTCAAGATTTTGTGGTTTCACAAGCAGTAAATGCAACAGCAGTGACTTTCTGTCTCATCTACACAGCTATGTACCAAACACCAATTCTTTCCCCTATGTTTTCCATCTTTTAAAAGAACATCAATTGTTAATTAATTAAACACCTTTACAACCAAAATCAGAGTTAAGATGCTGGGGGTTTGGAAGCAAGAGTGCACTGAATCTCACGAATTGTTAACTGTGAGATCTGGAAGAGGTCTTAGTGTTCTCATTTGCAAAGTGGAAAACTTAGTAAATCCAGGCACAGAGGCAAATTCCTGTAGTAGCAGCAATTGGGACACTGAGGTAGGAGGACTGCTAAGAGCTTGAGACCCATTTTGGGCTACATAGTGGGTTTCTATTGAATAATATTTTAGCAGGGTCTCAATACGCACCTGTGTACTCACCCTGTATAGAAGCATGGAACAGACTGAAGTAATCTAGAGTTGACTGGGATTACTTAATAGGAGCCTGAGTGAGGAGCTGTTTCCTGGAGTATTGTTGACACAATGTTATGAGCATCTCCAAGAAACTTGATCTAATATGGGTGATGACTTATAGGGTTGTGTTTCTGGAGCTTCTTCACAACTTGCAAGCCACTGGACAAGTCTGAGAATCTCCTCCCAGCAGCTGGTCTGGTCAGTGTCTTGTTCCCTGCCCACCACTAGTTCTTTATTGATGCTATAGCCTTGGGGAAGGGGCTTCAGGAAACTTCTGTGTTTCACCTTTTTAAGACATATGAAGCTTGTTTATTTCAGGAGTTTCAAAAACTGTTACCCTCCTTCCTGGAAGAAATAGCTCCATCTGGAAGGAATTGTTAGACTATAGTCCCAGCCTAGCTTCAGCTAAGAGGAGATTGTTTCATAAAACAGAAAATAGAGCTTGGGCACACAGCTCATGAGTTAAGATGACTTGCTGGTTTTTTTTTTCCAGATGACAGTGATTAATTCAAAATTCCTTTTTTAATATTTATACTCTAATCATACTTTCCCCTCACTCATTTCTCCAAGCTCTTCCCTACCTTCCTACCCACCAACTCCATGCATTTTTTTCTCTCTTTCTTAGCATTAACTCTAACTCTAGGGGATTGGACACTTTCTTTTGACACACACACACACACACACACACACACACACACACACACACAGAGTAAATAAGAGATTCTGGATATTCATAAGAATTGAAAACATAACCTTATATAGTACTTAGCATAAAATATGCTGAATACAAATCTTCAATAAATATCAGTAAAAAATGGAAAACACAATAAAGGGAAAAGTAATGTCTATATGTAGAGTGAAAATAACTGAGAACATTTCTGGAAGGATGAATTCATATAAGAATACCAGTCCCAACAGAAGACAGTGGTAACGCCACAGTGTGGTTTATGTCATAATTGCTGTTACTTTGTTTCTGCTTAGATTCTAGTCCTGGAACTCACTACCTAGAAAGGGCCAAGGTCAAACTTAAAGAGATCCACCTGCCTTCTAAATGCTGGGATTAAAGGCATGAGCCATTATGTCTGGCTCTCATTTCTATTTGGTTTATTTATTCATTTGTTGGTTAAAATGACTGAGTGACTTTGTGTCAGATTCTTGGATAGAAGAGGGATGGCTTCCAGCTTGCTTCCAAGAGAATCAGGTTACCTCATGAGTGTCTGTCTGAGTTTCTCTTGACATCTGCATTTCCAGCACCCACCAGAACTCATTAAACTCTGATGATAGAAATCTGGGCCTTTTCTAAGCTTTCATCTCCAAACCCTTCCATATTCTTACTGCAATCCGGTTTTCACTGCCTGAAGGCAGTTTAACGTAAGAAAAGCTCCTCTCACAGAGCCTAAGTTTCCTCACAGCTGGGATTGTCTAATAAGATTAGACTTACGAAAGGAAAGGGTTATTTTTTGATCTGGTTTAGGAGAAAAGAGTCCAGAATGACAGCAGAGTGTGTGCTGATTGGCTCCATTGAGTCAGAAGTTTGGAGGCAGAGATATTAACATTGGCGCTTTGCTTACTGTCTCCTCTAATCAGTCCAGGACCACCCCATGAGGTGAGGCTACCCACATTCAGCATGTGCATGCCCTTGTTAAATTTGCAACAAAGATCAACCATTGCATATAATCCAGCTTAAGCAATGATTAGTCTAGCTTAAACAGTTTTAGATAAAATTTAAAATACATAATTATGTATTTTTAAATTATGTATTTTGTCTTGGTAACTCATTAAAAAATATTATAGCTTCTTTTACTGTTCCTTTAAATATTGGAATTGTATTGTCTTCTCCTAATGCTATGTGTTACATAAAAAGAAAGTAAAAATAAGAACCCATGTTAAGGAAATACAAAAATAGGGACATGAAGAAGTAGCTCCCAGGTTAAGAGCACTGGTTGCTCTTTTAGAGAACCCAGGTTCAATTCCCAGCACCCAAATGGCAGCTCACAACTGTCTTTAACTCCAGTTCCAGGGGATGTGACATTCTGACACGGACATGCAGGCAGGCAAAACACATTAGCACATATAATGAGAATAAACAAATCACTAAAAAAAAAACCCCACATATCTGGAACTCCAATGATGTGTAAAATGGGAGATAAAGAAGCTATCCCTAGGGGCTGAAGAAATGGCTCCGAACTTAGAGGAGCTTGCTAAGCTGGAAGTAATTGTGCACACTTTTAATGCAGCACTTGAGAGACAGAAACAGGAGGATTTCTGGGAGTTTGAGGTCAGCCTGGTCTACACAGGGAATTCCAGACCAGCCATAGCTATGTAGTAAGACCGTGTCTCAAAACAAACAAACAAACAAACAAACAAACAAACAAACAACTCCTTGTTGAGGTTTTGTCTTTTGCTGTGTATTATAATGCTAAATCTTGGCCCCCCATCGCCTGATTGCCCCCAGGGACCAGAGAATCTGCACGAACACAAAGTAATGCTTCTTAATTTAAAACTATTCGTTGAATAAAGATGCCAACGGCCCATAGCCAGGCAGAAAAGAGGTAGGAAGATTTGGATTCTCAGACTGGGTGTCTGAGAAGGACCATAAGGTGAGAGAGAAGGTGAAGAGAGAAGACCTCATGGAGTAGGTGAGTCATCATAACATAGCCACGAGGGCTGGCTGAGGGCTGGCTGATTGGAGAGGAGAATTGCTCAGATGGAACATGGCAAGTTAGAACTCAGGGTTATTGATGGGCAAATAGATTCTAATAGTTTAAAGGGTAGATATCTGCCTAGGTCTAGTGGATTAAAGACTGGTGAGATGGCTCAGCCGTTAAGAGCACCGACTGCTCTTCAGGAAGTCATGAGTTCAAATCCCATCAACCACATGGTGGCTCACAACCATCTATAATGAGATCTGATGCCCTCATATGGGTGTCTGAAGTCAGTTGCAGTGTACTTTGGGCCAGAGCGAGCAGGGCCCTAAGTGAGTGAGGGTAGAGCAAGCCTGGCTGGAGAAAGGAGAAAAAAGGGAAGGGGGAAAAATAAATATTTACTACAATGGCCTCTCAAATCAACTTCCTCAAGTGTCCAATAACCAAAAGGAATGTCTGCTTTCCTTTGTGGGGAAGACCCAAGTTTGGTTGCCAGCATTCGTATCAGTCAGCTCACAACCACAGTAACTGCAGTTCCAGGACATCCAATAATTTTTTTGGCCTCTGAGGAAATTTCCCACATGTTGTGTGCATGCAGATTAGCATATTTACACAAATAAGTGAACATCATAAAAGTGAACACATAAATAATAAAAAATATATTAAAATGTTTAAAAAGAGGCTATATCTAGAATCACCACCAGGTGGCATCTGGACATCACGTATGACTAGAAAACCTCAGGTCTCTGCATCTTTGAAAAATGTCCAATGAGCTCAAAGTACTGTAGACATTTTCTTCAGTCGTCACAAGAGACAAGAGTTCAAACATTATGCTTAGTTATACATACTTTATTTTCCTGATTCTTGGTTTTAACTCTTCCCTTGGCAACTGCACTTTTTTTTTGTGTGTGTCAAATTTTATTAAAACAAAAAGCTAATTTTTTACCAAGTCTTCAAGCTAGCAACTTACCAGCTAACTACTTAATATCTTGAAAAAAACAGCTCTCATCATCAGAATCTTCATTATAACTATTTAAGACACACTATTCTGGTTTTTGCTGCCTCTTCTTCTTCCTCCTTGTCCTCTTTTTCCTGTTCCTTCCATTAGACTGGGTCTCTCTATGTAGCCCTGTATACTAGGATTGCCTGTCTGTGCCCTGTATACCAGGTTGTCCTTGAATTCACAGAAATCTTTTTGCCTTTCCCTTCTGAATTAAAGGCGTGAGCTACCTAGCCCTGCTTTATGATCTTTCTCCACTGAAACTAGCTTTCAAGGTTTCCAGTGAGCTCACTTAGTGTCAGAATGAGCTTGCAATATTCTTTAAATTTGCAAACATTATTTGATAAAGGATGCGTGTGTTTTTAGCTAATCATAAACCTGGTATATGTAGGTGGTTAGAACTAGTTTTCATTTTGATGACTAGAAGCCTGTAGTATAAAAAAAAATAACTTTTTTGAAAATATTGTAAAATAGGAAATACTTTCTTCACCGGTGACAGTTGTAAGCATTCTTATTTCTGAAAACGTAAGAGTTTACACATAGAGCAGCCTAGGCGTGAGCCGCATTTGGCACTGTTGTCCAGCCGTTTTTGGAAACACTGTTAGCATGATTTGGTGTGTTATTGCTACCTGTGTTTTATCTGTTAGGTCCTTCATTTCCTCCCTGCCTCCCTCCCTCCTCCCTCTTCTGTATCTTCTCCACCTCCTCCTTCTCTCTGCAGGTTCTCAGGCAGCACATGTTTGCTTCGTACTCTCTACATAGCTAAGGGAGAGTGATCTTGAATCTTCAGATCTTACTTTCACCTCCTCAATGTTGGGATAACACGTGTGTGCCGGCACTTTTAGGTTGTTTCAATTGAATGTATTTTACTAATTCTTTTCACTTAGCAACTTCTTTGTATGATGAGACTTACAAAATCTTGTAACAAAAGGCCCTGCCATCCCACTAATCTTATGTATAGGAACCTAGAGACTATTTCATTAATTTTTGCTTCTAATCAAGAGAGAAGATTCATTGGGTACTAATCTAGAGAGGAAAAGATTGGACAGAGAGTGCCTTTGCTCTGACATTCCACCCAAGGTGAAAGGTTTTAGTCCCTATGCCCAGAACAGCAGTACAGATAGCAGAGAACGTTGTCCATGATACTTTTACTCAGCACGATCTTGTTAACACATTCATTGCTACCACTTGTTACTTCTTGTGCTTTATCTCCATGAAATTACAGTCATTTTCTGAGTTTGCTGTTGAATAGGGGAGGAAGGATTCTAAAAATGGCAGTAGAGAGTAAACACACAGACACACACACACACACACACACACACACACACACACACACACACATACACACACACACAAACACTCCCTCTCTAAAAGGCAAAGCCAAGCCTTCAGGGCTATAACTTCTC
This sequence comes from Rhabdomys pumilio, assembly GCA_030674055.1. Taxonomy (NCBI): domain Eukaryota; kingdom Metazoa; phylum Chordata; class Mammalia; order Rodentia; family Muridae; genus Rhabdomys; species Rhabdomys pumilio. The sequence continues at coordinate 78,347,895 of JANHMN010000008.1, read as the reverse complement.
CAAATACTTCCCTAGGCATGGGGCTTAGAGAGTAGGACAGAGTTAGGAACAAGGGGGAGCTGGAGGAGGGATTCACATGGAGACCAGCTTGATCTGACCCCTTAAAGGAAGGCCTGCAGTACCGATTGCTTCTCAGATTTAGTTCCACAAGAGAAGAAGGGTAGGCCTTTGTAGGGTCAAGTCAGAGGCTCACCCGGAAGGGCATATGCCTAGAGGAGCAGGTAGCTGTGAGTGACCTGATATCAATATAGTAACCAGAAGGTGGGCTGGCTAGTCCTAGTGATCAGGGCAAAAATCCCTAGTGTTTGCTGTTGCTGTCTTCAGGTGAAGGGTCTGAGAGCAAATATTTCAGTGCAAGGATTAACTCTTTTTTTATTGCTTGGACTAGATGAATGTTGTCTTTATCCTAGTATTGATTGACTCAGCTTAAAAGGCCCCATTTAAGGACTGGGAATATAGCTCAGTGACAGACCACTTACTTGGCATATGCAAAGTCATGAATTTGAAGCCCAGCACTACACAGACCTTTTATCTTTTACAGGTGAGAAGAGTCATGGGGTGTATCCTGGATTTAAAGTATCTCTTGAGGTATAGTCTCAAGAGACAGTCATGACCTGAGTCAACGGAGCTGGACCCCATCCTGACAAATAAGCAAGAATCTAGGTTTTCTAGTAGTTGTTTTCAGGAGACTTGAGCAGGTGATAATGACTGCAAGGGGCTGTGAAAGGCTGTTGCTTTTCCAGAAGTGGCTAGAGGTGAGGACAGCTTGATTTGGTGGAATTCATGCTCGATTCACTTCTGTAATCTACAACACATGAAAGCACTAGATAGTTGGACCCTGTTATGAGTCCTGCCCCTGCCAGGCCCTGAGTAGTGGGTATAGCACATCCCTCCTCCCATGGCCATTAGGACAGTCAGCAGTGTTTTACGTACATCTGGGACGAACTGTACTTGCAAGGCACACTGTCTCGGTTCTCCTGAAAGGATTCTTTGATACCAGGCAGGGTACCTGAAGTTCTTTAAGATATGGACTTTAGAGGATGCAGAGACATTTTCAAAGGACATGGCTCTTTGTTTAATCACTGGAATGCCTGTTTGTAATTCTAAGAGGTCACACGCTGTCCAGTTTCTCTGTCTTGAGATAAAGTCAGTGTTATTTTAATCTTTCATCTTATGTTGGTTTAATCTTTTAATCTTTGTTTCTGGGGAAATAAATGGAAGAAATCCAAGCTACTGACATTTACTAATCTGCCCAAAATCAGGCAAATAATGGATTAGTGAGAACTCCGGGGGCCCGTGTGATATCGCCTCAGTGTGAAGAATTAGTCCCTTTCCTATAGTTTGGAACTCACTAATTAATGAATTGCTTAATTAAGCCTAACATTTAATTTCATGAAGATAGATCAGTCACGTTGATGATAACTTGTTTGGTTTCAAAGTGAAGCTCCTAGGAAAAAACTCTCATGTTGTGGAAGACATTTTAATTTGTTCTTATGTTGAAAGAAAAAGGAACTCAGAAATTCCAGCCAGATATCTATGCACATGTTTGTGTTTGTAAATTTTCCAAGAGAACTTCTTAGAATTCTAAAATCATGTGCAGTGATATATGATGATTGAGTCACATTTTTTTTGATTAAACAATAGAAGAGAAAATTGAAAAAAACGTGATTACTAGAATTTAGTGGGCAGCCTTTCTCTACAGTTTAGTATTGTGCTAAGGTCAAGGTCTGAATTAATCCTGCCTTTTCTCTGAGGCTACGGCTCTTGTTTTGTTTTACTGAGTCCATTCAGATTGTGCTCCTTAAGCACAGAAGAGAAATGAGCTGGCAGCTACATAATGGGCTAGTCTTGTTTCCAATTAGCCTTACACATGGGGTGGTCTTAGAACTATGGTAGAGAAAGGATTGATTTTTATAACTCTAGCTGTTCACCATCATCATCATCACCATCATCATCACCACCACCACCATCATCATCATCATCACCATCAACATCATCACCATCATCATTTAATCATTTTTACTCAGAAATCGGCCTGCCTCTGCCTCTCAAGTGCTGGGATTAAAGGTGTGTGCCACTACTGCCCGGCTATGAAATCTTTATTAAAACTATTTACCACAGTGCAACATGGAATTTGAGGAAACCTAAACCTGTGTTCCCAGACCATATTTAACTCCAGAATAAATTACAAATATAAACTACCTCTTCTTTGAAGTGAGAACTGTTTTTTTGGTTTTTGTTTGTTTGTTTGTTTTTGTTTTTGTTTTTTGATTTTTATTACATTGACAGCCTACTGCTGGATTTAGCAACTCATATAAGCTATGTTCTTTTTCTGTTACTGGGATGTGTTCTCAGACAGCATACCTGCATTAATGTAGGTTTTCTTATTTAAGTGCTTGTATGTTACAATACAACATTATTAAAATATCTCCTATATTCTAGGAGAATGAAACTTTTGCTAGACTTTACAGCTAGAATTAGTAGTATGCCTTGAGGTCATTTAAGCTGCTGTCCTATTGTATACTCAGCTTGTGTGTTTAGCCTGCCTTTCGGAGAATAATGTAACAATCAAGTTTACTTGCCTTAGGATTCCCATGTAGTCAACTGTTATAACCTTAACTAATACATCATTGAAATCTTAAATTGTGTACTCCCATGTCCCTGACTTAGGGCAATGCATGGATGTTCTCATAAGCATTTGCTGAAAGCAGTAAATACAGAGGTTTTTGAAAAAAAAAAAAACTTACAAAACGAATATTCATGTATGGATATTGATTGATAAATAATGATCTCATAGTACTTGTTTGTTGTCTGGGACAGATGGCATCAGTTGGAGCCAATAACATAATCCATTCACTTTGGTGCTCTGTGTGAGGAATGCGTTTGAGGTCCAAAAAGATTTGTAAGGTGCCTGCGATGGAACCCGAGAGAAACAGACTGTGCCATGCCATGGCCACATCTGGAAGCACATGTGCTTGTGCATATATGCAGACACACAAAACAAATAAATGTAATAAGAATATTACTAGGCTTTAAAAAATATTTACTTGGAACAGCCGTATCCACTGGAAATAGAGTCATGAAGCCAGCACTGCTGCTTGACACAGTTCTAGTAACACTGAGAGGATTGTTAAAATCATGTCCTTTATCTCTAACTTTTGGGGCTTTTGTCTCTGCATTTTGGGTTTTTGGACTTTCTGCATTATGATTCATTTTATGACTTTTCCTGAAAATACAATGTTGTGGGATTAGAGAGACAGCTCAGTGGTTAAGAGCACTGACTGCCCTTCCAGAGGTCCTGAGTTCAATTCCCAGCAACCATATGGTGGCTCACAACCATCTGTAATAGGATCTGATGCCCTCTTTTGGTGTGTCTGAAGACAGTAACAGTGTACTCACATACATAAAATAAATACATCTTTTTTTTTTTTTTTTTTAAAGAGAAAACTATGTCTGAATCTTGTTAGGAAAATCCTAAAATTATCTTTATCTGGTCACGATTTGGAAGTCTTCCTTATGGCCTAGAGATCACTAAGCACAGATAAACACAGAGCCAGATGAGGCCATTAATCAAGGAATCTTCTTGGGGTCTCTGTCCATGAGCAAACTCAAACATTATAATTGATGCAGAGAAAACAGAGATAACTGATAAATTGACTAGCCAGGAGAGTAGGTTACAGATTCAAGTCCTCGTTTTATTACCATTTTAGAGGTCTCTGAAAATGTAGCTTAAAGATAAGGTGTCATACACAGTCCGCACCTTGTGGAACAGAACTCAGTAAATAGGATAGATTGATTAAAATTAACTTTTCCTACTTTATAGCATAGATAATGAAACACATAGTAAGATAAGTTAGATTTCAGTATTTGCTATTTGTAAAAAGAGAGTTCAGATATTTTCTGTTTGTCTGGAACACTCTGAAACAGGAAACGTTGTCAGCCTAAAAGCAGGCTGTCTTATATGTGTTTGTTTAGGAGGAGAAATTCTTTAGATTCTTTAAATTGAAGTTAGAGCGCTAATAATAAGAATAAAATCTATTACGTTTGTATTTTCTAATTGTTACTAAACTTGGAGCGCTGGACATGTAATGAAAAATCAAACACATAATCTGCATCAATTGGATAATCAGTCTGTCTTAGTTCTGTGAAGCTTGTATAAATAAAGAAACACCTGATTGCTAGAAAGTCAGAGCCACAGAATCAGCTTGATTTCTAAGGTGTCAGAGCTATTAAATTTCCCTGACCATCACCTGACTCCTTCCCTCCTCTCTCTAACTTCTTTTTGTTGTTGTTGTTTTTCTTCAATAATTTATTCATTTTTAATTCACTTTACAACATGATCGCAACTCCTTCTTCCTCTCCTTCAAATCCTCCCCTTACAAATCTCTCTGCCCATTATCTCCTCTCATTCTCTTTAGACAAGGGGAAACCCCACTTGGGTACCACCCCACCCTGGGACATCTAGTTCCAGCAGAACTAGGCACATCCTCCTCTGCTGAGGCCCAGCCAGGCAGTTCAGTTAGGGGAAGGAATCCAGTGGCAGGCAACAGAGTCGAATATAGCCTCTGCTCCAATATTTAGGAGTCCTACATGAAGACCAAGCTGTGCATCTGCTACAAATGTGTAGAGAGCTTAGGTCCAGCCCAGGCATATTCTTTGGGTGGTGGTTCAGTCTCTGTGAGGCCCCATGGGCCCAGATTAGTTGACTCTGTAGTGCTGGTGTCCTGTCCTAGCCTTTAGGGAATAAGACTGGGTGGGACACAGCATGGGATGAAGGCTAATGATCCCTGGTCTTGTAATCTTATTAATAATAAACAGCAGTTTTTTTTTAATTATTTGTGCTTTAATAAGTACTGTTGTCTTACTCTGTAACACTCTTAGTATTTGTGCTTTAATAAGAGCTGGATTGCCAGGGTCCAGGCTTGACATGAGTCAGGGGTAGTTAAGGACTAGGGTTATCTGGTAGGTGAATAAGAAAACACACAATTGACATACAAGCTGACAGTCTGCTCTTGCAGTGAGAACTCTTGAACAGGAGAGTCAGAGTGCTCTGCAGACTTTACTCAGCCCCAGTCTTGTATTTAAATCATACAATGAAGTTGGGTTACAAAATTCATAGGTAGGTAAATGCCTCTCTATTTTCCTGTGCCAACATTTTCTTGTGTCTCAGAGTAGTACAGATTTAGAACAGAAAAATGAAACTATAAAATCTCAAACATAAAAGTTTTGTAGCAAGCACAATTTTTTATATCTCCAGACCACCAGGCCAACTGCAGCAGTATTGTGGTTACAAAGTCAATATCTTTCAGATGTGTGTGAGACAGTATAGGTTCAGAAAAGGGCAAACATGAGTTCATACTGCTAACCCTGCAGTCTTTGTAATTCTTCCTGGGCCCGACCTGTACTCCGTCTATTCGATTCTCCTGGCTGTTCTAATTTTCTACATTTTAATTATTCTTGAGGATACTTAATTCTCTCTCTCTTTTTTTTTTGTGGCGGGGGATACAGTCCCATGGCAATGTGCTCCAAGGTGATTTTAAAAATATAGCAAAGGTCACGTTCTTTCGCCAACATCCTTTTTTAGTACTGAATCCCATACCCTAACCCCACAAGATTTCCAATCTGGGTCAAACATTTAGGACTCCATTTGTCTGTCTACAAAAATGTCCTCACTTAACCTGTATGGAGAATTCCTAGGGAGCTGCTACCATTATCCCTGAACCCAAGGAACCCATTTCTGACTTTCTTGGAAATATTTGTATGTTATTCCATCCCCAGTTTTGTAATAAATATGTCCTGTTTTTCTTATACAAAATTGAGATTAAGACTGAGGGAACAACTGCAGATTTATTCATCTCTGCTCATGGCTCTAGGTTACTTTCATTTTCACCTTGATTGAGCGATTGTAACATATCAAACTTTCCCTAGATGTTGTAACTATCACCATATCCAATTTTACATTGGGTGCCATTTTCCCAAATTTGTGGAGCTTCCTCTACAGTTACATTTCTCTTAAATTCACTAACAGCTTTCACTTTAATATTATCAGTACTATCTAGTTCCTGGATATCAACCAGGCTCCTACTAGGTCTTGCCAGGTCACCAAATACCAGTTTAATCAAGGAAGGAGTAAAGAGAAGGAACAGTAAATAGATAAGAATAATGAGTACTAAGAATAGTTGTAGAAATGACATCACAAGGTGCTTGCGCCAAAGAAGCAGACCTTGGGGCCCCTCAGTACTCATACAAGAGGCCACTCTCTGAAACACAGTATCCCTGGTAGGTTTTTTCTTTCCTTGTCATCAGGGGTCCCAGGCCTCTCGAGCTTAATGTGGGTGTTTCCACACTGGTTTCTTACTATTTGTGCTTCAGTGAGCACTAGTTTTCCTTCTCTCCCACTCAAGGACTTCTCACTGTCCAGGTGGGAGGCTTGGGCTTGTTAAGTCTTAATGAACCAGGAAGAAAAGAGAAAAATTTTTTACATAGGCAGTATGATTACTTATGATTAAGTAAGTACGGTACATTTATGTTCATACACACAGAGATTCTGCTCAGACCTGACCACCTGTCTCATCAACCCACAAGTCTTTATGTATACTTACATACATACATATATACCTATACACACACACTTATAGACAAACAGATATACACATATGTACATCTGGTAGATGGGACAGAGTCCCTCACACATACATTTGGTGGGTAGATGGTGCAGAGGCCCAGATGCCACACTATTCCTTCTCTCTGGCCTTCTTATACCTTTTTAGACAAAAATTCTTTAAAAAAATATTTTATAGATAAAATGTTAGATAAAAGAAGAGTTGCAGAAGGCTGTTGATAATTAAGTTCAAAGCAGTGTTTCATTCTATAAGCTCATTATAAGTTCAAAGCAACAGTTTCACAGGGCCTTGTGAAACTGTTGCTTCATTATAATGCAAACCTATAGCTTCATACTTGTATCTAACCTAGAATGAATGTTTCTCTTAATTACAAATTTGTACCAAGCCTATTTATCTTTGCAGTGTAATTGTGAGAGCTCATTATATTCCTTATTATACAGCTTTTACTTACTATTCTCTGGGGAGTGGGCATATTTTGTTCTTAATTTTAACTTTATTATATTTTTCTGGCAAAGCAACTAAAACATCTGTTAAAACTTTTTTACTAAAATTATTTGAATCAAATCAGGAATTCTATAAAATCATTATCAGGAATTTTAAAATCATTAATTTGACTACACAGCATTACTACATGATGATATATCTTTGTTAATCTGCAGAAAATTTTCCCAATAGTGTAGACTAACGCCCAGGAATCATTAGACGATGTAATAATGACAGCAAAAGACATACCAGCTATAAAAAGCAATTCTTATAAGATGGAGTTTCTTGGGTTCTTGCCTCTCAAAGCTCACCCATCATAGGCCATGCAAAAATGATGAACCACCTCCAGAAAAGTCACCTGCTAGCTTTAGTCTCCCCTAGATGGCTCCTGACACTATAGGTCTTCTTGTAGTATCCTTCACCCCTCCAGCTTGCAAACTTCTATTCTTCACTCTTCCTCAAGACTCCTTGAGCTCCACCTGATGTATGGGTGTGGGTTTCTGCATCTGATATCATCTGCTTCTGGATGAAGCCTCTCAGGAGACAGTTATTCTAGGCTACTATCTGCAAGCATAGCAGAGTAACATTAATAGTGTCAGAGGTTGGCCCCCAGATCTTAGTACAATAGACTCCATGATGGAAGTAATATTCAGGTTATAAAACTCAGCACATAGACAGTACCATATGCCAAACTGAAAACAAAGGCCTAATCAATCAAAATCCATAGTTCTTGGAAAGTCTTTAAGTGTACTAACCTTGCTTTTTGGCTTTTGTAGTTCTGTGTCTGCCTAACTGTTCTTGTTAACAGAAGTATATCTATTCAGGACATGGATTTTGTGCTTAAAAGCTCATCCTGAGAAAAGTTTGGAGTTACAATGAGATCCTGAATACCCAGTTTAGTTTCAGGTCAGCTAATAAAGGCTTTCTATTGGTCTACAACTGTGTCCAAGTAGTTCTCTCTGGTGAATACCCACAACACTTCTTTCTTTTTAAAATTTACATATTTATCAGAAAACTCTCTTGGTGTGCCTTTCCAGAATCAAGATGTTAAGTTACAACTTTTGAACAAAGTTCCAGCTTGTTCAAAAGTGGGTTATTAAATGTCCTTATTAAACATTTCCATTTCCCTTCTGCTTTATTGTTGTGTAGAAATCAGTCTTCTCAGATTGTTGAAGGCTTGTTTTATCACGTAACATGCCATTCTGTCTCATTCACATTTATGTGAAATGTGTCTTTCCATTTCTTGTCTTTTAAAGTTGGTGTGTCCATAAATCTAAACATGCTTCATTTAATTTTAGTTTTATAGCCATCCTGTGGAAAACTTTTATTTTCATTAAATCATTCAGTTATACAATGCTTTTTTCATAGATAACTTAATCTACTGAAGTATAGAAAATATAAGTATTATTATTTATTATAACATATTTATATATCATAAATGTGATATATCATATATTAATTAAATTTATTTGTTACATATTTGTATATACTATTTATTATATAATAAAACATTTAACATTAATATATTCATATAATTTGAAAATAAATTATTAAGAAAAATTTATGCCATAAAAGCAATCATAGATCAGCATATCTTTAAGAAATAGAATTGGGAATAAGATATCTTTAAAAAATCCTTAGAAATCTAAGACCTGACATGAACATTGGATTTGAGAACTAGATGTGTCTTGCCTTCTGCTTTCTGCTGCCTCCCATTGGCACTGATTTCTACTGCAATGCATTTCTCATCAAGCTATGCATGTATGAACTTCCATTTAACTTTAGATGGTTATGGTGACACTTGCCCTGAGTACTGGAAAATTGATATTTCTTACAAAATATTTTTAACAAGCCCCCAAACTAGAAACCATTAATGATTCAAAAGTAGATACCAAACCCAAGCAAAAGATAGCCTTTCTGTGTTCTGTGTTCCAAGAACAATGATCAAAACTTGCTAGTTAGTAAACTAGAACAAGGATAAACAAATAATGGTATATGGCCTAACATAGGGGTAAACTCACAAATTTTGCCTAATCAAAGAACTAAGGCAAGAAGCTATAGAGATGGCTTAGAGGTTATGAGCACTTTCTGCCTTTGCAGAGGACCCGGACTCAGTCCTCAGCAGCCATATGATGTCTAACCATCTCTATCTCCAGTTCCAGAGGATCCATGGATGTCAGGCCACCAATGGTACTACATGAATGTGGTGCAAAGACACACAAGCTGGCAAAACACACCCTTATGCATAAAACAAAAATAAAAACATACATAAAAAATGGACCAAGTAAAATCTCATCTCCAAAACTTCCCAGACAAATATAATCTACACTTTAATTTATTTACTTAAAACATTAACCTGCTTTACAAGGTTTACAGAGTTAGTTGAAAACTGAATAACTCTGAGGATACAATATTTTGTGCATGTAAACAAGGATCATGAAGAGTTAATCACAAAATATTGCCATTCTCATTGTTGGGCATAGGAACACTGAGGGTAAAAGCATAATGTTTGGAAGGAAGGCCTGTAATTAAGGAATTATAGTGAAGGATATAATCTCATAGGAAAAATAGAGTTGAGAGCTGAGAGACATTAATTATTGGACAATGGAAAGTAATGTGCCAGCTGTGACCTGGAGCAAGGTCATGGCTAAAGGCCAATATGTAAGCTGGAAGAAGCAAAGGCTGGAGGAGGGAGTTGAGGCTGGGGGAAAATTGTAACATTTCCCTCTCAGTGTATCAGGTGAGAATTGAGTGACAAGGGTCTTCACTTTTACTGACATTTTTTCCTTTTCTTTTATTGAGTGTTTTATTTACATTTCAGATGTTATCACCTTTCTCCATTGCCCCCTAAACCTGCTATCCCATTCCCCCCTCCTCCTGATTCTATGAGGATGTGCCTATACCCACCCACACCCACCCACACCCACCCACACCCATCCACACCCACCTGCCCACCCTCAAATTCCCCCACACTGGGACATCCAACCTTCACGGAACCAAGGCTCTCCTCTCCCTCCTATGCCCGACAAGGCCATTCTCCCCTACATAAACATTTTTTTAAATGTAAGAAATCATCATTATAAAAATTTAATTAACAGAGAAGTATAAAATGAAAAAAGTCTAACTGACCACCACAACCTCACTTACAAAAAAGGAAACCAATTAATAATTTGTCTATAATTTCAAATATTGTCTGACACCAGTGTCTGATATAGGTACACATATACACACTACACACACACACACATACACACACACACACACACACACACACACACACACGAAATAAATATACTCATAAGATAATGAAAGCAACTTTCTGGACATAAACAGACACATTGAGTATATCATATATATTATAATGTATTAGTTATCTATATACTTGTCTGCCTATTATCTACATCTATCTATGTATATATGTATGTATACTTGTATGTATGTATGTATGTATGTATGTATATATGCATCTATCTATCATCTATCTGTCTACCATCTATCTATCCATCTATATGATGTCTGTCTCTTACCTACCTACATATCAGGAAGACTATTATTCTATTATCTATTGAGTGCTTTATATGGAGAATTAAAACAGAAGGAAGAAGAGATGTAAAAATTAAGTTTGGATAAATGAAAGAAAACATGTGAAGTATCATGAAAAGGAAGCAAGATTAAAATACTATATTGAAGGTTATGTGGAGAGACTGTGCCATCTTTTTTTAGGAGAAAAAGCCAAGAAGAAAGCACATTTCTCTGAGAGGAAAAAAAATATGACCAGATGAACAATAAAGATACCTATCAGTTATACCTGTGGATAAAACTGACTCATAGCATATTTTAATGGAGAATCCAAATTCATTATTTGAAATATTAGCAATTTTAATAAGTTTATTTATAGTATTCTAAGGTATTTAAAAATTAAGGCAATTTAAAAATGAATTAAAATAATATAAGATAATTTTAATTATGTTATGGAATTATTTTTATATTACCAACAAAATGTCCTCTTTTCCTTAGTTGATAGCTGAACCTTCCAAAAGGACTCAGAGTGACAGGTCTAACTAATTGTGTTACAACTCTTTCCAAGCTGAACACCTTTAGTTTACTTAGTTACCCTTACAGGATATGTAAAAATTAAATTTCAATGGTCTTCAAGGATATTGGATTTCAACCCAGCTATTATTCTGATAATTTTGTGTTAAGATTTGATAGTGCGTTCAATTCATGATCTCAATTCTATATAAGTATTGTCTTTGAAATATCAAAATGCTGGGTTTGTTCTTTTATTGGCAACTATTCTTGATATTTTTTCAAGCTTTGTAAGATAACTTATCCTAGATTTTCTTGATAATGTTTTTTTTCCTATTATTGTGTTTTTGTTTTTTTAAAAATCTGTTTTCCTTGTGACTCTGTTGGTTCATTCTATAGGAAAGTGTCTGAAGTGACAGAGCAGAAAGTCAGAACAGTGTTGAATCCTATAAGAAAACAGAGAAGCACAGTTCTAGGTGGAATGTTAAATGTGGAAGGCAATTAGTAATACTTAGAATTAATAAATGAAGATAATAAGCCATTGTTTCAAAGAACTTGTAAAAATTCTTTGTTCCCTTTGAAGAACACATCTTGTTCTTTAATCCACCTTGTCTGGCTGAGGTTCAAGTAACAAACTAGATACGGGTGGGAAGTGCCCATCCTATGGTCTTCAAGGTAACATTGTTTTCTGGATCTTATAAAAGTTGTGTCTGAAGTTCCACTAGCACCAAGGGAGAGAGACACCATGACTGCCTCTAGGATTCTTCTGGTTCTGCTCTCTATAGCCCTGCTGGTCCTGACCTCAGCTCAAATAACTCAAAAGGCCAATGAAGGTAAGAGGGAAAATTAGGTTGAAATTCATAGAGAAGAGTAGAGTTGGGCCACTTTTTTAAAGAAATCAGTTAATATCCAGAAAGTCAGCCAATCAAAGGAGAGGCCATATTAGTATCTATATCATTCTTTTACTGATGAAAAAATATGTGTCTGAAACTGTCCAGTGTATGTTTAAACTAGCATCTTCATAGTGTAACATTTACTAATTGAATGTGCATAGATTTTCCACACCCATTATCTGTGGGAATAAGGTGGAAACATTATAATTTATCTGGATATTTTGTTTCCTTGCTAACAAACACTTGAACATTTAGAATTATTGAGAATTTTTATTAAATCTTTATGATTAATAAAAATTTCATTTACTGATTCTTCTACTGATTCACAATGCCATCTGCTTTCCATGCAAAGTATTACAGTTCAGTGAAGTACAGAATTCTAGTTAGAATATTTATTTACCAAAATCTGAGCAACTTCTGAATGAAACTATAGCTTAGAAGGTTAGCAAAATTTGGGTATCTCAAGATACTCAAAACAATATGTTGATGAACAAAAATGAATTTCTTCTTAATGTGATAAAAGAAAGTGTCACTTTCCTTTTATACCTTGGGTAAGAACAAGAGGCAAAATTGAAATATTAAAAAATAAAGCTTTGGGGTATGGTTGGTAGAATGAGTTCTTCTTTAAGAATGAGTAGAATATATAACTTAAGATACGATGAAGGCTATGGATGGCTATAAAAGGCATCATAAAAAATAAATAATTATGGCAGTAGAGAGTTGAAAAGACTTGTATTTAGTTAAAGGGGTTTTGGATAACTCCCTGAAATAAGCAATCATTGTTTGGAAAATTGGTCTTCTGGGAAAAAGCCATGTGGGTAGTAAAGTCTTGCTAATGTAAACAATGAGTCGCAAGGCCATGGATGGTTTGATTTTCAAGTTGTATCTGTTCAGGGAGTCACATCATCAAGCATGGTGCTACACTGTAAAGGAAGAAAATCAATTGATTGCTTGATTTCTTCTTATTAATTTTTAATCCTTAATGGAGACGAGGCTTCTACTTTGGGAAATGATGGTTCTTTATATTGGAACTACATATACATGTGTAGTGTGGATGATATATATCTTAATTTCCCTAGTAGTTTCTTAAGTTTTTTCATAACTTCTTATGGCTTATACAAGTGAACTGTTGGAATATATTGAATCAAATAATAAATTTATTATATTCCTCTTTTTAAATCCTAGATGGTGAAAGTTCTCAAAAGCAAGGTCAGTCTTCATTTAAGGCTATGTTTCATTTTCCTTCAGAACATATCATAATTTAATTTTTGCTTATCTTTTTGTTATTTAGAAGTTCTAAAAGTTGGGTTTAGAATGTTTCAAAAAGCAAAAGAGCAAAAACTCTGAGTATTTTAGTAGTCCAGTCATGGTATTAAACACAAGCGAGGCTTTCATATCGTGCCTCTTGTATTGGTGAGATAAGTGTCTGGATATCAGTAGAACACATGTACACCATTCACTAGTAAACACTTTGCTCTAAATAGTCCCATAGACCAATGTCAACAATGGAGTAATAGAAGCTTCCCATGGAAAGAATTTATTTCATGTATGATTCCAGGTAACAGTTCATTATAGAGGGAAGTCAAGGCAGAAACTCAAGCAGGACAAGAACCTAAGTGCAGGCAGTAATCCTGAGCCTGAGGATGCTTACTTGCTTTCTCCTTAAGGCCTTCTCAGTTTTCTTTCTTATATGCCACATGACCAGATGTCCAAGGGTACATTACCCACCATTGGCTGAACTATTCCAAATTAATCACTAATTAAGAAAATGCCATGTGGGCTTGCCTGCCTATAACAGGATCCTATGGAGGCATATTTTTTTTTTCAATCAAGGTTCATTTCTCTCAGATGACTTTATCTGTGTTAAGTTGATATAATACCAGAACAATATATCCTTCCTTTGAATAGTGAATACATGTAGAATTTACTTAAATATTATAGTTATCCAATCATGAAATATTCTACCAAAGACACGAGAGAATCAAAAAAGAGGAAGTAATGAATAAGTTTTTATTCTTTATTTAGAAGATAGAGGCAGATGGTTCAAAGTTCTAATGCCTACCTGGGCTATAAAGTGAGTTGGAGTCTAGTCCAGACAATTTAGCAACTGAAAAGTAAAGGAGATTTGAGCCAGTGGTAGAGCACTTACCTATCGTGCATTAAACTCTAGGTTAAATCCATGACAAGCAAAACCCTTGAAAGCCATCTAGCCATTTGTCTTAAGCATGTTTCTTGACTTGTTAATGATCTTTCTACTCAGTTTGTAATGCAATTTTAAACTACTTTGTGTATGTGTATTGTTCTTTCTTCACAGAAGTCCTTGAAGCTGAAGATGACAACAGACACCGTGAGATATTTCAACTTAAATTAAGTTATTTGGAGTTATTCTGAATGATGTCTAACAATTTCTGGCTTGCTTAGCTAGTATAAAAATCACTCTAATTTATTAGATTAAAAAAACTCATGCCTAACCTTTAAAAATTTCCTCTCCCCACTATTCTACTATTTAGTATTAGCTCCACATTGTAAAAAGGTTCAAAAATCAGAAGAGGCAAAGCAAAAATCATACAAACAGCAAAGTGAGAAGGACGAAGACACAGCTCTTCCCCCACTCCTTGCCTTGACTATTCTTGTGATGACAAACCTATTTCTGGTTTCCAGAAAGAAACATTCTGATTATTTTCTTTTGCAACAGCTAATTAGGCATGATTAGTATACATGAGGTACTTGAAATCTAATAAATGGTGAAGCTTGTGCATAAACATTCACTGTTAAGGAATTAGGCATAGAGAATGATAGATATCAGAGTATAGGAGTAAAGAAAAAGACCTTACACAAAAGATAGTATAACCCATAGCTAAATCTATGCTTGCATTTTAGTCTCAGAAGGTTAAAAAGTCATATAGTTGATGTAAGTATGAGGAGCTGAAAATGTGAGTTAGTATCAGTGTGTAAAAGATATTATACATAGCAAATTGATTTTCTACCTATCCTTTAAGCAACAAACATGTTGTATAACAACATTTTTATATTATGATTTCTTTTAGTCACTGGAAAATATGACAAAATACGGGCACTTTCATATGTGTCATACAAAGTCCATGTTCTGGATAGATTGTGCTATATAAAAATAACAGGTGTATTAAAAGATAGGGGAGAGTAAATTTGGGACACAGAAGCAAAAGGTTCCTCACTAAGTAATTATACACACCCAGACAAGATCCCTTTGTCCCTATTCTTGTAGATATTGGACCTAGTCACTATCTAATACCATCTACCACAGTAAATCAACTTCACACTAAATTGTATGGCAGATTGTGTGGTTCACTTGTTATGCTCATAATGATCCTTTCTCTGGTTTTGATTTTCTGGATGTGTGTTCTCTTTCTGCAAGATGATGATCTACATGTAGTACTAAATAAAATAAATAACAGTCTACAAGATGAAAGAATTCATCATGGTAAGACGGCCATCAAGTCCAAGAGAGGGAAGAGTGGCCAAGGTTGTAATCGAAGCTCTGGTGGTGACATCATGGGAGGCCAGGATCGTCAGAGTGGAAACCAACCAGGAGGAGGTGGCAAAACAGGCCAGAAAGGCCAGAAAGGCCAGAAAGGCCAGAAAGACCAGAAAAAAAAAGGAAACTGGAAAGAAAAAGATGGCCAGAAAATGAAGCGTCTAACAGGTGGCCAGAGAATCCAGCAGGGTCAGTACAACAGCAGTCCCAATGACCAGAGAAAAGGAGAAGCAGCTAAAGATGGGCTCCAGTGATTCCCTCAGGGCTAATTAAATTAGTAAATTTATCATTCAGTAAAGTTTTTTTTTTTTTTTTTTTTTTTTTTTTTTTTTTTTTTTTTTTTTTTTGGAGACAGGGTTTCTCTGTGTAGCCCTGGCTGTCCTGGCACTCACTCTGTAGACCAGGCTGGCCTGGAACTCAAGTTCTCTTTCAATTCTCCAGTTTTTCTTATTTCTCTGAGTTTTGCACCTTCTTTTTCTCTCCAACACTCTTTCCTAGCTTGGTTCTTGCCATTCTCCTCACCACCTCACATCTACATATAGAAAGCCCTTCTTCTTTCTCACAGCAGCAAGTATTTCCTCTCTCCCGTCTGAATTTTCCTCACCATCAGATTAGTTTAATGCGTTCCTAAGTTTTTTCTCTCTTTTTATCATCTCCCCTTCTCTCTCTTTTCCATTCTCTGCTCCTTCTCCTATCTTCTCCCTTTTCTTCATCTCTCTCTTCTACCTTTTTTTTCTCTTGCTTGATATTTTCTTCTTTCCTTCCTTCCTTTCTTTCTTTTTCTTTTTTTCTTTTTTATTTTTATTGAGACAGGGCTTCAATTTGTAGGCCAGGCTGGTCGGGAATTCACTATGCACTCTAAGTTTGCCTCATATTCAGTGATCCTCCTGCCTTACTATTCTAAGTGCTATTACAGGCATGGGCCACCATGACTGCTGGATGTTGAAGGTATAGGACTATTTGACTTCTAAAGTCCTTTTCTTTGTTTCAGAAACTGTTCAACAACTCTCCCAGAAGTAAACCACTTGGCTTTCCTTTCCTCAAGTTCAAAGTGTCAATAAAATCATCAGCATAAATACCTTGGCTTCTGTCTTCCTTCTAGGATTATGGTTCTCCATCTAGGTCTGTGCTCTGGAGTTTTACAAACACATAGATATTAGGAGTTTGGTGGTGCCTTAACATGTGTTCGAAAGCAGAGGGTAATATTCTTGAAATCAGTGACAGAATTATCAATATATAAGCTTTTTTTAGTTCAAATAGAAAATTACATTGCAAGCTTCACTGACAATATTTCAATGCTCAAGTATTGTTCCATATCATTGGGTATCTTGGGTTTATGAGAGTCTCAAGGATGACCAGAACAAGGAGAAAAGCCTGCAACAGAGTCTTCCTTACACCTTTCAGAGAGAATGAGCCCGACTTACAATTTGCAATTCTAGCATCCAGAACTGTTATAGAAAACATACAACATATTTGTGTTGTTGGAACATCTCCTCCCTCCAGTTTGAGGAACTTGGTTTTAGCACCTTAGAAAAAGTTATGAGAGAAAATTCACTTAGGAGGGTAAAAGAGAGAGGTTGGAAGGAAGGAGGAAGAGAAGGAGGGAGGGAGAGAGGGAAGGAGAGAGAGAGAGAGAGAGAGAGAGAGAGAGAGAGAGAGAGAGAGAGAGAGAGAGGGAGAGCACAAGTTGACTAGGTGCAAGCCTCTTGCAACTGGTGAGCTCAGTAAGTCAAGGTAGGACTGTATTCCTCCTAGACCTTCTTCACTTTCCTGACTACAGAAACATGTGGAGTACAAGTGAACCAGAATGTAGAAGATAAAAATGAAGACTTCAGTGGCCTCCACCAAGGTCCTAAACATCTCACTTTCAGCATTAGTGTTCTTGAAAAAGTTAACCTGGGATCTGAGCAGAGCAGCTTGACTACCTGGCTATTTCTACTGAGGTCAACTCTGTTCACTCTGCAGGTAGCCTTGGAGAAGTTGCATGATGCAAAATGTATGAAACACATAACCTGGAGTATAGGCACATATGAAAACTGGCTTAGGAGAGAATGAAAGGAAAAAGTTGGTTGCATATGTTGCAAGAAGGCTAGGAGTCTATACTCTTGATATTTTCTAATTATCTATGAAAACAGTTATCTAAAGTCCAGAAAATGCAGAAAACAAGTAAAAATAAAACTCAATAAACTTTGCAACCCCAGACCAAAAAATAATGGATACTAATTTCCTCTGTAGTGACTTACTACCTTACCTATTTGAACAATGAGGATTACATAGTGAAGGTCATATCCAAATCAACACTGCCTTAAGTAACACAAGGTTGGGCAACAGGCAGGACATTCACAAACAAACCTGTTCACATCACATATTTCTTTGTTTTTGTAGCAAGATCCTAACTACTGGCCTTGCTTTCTTAAGGTTGATCATCTTCCAATTCTTTCTTCTGCCAGGAGTTCTATTTTCCATCTCTTTTCTCCTTCACGATGAGCTATCTTTTATTCCCACAGAGAAACTTGCAGTCTGCTTGTATTAAAACAAAGTTTTCAGTCAAGAGATTTTATTGTTCTTTATGTACAACTTTACAGTGCCACCAACTTCATATGCCAGTTTAAAATGCTGGCAAAGAATGTCTGACGATACTACTTCAACAGTCTTCTCATTGTCAATAAGATGAAGAACAAACTCCAACTCGATCTGCTGTTCACAGCTCTTTACAAGCATGGAACTGATTTCCATTTCTGGTCCATGTCTCTTCATTTTTAGTCAAATAACAAGATGTGTGTGTAAAATTATCTATGTATTAGTTTTTGATTTTTCCTGATCCTCCACAGTCTAGATCACATTATAGCTCTCTGTGAGCACATTTTCTCCCACTCCAGACACTACCTCTTACCTCTTGTTAGTAACACAATAATTCTTTCTGAGACCGGGTCTTATACAACCCAGGCAGTCCTAAACTTGATATGTAGGCAAGGGTGATCTTGAACTTCTGAGCTTCCTGACTCCGCCTTTCAAGTGCTAGGGTTACAAGTGACTGCCAGCACATGTAGCTAAAACACCTTCTTCCTCTTTCTTAGAGCGGTCATGATTGTGTCTAAGCACTGTCTTCTATTGAGTCTTATATTCCTAATAGCAATAATAATACTTTTCATCCCCAGTACTGACAAGAGGTCTCTGACACAGGGATTATTTAGAGGGCCCTTAGAGATGGTTCAAAGGTTAAGAGTATCCATTGCTCTTGCAGAGAACCCAACTCTGGTGTCCAGTAACCATGTCAGGTGGCTCCCAACCACCTTGTTCCAATGGATCAAACACTATCTTCCATGTCTTATGGATACTTGCACTCATATGTATATATATAGATACATATGTATATGCATAAATAAAAATAAAAACAAATCATAAAAAAGACCATAAAATCATGCTGATCTGCATACATTTGTCTATAAAAGCTTAATTATATAATTCTAACTGGCTATCTTCCTCATCTGAGATAGAATTATCTCATACACATAGAAATGAATAGCTTGAAATGAAATTTCATAGTTGGATATCTTTATATGTTTTGTATTATGAAATGAAAATGTGATACATTATAAAATACACAGTGCAACCACAGTCATAGACAATATATAATTAAGAATAGAATTAATTAAATTGACTATATACCTAATCATCTATCCCTTACTAGGCAATAACTTCTTTAGGAGGAATTCAAATATATCCAAATTTTTGTAACTAAAGTTGGGGATCCTCCCCTATGGTGCAATTTGTTCTTGGGGAAATGAGTCATCTCTCAAGTTTCTTACTCTTGCCAACAAAATAATTTAAGAAAAAAAATTAGAAAAAGCTCGAGGACAATTTTATTAGATTAAAAGAGGAATTGTAGGGCAGCAAACTGTAAGTCTTTACAGCTGACTAGAGCAAGAATATGGTGACGAGAGAAAGCCATACTGCTTGTAGGTAGCTGCACAGTAGGTAAGGAGTAGATGACTTCACAGAAAATAAAATAAAGCCCAAAGTATTAGAGAAAATATACATGGGAAATAGAATATAGCGAACATTTTATCCTGAAGGTCTTTGTATTTATTCTGTTGCAATTTGTTGTTATTGTTATTTTTCTAGAGTGTTTTATGTTAATTGTTTGACGTCTTGGTCTGAACTACCAGGGTTCGGTAGAAGAATGAGCCATTAAAAAGAATATACAGCACAAAGGCAATTTATTACTTTGGTTTCTATGATATAGGCTAGGACAGTCCAACACCTGCTGTCTGAACATTGGAGAGACTGAGAACCTAGAAGCTGCTAAGTCTGTGAGTCTGGATTGCTTCACAGTCACAATCAGTCACGGAAAGCCTGGAGGATGCAGGATGAACACTTAGTCTTGAATTCATATTAGAAGGCAAAAACAAACAAACAATCCCCCAAACCAACCAACCAAAAAAATTTACCCCATCAAAAAGCAAAAGACAAAAAAAAAAAAAAAAACCCAACCAAATTGGGTGAGTTGTAATATCGTTGAAGGATTGTGGCAGCAAAAGCTGGTAGGTAAATGCAGCAGTGAGTCTCCTTCAGTCATCTTTCTGTCTGGACTGCCAGTGGAAGGTACTGCTTATTCTGAGAAATGTCCTAACCATCTGTGTTAGTGTTTTACTGCTGTGAAGAGACACCATGACCACAGCAACTCTTTTAAAGGAAACCATTTAATCAAGGCTTGCTTACAGTTTCAAGAGTTCAGTTCATCATTGTGAGAAGCATGTATGCAGGCAGACACGGTGATGGAGAAGGAGCTGAGCGTCTACATCTTGATCCATAGGCAGCATGAAGAAAAGAGTCACTGGATCTGGTTTGGGCTTTTGAAACCTCAAAGCCCATTCTCGATGATGCACTTTCTCCAAAAAGGCCATACTTCCTAATACTTTGAAGTAATGCCACTCCCTAAGCACTTACATACATAAACTCACGTGTGCACTCTTATTCCAACTACTATACTTTTTCTGTTAATCCTTCTAGTATTCTACCTTTCTAGTCCCTACTCCAGGTATTTCTTTTAGTTGATTCCATACTCATTCACATTTACAGTCAAGATAGCCATCATAAGTCCACCCTTTGTCGAGGTGCTATCCAATACGATGTTATGCTTAATTTCCAAGTAAGGCCATAAGAACAAACCACCTGCTTTTCCAACAAATGCAAACAGCAGTGAGATGCTGTTACAATTGTTTTGAATTTGTCAGGCAGCTTTGCATTTGGAGGAGTGATTCAGAACTGACTATGAAAATGTCCTTTCTTCTGTAACTATTTGTTATAATTTGTTCTGGAAATTATTTTTTTTTATGTCAACTTGTATTGAAAGGGAGAGAAAAATAGAGATAGAGACATGCACAGTTGCTGTATATGAGATTTCCCACTATTCAATTTAAGTTTGCTAAAAGGATGTCACTGCATGAAATCAATATTCTCGTAAAAACGAACAATAGTGATCTTTCTTTCTCTTAGAAAGTGATAGCTTTTCTTCAGATATATCCATGATGCTAATATTTTCTTCCCCTTAACATAGTCTTTACTCTACAAAGCACCCTCACAGATGCCTGTTTTAGTTTACTGTTCCCCAGGATCAGGATAAATGAATGGCTTGAAGGATAGATTAGAGCTATCAGCTCACCCCAAATTACAGCTAAATCACTCTCTGGCATAAAGTAGCTGGAGGTGGCTATGAGAAAGGCTAGGCAGTAGACAACAAACAGAGCAAGGAAGGAGACTACTGCTTTTGTAGCTTTCACATGAGCTGTTGTGCTGGGATCTTTGTTCCCTGTTACATTGAGTTGCATCTGCCTGGTATGTCTCCATAGGGAGAGGATCAAGAGGAGAAATAAGACCAGGGACACAGAAAAGGGGAACAGCATGACCAAGTTGAGATTTACCTTGACAGAAGCGTGTCCAGCTTTATTCACTTTGCATCTCAAAGTAGAGTTTATTTTCTCCTTTGTCTTGACACAACGTCTGAAATCATCATTCAAATTTTCAGTGACTGGGAGGCTAAAACACAGGGAGAGAATCACACACGCCAGTAGAGTCCTGAGAATTAGCTTGTCAATTCTCCACTTTATCCAGAGGAAAAGAGGGTGGAAGAAGTTAGCTATCTTGAAGAAATAGAAAATGCTGAGGCAGGTGGCAAACCAGACACTTAAATGGTTGGTAAGCGTCCAGAAGAAGTCAATGGTCCTCATTTCTTTACCTCTCTTGTAGGTGTCTGGATACTGCACCAGTATAATACAATCTAATAGGATTATACACTGTAGACAAATTCTGGACATGGCCAGACTTGAGAGGATTAAATCAATAGAGGCAATCTTCCTATTCTTCATCCAGCCCATGAAGTTTACCAGTGCAATGAATGCATTTCCTAAGATCCCTACTAAGGCCTCACCAACAGCTACAAGCATTAAGGTAGTATCTATTTCATATGTCATTTTAAAGTAGAGAAGTAGCCAGTTAGTTTCTGGCTGACTTGATATAGTTTGGTTCCTACACTTGGCTGTTTAGGGTTCGCTGTCCTTGTCTTTACCTCCTTAAGTTGCAGTCTGTCTTGTGATGAAGATGAGAATTATACATGAAGACTGTAGACAGTTTATCGAAATCTCAATTAGTCTTAAAAACAGTGTGTTTGATGATCCTTAGCCTAGATATTGTAAGTCCATTTGTCTTCTCCGGAGATCATTCTTTTCTACACACAGTTAATTTAGGCTGAGCTACTATTTGCTAAGATGCAAATTTACCCAATTCCTTTCCAGTGTCCTAAGCTATTTATCTGAGGCTAAGTTTTACAAATTTGGGATTCAGAAATCATACTAATGACCTCAGCACAGCCACTAAGTTGAATAAATAAAAATGTAGGGCGCTCAGTTAAATTTGAATTTTAGTGAAACGGTGAACATTTTTAAAAGAATATTTTAGAACTTAGAGTGTAGCAAAAGATCAACTGAACTAAATTTAGTGGTGTCCTGTGTTATTAGGCAACCTGACTCCCAAGGATTTCCTAGCAATTAGAAAATTGGCAGCCTCTGAAATTTGTGGAGGACTCCCATCATGATATACTCATTATGCTGCTCATTATTAAGGAATTTAAATTTTGGCTCCACATTGAGAAATAGACCTTTTAAGAAAGTTTAACAAACTAACACTCCCTATAATTTAAGTCTCCATAAAAAATCTTTTTATTGATTTTTTGTGTGTGAATTTCACATCATGAACCCCATTCTACTTAGTTCCCTAACCCCACCCTCTGTGCTTGCGACAACCCCCTAAACCCACCAAAACCCAAAACTAAACCAAACCACCACCAATACCACCACCACCAAACCTAACAACAACAACAACAACAACAACAACAACAACAACAACAACATGTAGAAGTTGTAGTATGCCATAGTGTGTCACACAATATACCCTTTTGTTTAGGCACCTTTACTTGAAAATGTTCATTGCAATGAGACATTGGTCTGGTTGGAGGCATCTGGCTTCTGTTACACTACCAATACTGGATCCTCACTAAGACTCCTCTCAGATATTCTGCTGTTGCCCTGTGTAATGAAGATCCTGCAGCTTTGGATCTGTAGCACCGGCCCCTTCATGTGCTACAGCAATTCACAGAGGGGCAGGGCCAGTTTTCCTATTCTCATGCTGCGCCCCCCACCCCCTGCCTGTTCTCTGTGACCACGTGACCAGGGAGATCTCTATTGTGCCGCCTTGGTGAGTTGCAGAGTGTTGTTCCGAGTGCTGCAACCTGTGAGGGGATGGGACAGCTCTCCTGTCTTCAGCAGGGGGACAGAGAAAAGTGGGGGTAGGACATCTTTCCCTCACCCATACCACCACATGACAAAAAAACAAAACAAAACAAAACAAAACAAAACAAAACAAAACAAAAACCAAAATGACAGGGCTAGCTCACCTGTGCCCATGCCACCAGGACCAATTCTATTGTGCCACACAAATGAGGTGTGTGTCTGGGGGGGGGGGGGTGCTTTTGCTGTTGCCAGTGAGCAGTGGGGCCAGCTCTGCACAGTTTTCAGAGATCAACATGGTTCAGACAAAGGAGAGCCACATGGCCTTTGGGGGTAGCAGAACTCCAGTGCTGCAGGACCACAGACCACAGATATGGCCCTTGGTAGCAAAACAGGCCCAGGACTTACCCATGGCCTTAGGTAGCATTGCTGGCTACTCATATCAGGCTGTTTCTCATTACTGTGGCGTTTCCAGTTCTGCTTCTCTTCACGATGCTCACACTGTTCTGCTTCTCTTTCTTCATCTCTCTCCCATTTACTTGCTTATCTTAGTGGCAACCTAGGGTTTCTGGGTGTCTGGGGTCATCTCAGGCTTGCTATGACTGTCCAAGCCGTGTGGTGTTCAGCTAGGGCCAGGTCTCCAATTTTTTGTTTTTTTGAGTTCTTTTCTTGTGTTATAAAGAATACCAGTTAAATTTCTGCCACAAAGACAATGTTCAAGCATGTTCAATGACACTATATTCATAAGACCTACAAGTAATCAGTCCTGATCACTCATGAGCTATGCACCCAAAATTGATAGAATAAAGAAATGACAAGAAAGCAAACATTAAAAATGCAAACATTGTTAGAATTTTATGTTTTAAGAAGACTCATTTATTTTTATTTTATGTGTATAATTTGTGAACCGCCATGTGGATGTTGAACCTGGGTCTTCTGAAAGAATAGCAAGTGTTTTTAACAACTGAGCCATCTTTCCAGCCTCATTTGGTTTTGTTTTTGAAACAGTCTTGCTGTTTTTCCTTGGCTCTTGGCTCAACTTGCCCTCTGTAGATAACTTATGTATTTGAAAATTATATATGCTACTAAGCCCGTTTATAAAAATTAATATTTCACATCATGCATACTATGTCTTTATATGTCAGTGTCTTCACTTATCTCTCATCTTAGAAAAGATGACTTGTCTCTCATGGTATTTCTCATCTGAGAAGAGAAAAATCTCAATTGAGGATTGCCACCACCAGACTGCCCAGTGGACATGTCTCTGGGGTTATTTTCTGAATTGCTGGTTGGTATAAGAAGGCCTATGTTGAGCAGTGCCATCCACTGTTGGTAGTGTCATCCACTGTGGGTAGCTGGGCCTGGTTTGTGTAAGAAAATTAGTTGAGCAAGCCAGAAACAAAGCTCCTGCATGACCTCTGGTTTAGTTTTTGACTACAGGTTACTACTTTGACTTCTATTCAGTGATTGTCTGTGGTACACAAGTAAGTCAAGTAAGCTTTCCAAGCTGCTTTTGGTCATGATGTTTATCACAGCCACCAGAAATGAACACAAACCAACACATTGACAGATGCCTGTTGTAATTTATAATTTTCCTAAATTAAAATTGCTGAACCAAGGGATGGAGAATTACTAGTTTTTACAAATATTATAACTAATTTTATCTTATATTTAAATCGTTAAAGGTTACCAGAAGAGAAGAAATATAACACAGAAAAAGAGGAGGGAAGTGAAGTTTCATTTCCATGACAAGTACACAGGCTTCTGTGCTGGAGTTTATCCAAGCTGTGCCATTGAGTTTCACCAGCTTAGTATATCCTCATAAGCATATAATTAAAAGAAAAAAAAAAAACAACACTAGTGGCATAATAGTTTAAACAAAGTTAATGGCTAGATACACTCCCACATCCCGTCTTTACTCAAGGTATGAACATTTTGATAATGTGTTTCTCTGTAGCTCCAAGGGTTCAGGTTGGCACTTTAAGACTGACCAGCGAGGAAATTACAAAGCATCCTGACAGGGCCAATGAGCTATTTTGTAAATTTTGCATTTCAGCCAGGAAAAAAGTGGGTGAGGGAAATCGGCTACTGCGAGGAAATAAAAACTAAGATGACGGGAGCAGAATACACATTCAGGTTCTTGGGGGAGTGTTTAGATACTATGAGAGAACACCATTACTGGATGATAAGTTTCTGGGTACAGGACTAATATAATGTTGCCCAGCACCATTGAGCCAATCGTACTCATTCTGGAGATAACTGGTGAGGATGCAGTCAATGGAAGAGATCCTTTAGAGCAAAACAGTTGATTAGTTAGTGGTGTCCATCCCCCAATAGCCCTACTATGCATTCTCCAGTTTCTGAGATAATGTAAATTTCTTTAGTATTGAACATGTTTGCAGACAGAGCACTTGATTTTAGATGCCACTGTGATAGACTCCTTTTCCTGGCCCAGCTAGATTATGATAGATACTTCAAATTATATATTATTTTCATGTGTTGCTATTCTTGGATCGCATTCCCGAAATGCTCAGTTCTCCTTTGAAGGGACACTATACATTCACAAACACCATGTCAACTAGTTGCTCCAAATTGCTTGTGTTCCTTTTTCTTTTCTTTTATTAAATTACATTTATTTATTTATTTATTTATTTATTTATTTATTTATTTTTATTTATTTTTACAGGCCAGTCATTACCCTTTCCTGGTCCACCCTTCCACAGTTGTATATTACATTCCTTATCCCTCTGTCCCCAAGAGGATGTCTCATCCCTCCCCACCCCCTGTCAGTCCTCCCCACTCCCTGCGGCTTCAAGTCTCTCAAGGATTAGGTAAGTCTTCTCTTCCTGAGGCCAAGCCAGGTAGTCCTCTGCTGTATATGTGTCGGGGGCATTGCACCAGCTAGTGTACGCTGCCTGGTTGGTGGCTCAGTGTCTGAGAGATCTCATGGATCTAGGTTAGTCAAGACTGCTGGTGTCACCCTCCTCTGTTTTTTCCAGTCTTTCCTTAATTCAACCACAGGGATCCCAGGCTTCTGTACGAGGGTTGGGTGTAAGTATCTTTCTCTCAGAGGACAGCCATGCTAAGTTCTTGTCTATAAGTAAACAATAATGTTAGTCATTGTGTTAGGCCTTGGAGCCTCCCTTTGAGATGCATCCCAAGTTGGGGTCAGTCACTGGACCACTTTTCCTTCAGTCTCTTCTCCATTTTTGTCCCTGTAGGTTTTTAGACAGGAACAATTCTGGATCAGAATTTTTGACTGAGAATGGCAACCCCATTCATTCACTTGATGCCTGACCTTTCTACCAGAGGTGGACTCAACAAGTTTCCACTCCCATTTCATCTAAGGACCCTCCCTTTGAGTACTGAGAGTCTTTCACCTCCCAGGTCTTGGAACAGTCTAGAGAGTCCTCCAATCTTGTGCTTCCTCCACCAAGGTTTCATATTTCCTTTCATTCTTCTGGATCTCAGGGCTTCTCTCCTGTCCTTCCCACCCCAGAATACCTGATCATGTTCCCTTTGATCATGTTCCCTTTGATCATGTTCCCTTTTTCCCTACCACTCCCCACACCCACTCAGGTCTCTCCCTCCCTTTTTCACTCTCTTTCCTTCCTTCCCTCCCTCCCTCCCTCCCTCCCTCCCTCCCTCCTTCCCATCCTCCCTCCCTCTGTTTTCCATGGTTGGTTTCATCTCCCTCTCAAGTGGTATTGAAGCATCTTCACTTGAGTCTTTTGGCTTGTTAACCTTGAGTTCTGCAGATTGTATCCAGGGTATTCTGTAATTTTTGGCTAATATCCACTTATTAGTGAGTGTGTATCATGCATGTCCATTTGGGTCTGAGTTACTCACTCAGGATGATATTTTCTAGTTCCATCAATTTGCCTGCAAAATTCATGATGTCCTCACTCTTAATAGCTAAATTATATTCCATTGTGTGAATGAACCACATTTTCTGTGTCCATTCTTCCCTTGTGGGACATCTGGGTTGTATCCATCTCCTGGCTATCACAGACAAGGCTGCTATGAACATAGTCGAGCATGTTTTCCTGTGGTATGGTGAGGAATCTTTTAAGTATATGCTCAAGGGTGGTATGGCAAGGTCTTCAGGTAGATCTATTTCCAATTTTCTGAGGAGCCTCCACATTGATTTCCAGAGTGGTTGTACCAGTTTGCAATCCTACCAGCAATGGAGAACTGTTCTTTTTCTCCACATTCTGACCAACATGTGCTGCCACCTGTGTTTTTGATCTTAGCCATTTTGATTGGTGTAAGGTGTAATCTCAGGGTTTTAATTTGCATGTCTCTGATGATCAAGGACTTTGAAAATTTAAGTGCTTCTTGGGTATTTGAGATTCCTCTGTTGTGAATTCTTTGTTTAGCTCTATACTTCATTTTTTGATTGGGTTGTTTGGTGTTTTGGAGGCTAGCTTCTTAAATTCTTTCTATATTTTGGATATTATTCCTCTGTCCAATGTTGGGCTAGTGGAGATTTTTTTTCTCACTCTGTGGATTGCTTATTTGTCCTATTGACTGTGTCATTTGCCTTACAGAAACTTTTCAGTTCATCATTTATCAATTCTTGATCTTGGAGCCTAAGCCATTGGAGTTCTGTTTAGGAAATTCCATCCTCCCTGCACCCATGTCAATGGGTTTGAGGCTGTTTCTCACTTTCTCTTTTGTTATATTCATTGTATCTGATTTTATGTTGAGGTCCTTAATTCACCTGGACTTGAGCTTTGCCTCAAGGTGACAAATATGGATGTATTTTCATTTTTCTATATACTGACTGCCAGTTAGACTAGCACCACTTATTGAAGATGCTTTCTTTTTTCCATTTTGTGTTTGTGTGTGTGTGTGTGTGTATTGTCAAAGATCAAGTGTTCATAAGAGTGTGTGGTTTTATCTCTGGGTCTTCAATTCTATTTCATTGATCAACTTGTCTGTCTCTGTACCAATACCATGTAGTTTTTATCATTATTGCTTTGTAATATAGTTTGAAGTGAGAGATGGTGATTTCCCCAGAAGTTCTTTAATTGTTGAGAATTTTTAGCTCCCCTAGGTTTTTTTTATTCCATATAAAATTGGTAGAGGGCAGGGAATAGTCAAAATCAGGACCGAAATCAATCAAATGGAAACAAAGAAAATGGAAGAAAGAATCAACAAAACCGAAAGATGGTTCTTTGAGAAAGTCAACAATAGATAAATAATATCTACGGATATTATAACACAGGTGGCAGCACATGTTGGTCAGAATATACGGATAGATAAATCCGTAGCCAAACTAACTAAAAAGCACAGAGATGGTATCCAAATTAACAAAATCAGAAATGAAAAGAGAGACAAAACAACAGGAACTGAGGAAATTAAAAAAAAATCAGATCCTACTACAAAAGCCTATACACAGCAAAACTGGAAAACCTAGATGAAATGAATGATTTTTCTAGACAGATACTACATACCAAGGCTAAATTACAAGTCGGTAAACTATTTAAATAGGCCCATATCTCCTAATGAAATAGAAGTCACTAAAAACCTCCCAACCAAAATAAGCTCAGGGCCAGATGGCTTTAGTGTGAAATTCTACCAGACCTTCAAAGAAGAACTAATACCAACACACCTCAAACTATTCCATAACAGAAATAGAAGTAGAAGTATAAGTATAGGTAGAGGTAGAGGTAGAGGTAGAGGTAGAGGTAGAGGTAGAGGTAGAGGTAGAGGTAGAGGTAGAGATAGAGATAGAGATAGAGATAGAGATAGAAATAGAAATAGAAATAGAAATAGAAATAGAAATAGAAATAGAAATAGAAATAGAAGGAACTCTACTCTATGAAGCCATGATTACTCTGATGCCTGAACTATACAAAGACCCAACAAAGAAAGAGAACTTCAGAACAATGTTACTCGTGAATATCGATGAAAATATACTAATAAAATTCTAGCAAACCAAATCCAAGAACACATCAAAACCATCATTCACCACGATCAAGTAGGTTTTGTATCAGGGATGCAGGGATGGTTCAACATAAGAAATTCAATTCACATAATCCACTATATAAACAAACTCAAAGAAAAAAAAATCACATGATCATCTCATTAGATGCTGAAAAAGCCTTTGACAAAATACAACACCTTTTCATGTTAAAAGTATTGGAGAGATCAGAAATTCAAGGCCCATATCTAAACATAATAAAATCAATATATAGCAAACCAATGGCCAATATCAAATTAAACGGAGATATACTTGAAGCAATTCCACTAAAATCAGGGACAAGACTACCCACTCTCCCTGTATCTATTTAACATAGTACTCGAAGTTCTAGCTAGAGTAATAAGACAACAAAAGGAGATCAAGTGGATACAAATTGGCAAGGAAATCAAGGTATCAGTAGTTGCAGATGATATGATAGTATACACAAGAGACCCCAGAAATTCTATCAGAGAACTTCTACAACTGATAAACAACTTCAGCAAAGTGGCTGGATACAAAATTAACTCAACGAATCAGTAGGCTTCCTTTATACAAATGATAAACAGGCTGAGAAAGAAAATAGGGAAACGGCATCATTCACAATAATCAGAAATAATATAAAATATCTTGATCTAACTCTAACCAAACAAATTAAAGGTCTGTATGACAAGAACT
This sequence comes from Rhabdomys pumilio, assembly GCA_030674055.1. Classification (NCBI taxonomy): domain Eukaryota; kingdom Metazoa; phylum Chordata; class Mammalia; order Rodentia; family Muridae; genus Rhabdomys; species Rhabdomys pumilio. Next base: position 78,317,926 of record JANHMN010000008.1, on the reverse strand, counting down.
TCAAGGCTTTCAAGAAAGAAACTGAAAAAGACCTCGAAAAATGGAGAGCTCTCCCAGGCTCATGGATTGGTATTAACATAGTACAAATGACCATCCTACCAAAAGCAAGCTACATATTCCCTGCAATATCCATGAAAATTCCAATACAATTCTTCACAGACATGCTGTGCTCTTTACAAGTTGGATGTTAATCTATATCAAGTGAGTACTCTACAAATATTTTATTTGAATGTGTCAGTCATATCTCCTCTCTGCCCATTGTCTCCTTTGCTGTACAAAAGCTTTTCATTTTTAATTTGTTCCACTTGTCTATTTTTGCTTGTTGGGTAATATCCATTTTGTTCACCCAGACCAATTCTTTCCCACTTGTTTTGTTCAATAAATTTCAGGGCTACAGGTTTTTGGGTTTTTTTTTTTTTTGCCTTGGTCAATTTAGCTAATATCTATATATTGCATGATAAGGGATCTAGGCTAATTCTGTTGTGTGCTGATATAAAGTTTTCTTAATAGTATCTACTGACATCTATAGTTTCTTCACTTTGTCTTCTAGACAGCTCTGTTGGAAATTGGTTGATAAATGCATGGGTTTATTTCTGGACTTGATTCCATTTCTCTTCGAATGTTCTAAGACAGTGCCATGTTGGAGTGGAAACATATTGTTCTGGCTGTTATTGACTGTTTTTTTTTTTTTTAAATATATATTGGTATCTAGGGATCTGGGTTATTGACTGATATATATATATATATTGGTGTCTAGGGATCTGGGTTTGTGAAAATTTTAATTCTATGTGTTGATATCTGAAATTATCTTTGTTGGGTGGATGCTTTGTACTTTGGTTTCTGTTGCCCTCTCTGGTTCTTAAGAGAATGTGGTGGTTGTAGGTTGTCTGGTAGGAGATTCTTCTGGGATCCTGCTAGGTGTGATCACTAGGGCTTCCTGGTAAAATGTGTTATAATGACACTTAGAAAATGACACTTAGAAAGAGGTTTGGGCTAGGAAGGGAGAGGTTCAGGGGTCTACAATTTGGAGGAAAGCAGAGTATTCCAAGGTCTCCTTAGTTCTCAGAATGGGGACAGTGAATGAGAAGAGGACATTGCAGGTAGTCTGATACAGGGCTGGGAATGGAAATGGGGGAGAGGAGGGAGAGTAAAGATCCGAAGCTATCATAAGTGCTTAGCTAGTTTACTTGCCTCTGTCTTAGGCATCTGGCAGGTTCCCAGGAATGCCTGCTGAAGTTAGAAGTTGGGACATTGAAATGTGTAAGTAGAAGAAAGTCTGGAGGGGATGGTCTGTGGATCCACTGAAACTGGAGGCAGACAGGAAGGGAGGACAAATCTGCTTTGTTACAGAGCTGGAGGTGAGACTGAGGGATTGGATTTGGAATAGAAGAGGGAGTAGTGATAAAGATCTGAAGTTAGGCTGGCTGCTTTCCTGACCAGAGTACCTTTACTGTCTTGAAAACTTTCATACAACTGTTACAGTTGTGCCATAATAATAAGCAATGCTCATTAACATATGCTCATATGAAAAATCTAAGTGTAGCCACCTATTATAGTTCATTCATCCCTCTAATCTTATATATCAATCAAATAGATAATTTATTTTTATATGCTTCAGTATTTTTAGTATATTATGCTTGGTGATTGGGATCAATTTAGAATAAGTTTGTAAATTGTGAGTTTATTTGTGTTTCTTCATGATTTGACTTTTTTATTTGTTCTCATGTTAAATCCCTGTTATTGTTATAACTTTTATGCTAATTTTTCTCTTTTTATATTTGCTTTTACTTATAAGCTTGTGACACTATTAGAATCGAATGTATTGCATGTTTTATACTAGTTTTTTGTATGTCTTATGCATAGTTTTCATGTTATAAAGGCTCTTTTCTCTTTCTTTATCTCTATTTCCAGACACATGTTGGGTCCTCTAAATAGAATGGATTTAAATTGTGATTTGTGTATCTTCTTCTTTTCTATTACTCATAACCAAATCAGATGTATAAGAGTTGGGCTAATCTGTTCTGCATGTCTTGGTTCTTACAGTCAGTGTTGCTAATAAGGGGTATAGTGTTTGCATTTTAATGTTTGTTTTTTACATTCAAGGAGAGTGAGTGAGTGAGTGATATATGTGCATGCTGACAGAGGATCTTGCTATAGTACAGGACGGCCTTGAAATCAATACAGTCTTCCTGCTTCAGCCTTTTGAGTTATGGGGTTATTTGCATGAACCACCATATCAAATTGAGTATCTATTTTGACTGTTGCTTTCTGAAGTTGTAGACTTCACGTTCACTTGTATCTTTCCTTTGGCAACTTTTATGTTTATTTTAGAGTCAGCATATTTTATATATATATATATATATATATATGGAAAAAGACATTAAAATACATCAAGACAGCACATGTAAATAAAGTTAAATGCTAGTAACAAAATATGTTCATTTACATGTTTATGAAACGGTAAAAAAGAAACAATTTTAGAGGGAAATAGAGAAAGGTAAACTGTGAATTGTAAAACTGTTGTTGTGTAGAACCAAGGAACTCTGGTTGAAAGATACGGGTCTCTAAAGTGATTTTTGCTTTCTACTTAGGGGTAGTCTCAGCACAAGAAAAAAAATCAATATTATTCTTCCTCAGCCTTCAAAGCTATTGCAACCTAGATTGTGCTGTAACTATTTTTTCAATGCCAAAAAGCTGGTTGTATCAAGCCAGCTGTTTCAAGATAGACAGAGTCATGGTTAAGGCCAGCGAATTATATGAGCATAAGACTATAAGCCACATATATTTCTTTCTTTCTTTCTTTCTTTCTTTCTTTCTTTCTTTCTTTCTTTCTTTTCTTTTCTTTCTCCCTCCCTCCTTCTCTTTCTTCCTCTTTCCTTCTCTCCCTTCTTCTTTCCTTCTTTCTTTCTTTCTTTCTTTCTTTCTTTCTTTCTTTCTTTTCTTTAGTTTCTTCCTTCCTCCCTCCCCCCTTTCCCTTTCTCCTTTCTTCTCTCCCTTCCTCCTCCCTCCCTCCCTCCCTTCCTTCTTTCCTTCCTTCCTTCCTCCCTCCCTCCCTTCCTTCCTTCCTTCCTTCCTTCCTTCCTTCCTTCCTTCCTTCCTTCCTCCTTTTCATTATAAATTAAGTCCCTCAGTCACATCAATACTTAATAGAATACTATGATGGTTTACAAGGCATTTATGAGTTTATGGGAGGTAGTTTTGGCAGAAGCATAATGTATCCATTCTAGCAAGTGCTGCCTTTTCTCCAATGGGAGTGGTTCGGTGCAATTAATCTGGAACCAAGTCATTGGTTGATCACCATAGAAAATGATTGCATATTTGGACTCTGTTGTTTTTTGCTGGTGGTGTATTTGGTACTCAACAGCAGACATAGCCACACAGCATTGATGAGAAAAAAATCTATGCATTTGAGCCCATGTGTGACCACCATGACTGTCATCATGGCCACTTTGTTCATGGGCTCATTGCACAATGACAGGGAAGTATAGCTCTCATCCCTCATCAAAGAAACTTTTTTTTTAAAATTACATCTGATGGAGACTATTAAAGGAAATCACAAATGGTCAAAATGGAGAGATCAGTCCACTCTAGGTTGCCTGCTCTAATTAATACATCTACAACATGTAAAGCCCAGAGAACATAACAGAAAAAGGAATGAAAAGATTGGAAGAGCAAGAGAACCAAAATGTCTGCATGTGAGTTAGTGTGCTTTATGTATGACAGAAGGCCTAAAGCAGTCAAATCTTAAAAATACAATCATCAAAACAAGACCAGAACAATGGCAGTACAAGTTGACAAACTATTGTGGATGGGAAAAATCTTATAAGGCTTTCCCATAGATGAAGTGTTACAGGTTACTATTGGTTACTGAAAGAGAAGAGAGTCTCTTCCATGGGTGAGGCCCTGATAGGTTACCCAATTCCGAAGTCAGTTTTATAGGCAAATGCATATACACAACAATAAATGAACTTAGGAACTTAGCAGGACACACACACACACACACACACACACACGCACACACACACACACACACCACTAAAAAAGAAGTCATGAACTTAGGAGGAAGATTGAAAAGCATGGGAAGAGTTGTAGAAGGGGTAGGGAGTAGTAAAAATGGTATAAATACAGTACTAATGAATGAAAATATAAAAATAATAGGTTAAAAAAGGAATGTGCCAAATCAGAAGTCTGAAGAAATTTTTTTACATTTCAGAATATAAAAATAAAATTACAAGAACTGGGAAGGTTTCTCAGTAGCTAAAATGCTTGCTATGCAAACATAGCAATGTGATTTTGCATCCTCAGCACCCAGATGAAGATCAGATGCCATGGCACATGTCTGTAAATTCAGCATTTGCAAAGGAGACATAGGTCTCCAAGAGTACACTAATCAAGCAGTTGAGTTAAAACAGTGAGATTGAGGCCCTGCTTAAAAGTAACTTGAAGAATACTATTAGATCATAGCTCTGTTGCTTTAAGATCAAACTTGCCTTTTTGTGTGGCCTGTCTATCCAGACAAAGAATTGGCAAGCTCCCTGCTTTTCCATGTTCAACATTATAAGGATTCAGCACATACTTGTAAACAAATGTGCTTTTTCATTTCAGCTGATGCCTGACTTGAAACTGACTTTGAGCTATGGCCATGCTCTCCTCACCTCAGAGACGGTTATCAAAGCAAGACTTCCCACTCTCTTATTCTCATTCTCTTTCTCTGTTTCTCTGGTTTACATGCTCCTGTTCTTGCTTTCTTTCATTCTTTCCTCTCCCTCTCTTCTTCTCTTCCTTCTGTTCTTCTTTCTCTCCCTTCCATTTTCCCCAGGTCTCTTCAGTACTGTCCATATCAGAGATCTCTTTTTACCATTTAACCTTAAGCTAACGTTCTTAATGTTTCTATAATGCGCTCTCACATCATAGTGCTGTGGTGCTGCCTTTGGGATCTGTCCCTCACAATGCTTTACCACTTCCTGACCTAGTGATGTCCTCTGTGGTAATGTATCATATTAACCTTGTTCCTAACAAATCTCATTTTCTAAGGTGGGTATTTTAGTGTTAGTTCCTTTCTAGAGTCCATATGCCAGAGAATGATTATAAAAGATATTTGATATGACCTCCACATGCACACGCATGGGTACATATTTACCCCCATATAGATGCACACCCCCATATTGAAACACACACACACTCCCGGTGAATAATCCTTCAGAAATACAAAGAGATGCCCTAGCTTTCAGGAGATAATATCTATCTCAAATGTTAAAAATGTGAGAAACAAAAATTTTGATAGAAAAAGAATGCTGAAATAGGTACTCCATAAGACATTGGCATCTCCTGTAAGCCATTGCTTTAATATGTAAAGAATATGCAATCATAGAATGAGCCACCTGACTAGGTATGTCCAGAAATGGAAGCAAAGAGGTCTCTTATTGAGGAAATCGTTCAGCCATGTCATTCAGACAAAGAAAGGTTTCAAAGAGTTGATCTTCTGAGACTTTCTTGTAGACACCTGTCAGCATGTATATTTGGAATTAGAATTTTTACTGTCTCTATTATAGCCTAATATTTACAAGCTGAAAATTTAGTTTTAAAGAAGTCCAAGTGTGATAGATTGCATGTCACCCTGTATGAACAAAATTAAGTTTTTGCTCATAGAGAAGACTATGGGTTCAGTTTCAAGGGATTCTCAGAGGTAAAGGTCTAGTGAAGCTGTTCAAGATAGAATCACAAAGTCCATGAGCACTAAGTCATCACGGCTAAAATTAGGGGCTTCTCTAGACTTACTAAGAAAAGCTAATGACATTGATTTTTTTGTACACCTTAACTTCTATCATATTTTTTCTGGGTACAAGAGTTATTGAATAGAATATGTAGCAATTTATTAAGGATTAAAAAAAGAAAATGACATATAATGTTACCATTTACACATTAGGAACCTATCCAGTTGGTTCAAATATAAATGTGAAGAAAATAGGCTTTTAACCAAGACACCTATTACCTAAGGACTATGTATGTATGTATGTATGTATGTATGTATGTATATGTATATGTATGTATGTATGTATATAATATTTATCTATCTGTCTATCATTTATATATCTATTATCTATCTATCTCTATCTACTTATTATCTATCTACCTATCATCTATCTGTCTATCTATCTATCTATCTATCTATCTATCTATCTATCTACCTATCATCTATCTATTTATCTCTCTGTTTATAATATATATTAGCATACCAGGTAATAGATTAGTATCACATTTTAATACATAAATATATACATATATTATATATATATAATCATTCTTTACTTATTTAAGAACTCTCACACCATTGCCTTCATCAATCTCCTTGTTTCTCTCTTTCTGGTGCTATTCTTAGTATCACAAAGTGTTAGTTCATTTTCTTTTTCTTCCTCCCTCTCTCCATCCCTCCCTCCTTCCCTCCCTTCCTCCCTCTTTCTGACTCCAAACTCTATTTAGATCCATTCCTCCCTTCTTTCAATCTACTTCACACACACACACACACACACACACACACACACACACACACACACACGGTTTCTAAATTTATAGTCCACATGTGAGAGAAAACAGCATTCTTCTTTCTGAGTCTGGCTTGTTTAATTTAATGTAGTGATTTCCCACTGCATTCATTTTTCCACATGTCATGATTTTTTAGTGATGAATAAAATTCCATTGTGTATATGTACTGCATGTTCTTTGTCCATTTGTATCTCGATGGATGTTTAGGTTGGGTCCATTACCTCGCTGTTGTGAATAGTACAGAAATAAGCATGGATGGGAAAGTACCTCTGTGTCTGCTGACTTAGAATCCCTCAGGTAGACACTCAGTAACAATCCAGCTGTGTCACATAATTATTCTGTCATCAATCTTACAAGAATTTCCTCACTGGATTTTATAGGGGATGTACTACTTTACTTCTAACTGCAGTATATAATGCCCCTTTCCTACATCCTTGTATCATGGTGCTCTTTTTTTTTTCTTTTCTTGAGAGCACTGACTGGGTGAAATGGTATCCTAGAGCAGTTTAAATTTGTATTTCTCTAATGGCTAAGAATGTTGAATGGTTTAAAAAATGTTCACTCACCACTTATTTTTCTTTTTCTCCTTCCTTTTTCTTTCAGACAATCTCTCATGTATCCTAGACGGTCCTCAAACTTGCTATATAGTCATGAATGACTTTGAATTTCTGATCTCCTAGCCTTCATCTCCCAAGTGTGGGAATTATAGGCAGATATCACTACATTTGGCTAGTGGGGAGTAAGTAATTGAATACAAAGTTTCACTTATGTCTTTAGTCCTTTTTGCTTCTTCTTTTTTAAAAAAGAATTGTCCATTTACTTAATTTATAAATTTATTTTGTGTATGTAACTTTTGTGTTTCCTTATATGTTTATATACTAAATCTTTATCTGACGTGCACTAACCTTGTCTGTTTTGGGAGAGTGGGTCCTGAACTATGGCTGGGCAGCACAGTAGAGCTGGCTCTGAAGGCATGGGTGTAGGTGAGCTGGCCCTGAAGCCATGAAGGCATAACATCAAATGAGCTGACTGTGTCTCCTGCTGATAGTGGTGTAGGTTGTAAGGGTGATGAGTAGGTATGAGGGGACAGGGAGTTGAGAGGGACTAGGGTACATAATGTGAAACTCACAAAGAATCAATATAAAGTTCAAAAAAATCACTTAAAAATTAAATCAGATTATCCTCAAGTTCAGTATTATTTTTCTTTGTCACTGACCAGATTGACTCCTTTCGATGCAGTATTCTAGCCGATTATTTACCCAACTCCTAATGGTTTTGCTTCCTTGCAGGTGGATTTGTTGGACTTATAGACAAGGCCACTGTTTTCCCTTGGCTAGACTCTGTTTCCTTAGAAGCTTTTGACATACCTTTATCTACTATTCTGGATATTTTTAGTACATCAAATATGTTCCGTTAGCAGAAAATATTAGGACTTACACAATGAAGGCAATAATCTCTGCTTAAAGAAGAAAACCCACACACAAGCATCAACTTCTGGTCGCTAGTTCTGTCTAGACACAAAGGCTGATGATAACTGTCTGTTTTTTTTTTTTTTTTAAACTCATCCTGGGAGCTACAGCGATCCACAAAGAAATAAATATTTTTTCAGTTTATTCTCACCATAAAAACCTTTAAGTGAATTTATCTCCAGGCTGATTGTTATCTGGTTATTTTGTGGGAAGAATTTACATAGTCAAGTCACGATGGGAAGTGAGGCTTCATGTGGATTTAAAATGCCACTAGAAAATTAGATTCCTTGAGATGTCAGCCATAGCAGCAAGTTTTAATAATGTCAGCTAACAGGTAAAAACCAGGAAAGAACATGGCAGCTTTTTATTTGCAAACCCATTTATGTGACTCTGAGATTTCCTGTTGTTTCCCAGCATTTTAGGTGCTGTAGTGCCTTCAAAGAGGCTTGCTTCAGCTGCTTGTTTCCTAGAATTAAGATGATTGAGTGACCACAGGGATAGAGGCAGGTGGCTGTCAAGCCAGTTATAAAGAGCAGTTTGTTTTGTGGCAGAATAAAGCATAACACTTCTATGGAAATGCCTATGAAATGCAGGATGAAGAGTATGAAAAAAGATATTAGAACTTTCAAGGCTTTCACATGAGCTTCTGTGTTGAGGTCTCTGACTCCTGAAACATCTGAGCGCATTTGCCTGATATGTCTCCAGAGAAAAACAATCAACAGGAAGCAGGTAATCAGGGATACAATAATGAAGAAAAGGATTCCCAGATTGGTTAAACTTTGGTTAATAAGGAACTCATATGTCTGCTGGTGGACCCAAGATGCGTTTGCCTGGTTCATTTTACTATCATGAAGTATTGTTGTCAGTTGAGGAAAACATAGTGACCATGAGGTAAGTAAGCATCCTAGCAGAAAGATAAAAACTGCACTGATTCTTCTTTTCATCCAGAGAAACACAGAATTGGAAAAATTTACTATCTTTAGAAAGTAGAGGATGTTGAGATTGGTGGCAAACCAGACACTTAAGTGACTGAGAAATACCCATATGTAAGTAATATATTCAGTTATGTTTCCAGAGATAAGCATGTGTGGAACAAATAATTGTATATACCCCTGTAAAATTATTATCCATATGACACCAATTCTGGAAATCGTCAAGCCAATGAGAATGGAACCATTCTTCGAGAGCCTCTTGTTCTTGGCATAGTTCATGCAGTTAACAAGTGCAATAAATGTGTCTCCTAAAACTCCCAGCACTGCCTCACTAGTGACAACACAAAGGAGGATGCCTTCTGCTGCATTCAGCATCTTTGCAGATTTCTAAGGTTCCTTCTGTTGCATCTATTGCAAATTATCTGCTGGAGAATGTTCCATATGGTGGCTTCTTGATGGAGGAGTTATATCATCTTCTTTATCTACATAGAGACAAGCTTTTCAAGTCTATTGTCATGTGAGGGAACCAGAACTTTATGGGTGCTCTTTTCTATTGTTTTTTTTTTGAAGACTTTGCTTGTCTATAAAATGTGTGGAAACTAATGTTTGCTTGCAGTTTGTTAATAAGCAAATGGAAATATCCATTTCATAAAATTTACTTGTTCCTTTGAGACTATTTGCATTTAGCAATCAAATGTGGAGTACGAGTGTCAAATACACTGGTCAGACAAAGGAAAACAGCACTGCCCTACCTCGTCTTCATTATGAAGCATCATCATCAACTAGGTATGGTGCCACATGCTTATGGTTCTAGCCCCTTGGGAAGCTGAGATTACTTGAATCCAGGGGTTTGAGACCTGGGTTATGTAGAAAAAGAACTTCAGAAGCCAGAAAGAATTCAAACTCCAAAAATCAAGAAGGAGCAACAACAGCAGTCAAAATGCTTTGTAATGCATACAAGCACAATTAAAATATATTAAAAAAATAGGAGGAAGAAATGAAAATAACCCTTGCCTCCAAACCAATGACACTATAGAACTCAGAGGCTTCACCAAGCAGCTGTAGTGATTCATATTCTGAATTATGTGGCCTTCATAGACAAAGATTTTGCTGATGAATTTTGAATAGTCTCTTTATTTAGCATGTTTCAGTTTGACAACATTTTTTTATTTTATTCATTAAAGAAATATTTCTGGTCTGATATACAGATGCCAGTTCATATACTCATCATGCCTTCTTAGTCATGAAGCTTGTATGAAAACCTCAAGTAAATGGATAAATGACTCTAAAGTTAACAGTGCCATTTAATAAGTGTTTAATATGGTAAACACTTTATATTTACCTTCTCACTTAATCTGCAAAACCTCCCTTTAATATAGTAATATAGGCACTGTTTTCTTCTTCTTCTTCTTCTTCTTCTTCTTCTTCTTCTTCTTCTTCTTCTTCTTCTTCTTCTCCTTCTTCTTCATCATCAACTTATGTGAGTATGTGTGTGTTTGGGATAGGATCTCTCTATGTATTTTGGGTTATATTTGAATTTGAAACCTCCTGCCTGACACTCTGAATTTTGGGGATTCACCATCTGAGGATAGCCTCGTTTTTAATAGCTGAATAGTATTCCATTGTTTAAATGAACCACATTTTCTGTACCCACTCTTTGGTTGAGGAACATCTGGGTAGTTTTCTGCTTCTGGCTATTATGAATAAAGCTGCTATGAATAGTGGAGCACGTGACTGTGTGGTGTGGTGGAGTATCTTTTGGGTATATGCTAAGGAATGGTATAACTGGGTCTTCAGGTAGAATCCCTGATCATGCACCAACCCCAGTGACATTTTCAGATTTGAATGAATAAATGGACATTTAGAGGAAAGAAAGACTTCCCCTTCTCTCAGCATATTCATGGGTAGAGATTGCTGGACGTCACAGTGAAATATAGCCAGGCATAAGCATACTGTGTATGAAAATCATTAGGGTACAGAAAATATTCTTAACACCACTTTCTGCATGGAAGGGAAGTGAGTGGAAGGGAACAGAGTGAACCCCTCGTTTACATATTATGAAAACATCAAATAAATGTAGGCCACAACCTCACCACCCCCAGATAAGAAAAGAATCAGTAGCACTTCAAAGAAAATCTAATGGTAAATCTTCTTGAAATAGAATTTGACAGAAATTATCCAATATGACTTGAAAAGCGTATCTAAAAACACTAAACAGATATACTTGATTTTGTTTGAAAGGGAAACTGGTAAAAAAAATGGTGTGTCTTGCAAGGTTACACAGAAGCTATATCATTAACATGATTTATCTGTTTTATATAAATTTTAATTTGACAACATTAAACGTACTGAAGATAAGGAACTATTAATAACTACAGACCTTCTATTAAGACAAATATTTGAATGCATTTAAGAAAATAACAAAAATACTGAAAAGAAGCTAAGGACATACTATTCACATCCTTTTCGGTCTGGGTTACCTCACTCAGGATGATGCTATTTTCTAATTCCATTTGCCTGCAAACTTCATGATGTCTTCGTTTTTAATAGCTGAATAGTATTCCATTGTTTAAATGAATCCCACTTTCTGCATCTATTCTTTGGTTGAGGAACATCTGGATTGTTTCCAGCTTCTGGCTATTATGAATAAGACTGCTATGAATAGAGGAGCATGTGTCTGTGTGGTGTGGTGGAGCATCTTTTGGGTGCATGCTCAGGAATGGAATAACTGGGTGTTCAGGTAGAAGTATTTACAATTTTCTGAGAATAGCCAGACTGATTTCCAGAGTGGTTGAACCAATTTGCAATCCCACCAGCAATGCAAAAATGTTTCTCTTTCTCCACATCCTCGCTAACACATACTATCACTTGAGTTTTTAATCTTAGCCATTCTGATTGGTATAAGATGGAATCACAGGGTCATTTTGATTTGCATTTCCCTGATGACTAAGGATTTTAAACATTTCATTAAGTGCTTCTAGGTCATTTGAGATTCCTCTGTTGAAAAATCTCTGTTTAGCTCTGTACTCCGTTTTTTCTTTTTCTTTTTCTTTCTTTCTTTTTCGTTTTTTTTTTTGTTTTTGTTTTTGTTTTTTTGTTTTTTGTTTTTTGTTTTTTGTTTTTTGTTTTTTGTTTTTTGTTTTTCGAGACAGGGTTTCTCTGTGTAGCCCTGGCTGTCCTGGAACTCACTCTGTAGACCAGGCTGGCCTCGAACTCAGAAATCCGCCTGCCTCTGCCTCCCTTTAATGCCTCTGGGATTAAAGGCGTGCACCACCACTGCCTGGCTTTCTTTTTTCTTTGTATTGGCTATTTTATTTTTTAATTTCAAATGTTATCCCCCTTTCTGGTTTCCCCTCCACAAACCCCTAATCCCGTTCCCCGTCCCGCTGCCTCTATGAGAGTGCTCCCCCATTCACCCACTTACTCTCACCTCACTGCCATAGCATTCCCCTATTCTGAGGCATCGAGTCTCCAAAGGACCAAGGGCCTCCCCTTCCACTGGTGCCAGATAAGGCCATCCTCTGCTACATATGCAGCTGGAGCCATGGGTCTCTCCATGTGTACTCTTTGGCTGGTGGTTTAGTCCCTGGGAGCTCTGGGTTAGTTGATATTGTTATTCTTTCTGTGGGATTGCATTCCCCTCCTCAGCTCTTCAATCCTTCCCCTAACTCTTTCCTTGGGGTCTCTGGGTCAGTCCAATGGTTGGCTTCAAGCATCCACACCTGAATTGGTCAGGCTCTGGCAGAGCCTCTCAGGGGACAGCCATACTAGGCTTCTGTCAGCAAGTGTTTCTTGTCATTAGCCATAGTGTCTGGGTTTGGTGTCTGCAGATGGGATGGATTTCTAGGTGGGGCGTTCTCTGAATGACCTTTCCTTCAGTCTCTGCTCTACTCTTTTTCTCTGCATTTCCATTAGACAGAAACCATTTTGAGTTAAAATTTTTGAGATGGGAGGGTGGTCCCATTCCTCAACAGGGGCCATGCCTATTCCCTGGGTATGGTTTCTACAGGTTCTATCTCACTTTTGTCAGGTATTTTGGATAATGTCATCTCCACTGGGTCCTGGGAATCTCTTGAGTCCCTGGCCTCTGGGACTTTCTAGTGGAGACCCCAGTTCCCTATCTTTCACTGCTACACACCTCCGTTCAATTTTCTGACACTCTGTATTTCTCCATGCCTCCTCCCATACTTGACCCTGCCCCCTTTTCCCTACCCCTCCTCACTCCTTCACAAGTCCCTCCCTCTACTTCACAAAACTCAGGTGATAGCAGATGCTTGTGAGGATGTGGAGAAAGAAGAACACTCCTCCATTGCTCGTGGGATGGCAAACTGGTGTAACTGTGGAAATCAGTCTGGTGCTTCCTCAGAAAGTTGGAAATAGTTCTACCTGAGGACCCAGCTATACCACTCCTGGGCCTATACTTAAAAGATGCTCCAACATACAACAATGATGGGGTCTCTGTGCTCAGTCCTATGACACATGCTCTACTATGTTCATAGCAGCATTATTTATAATAGCCAGAAGCTGAAAACAACCCAGATGTCCCTCAACAGAGGAATGGATACAGAAAATGTGCACATTTACACAATGAAGTTCTAATCAGATGTTAAAAACAATGACTTCATAAAATTCTTAGGCAAATGGATGGAACTAGAAAATATCATCCTGAGTGAGGTAACCCAATCACAAAAGAACACACATGGTATGCCCTCATTGATAAGTGGATATTAGGCAAAAATGCTTGGTATACTCATGATACAGCTCACAGACCATATGAAGTTCAAGAAAAAGGAAGACCAAAGTGTGGATGCTTTAATTCTGTACCCCATTGTGTTATTTAGTCCTGCACCAAATTGTGTTATTTGTGTTTTTTTTTTGGGGGGGGGGAAGAGTCTAGTCTTTGAGTTCTTTATATATTTTGGATAGTAGCCCTCTCAAATGTAGGGTTAGTGGAGATTTTTTCCCAATCTGTAGATTCCTGTGTTGTCTTATTGACAGTGGTCTTTGCCTTATAGAAGATTTCAATTTTATGAGGTCTCATTTGTCGATTGTTGATCTTAGAGGCTGAGCCACTAGTATTCTGTTCAGGAAAATGTCCCCTGTGCCAATGTGTTCAAGGTTATTTCCCACTTTCTCCTCTTTTAGATTCAGTGTATCTGGTGTTATGTGGAGGTTCTTGATCCATTTGTACTTGAGCTTTGTACAAGGTGATAGAAATGGATCAATTTTCATTCTTCTACAATCAGAGTGCCAGTTAGACTAGGCCCATTTATTTAAATTCTTTATTTTTCCCACTCTATGATTTTGGCTTCTTTGTCAATGATCAAGTGTCTATAGATGTGTGGATTTATTTCTGGGTATTCAATTCTATTCCATTGATCAACCCATCTTTCTGTGTACCAATATTTTGCAGTTTTTATCACTATTGCTTTGTAGTACAGCTTGAGGTTAGGTATGGTGATTCCCCAGAAGTTCTTTTATTGTTAGGAATTGTTTTTGCTATTCTGGGCTTTTTGTTTTTCTATATGAAGTTGGGAATTGCTTTTTCCATGTCTGTGAAGAATTGCGTTGAAATTTTGATGGAGATTGCATTGAATCTGTATATTGCTTTTGGTAAGATGGCCATTTTTACTGTGTAAATCCTACTGATTCACAAGCATGGGAGATCTTTCCATCTCCTGTGGTGTTCTTCAGTTTCTTTCTTCAGGGTCTTGGAGTTTCTGTCATACAGATCTTTCACTTGTTGATTAGAGCTCCAACAAGATATTTTATATTATTTGTGACTATTTTGAAAGAAGTTGCTTACCTAATTTCTTTCTGAGCCACTTTGTTATTTGTATAAAGAAAGGTTACTGATTTGTTTGAGTTAATTTTATATTCAGCCACAGTGCTGAAGTTGTTTATCAGCTCTAGACCTTCTCTGGTTGAATTTTTGGTGTTGTTTATATATACTAATATATCATCAGCAAATATTGATACCTTGACTTCCTCTTGACAATTTGTATCCCCTTGATCTCTTTTTGTTGTCTTATTGATCTAGTTATAACTTCGAGTACTATATTGAATAGATATGGGGACAGTGCACATCCTTGTCTTTTCCCTGATTTTAGTGGGATTGCTTCAAGTATGTCTCCATTTAATTTGATATTAGCTGTTGGTTTCTTATATATTGTTTTTATTATGTTTAGGTAGGGCCTTGAATTCTGGATCTCTCTAATACTTTTAACATAAAGGGGTGTTGTATTTTGTCAAAGGCTTTTTCAGCATCTAATGAGATGATCATGTGATTTTTTTTCTTTGAGTATGTTTATATAGTGGATTACGTTGATGGATTTTTATATATTGACCCATCCTTGCATCCCTGGCATGAAATCTACTTGATTGTGATGAATGATGATGGTTTTGATATGTTCTTGGATTCCATTTGCAAGAATTTTGTTGAGTATGTTCCCTTTAATATCCGTAAGTGAAATTGTTCTGAGGTTCTCTTTTTAATTGGGTCTTTGTATGGTTTGGGTATCAGAGTAAGTATGGGTTTATAGGATAAATTAGGTAGTCTTCCCTGTTTTGATTTTGCAGAATTGTTTGAGGAGTATTGGTATTAGCTATTCTTTGAAAGTTATGTGAAATTCTCCACTAAAGCCATCTGTCCCTGGCCTATTTTTTGGGGGGGTGGGTGGGAGAATTTTAATGACTACTTCTATTTCCTTAGGGGTTATGTGACAGTTTAGATACTTTACTTGGTCTTGATTTAACTTTGTCATGTGGTATCTGACTAGAAAATCATCCATTTCATCTAGATTTTCTAGTTTTGTTGGACATAGGCTTGTGTAGAAAGATCTGATTACTTTTGGAATTTCCTTCTTTTCTGTTGTTATGTATTCCTTTCCATTTATGATTTTGTTGATGTGGATATTGTCTCTGTGCTTTTTAGTTAGTGCCGGGGGCCACTCCACCCGTGCCCCGGCTTGGGGTGGCGAGGGGGAGAGAGAGAGATGCAGCTTCTTCTTCTTTCTTCTCCTCCTCCCACCGTCCGGTTCTTCTCGAGGTAGCCCCTATGCTGCTGCTGTGTGCTGATCTGCAGTCAGGGATCCTGTGGCCTGAGACTGGCACTAGTATCCCAGCCTTAAGACCAGCAAGGGGTTAAGTAAATAGCTTTGTATTATCCTAAAAACTTCTGAGGGTAAGAGATTGCAGGCTGGGGTGATTAACACCTGTAGCCTAACTGCTGAGGATTAGGCAAGATGGCCTTTGTTCTATCTCAGCAGGAACTGCTGGGCTCTAACTTAAGGCTGGGTCGCAGGAAGAAAAGACACTTAGAAAAGTTGCTATAGAGTTTATTAAGTGTAAAAAGTATCCTATGAAAGCTATCTGAGGGGAAACGTGGAAAGGTCCTGAGTAGGGAAGAAGAAAAGATTCTAACAAAGTAAAGATTCTAAGGGAGAAAAGCTCTAGACAGGGGAAAGGAAAGGGCGACGGGGTCTTAACTAACTAACTTACTCACTCCATTCTAACTCCCTAACTTACTAACTTACTCCGTACTAACTCTCTAACTTCACTAACTGTCTTTGTCTTCAGTATTTATACACCATTCAGCATACATGATCACATGTTACAAAGTTCATCACAAGTTCACACCAAAAATCGGATCATAAATTGAAATAGAAGTTTACAACACAGAATGTTTACACGAATATCCATTAGGAGTAATTATCTAGCTAGACATTCATCACCTGTCTAGCTCCACAGGTTCGCAGAAAGTTTGAAACTATAACTTAAGAAATTAGTGAAGTTTTGTATAGATAAACCCAGGCAATATTTTCTCTTCTGTCCTGGTACCTATAATAAATTGTGAATAACCTCTATTGACCTAGGTTAATGGGTTTATGACTTCTTGGAATGTGCTCTAAGCAGGAGAAGGTCTAGGGGCAATTAACTGATAACACTCTGGAGACTGGCAGAGTTCTCTTTGCAGTTTCGACTATGCCTGAGGGACTTAATAGCAGTCCCGACATAAAAGAGCTTAATAATCATTGATATAATTTTAGGAATTCTTATAGGATCATCATTAAGACCTAAGAAGTCATCTATTTGTCTGTATAGTATCATTACAAGACAGTACATCTTCGTGGATCTGCAGAGATCTGTTACAAAGGGGTGTGCTATTGCTTAGTGATAGTAGCAAATGTCTAATAATAATAATAATGGGGAAAGCATATTAATAGCAGGAATCTTTCCTAAAATCACATCCACCATAGCCTTGCTAATGGGGCACACTCGTCGCAGATTATATAATAATCCGAGGCAAGCATTTCAGGATGATCATCTGCCAATTATTAGCTTGTCCCATTATGGCTCCTGACAAGTTAGATTGGCTGTTTATCTTGTTGAGTGTCTTAAGAAACCATTTCTTGTTTTTTTTTTTTTTTTTTTTTTTTGGTACTTTGTATCATTCTCTTTATTTCTAATTAGTTGATATCAACTCTGAATTTGACTATTTCCACTCTCTGCTCTCCACTTCTCTTGGGTGTGTTTACTTGTTTTTGTTCTAGAGCTTTCAGTTGTGCTCTTAATTTGATAGTATGTGATCTCTCCAGTTTCAATGTGACAGCACTTAGTGCCACGAATGTTTGTCTTAATCCTGCTTTCCTTCTGTCCAATAAGTTTCAGTATGATGTGCCTTCATTTTAATTGAATTCTAGACATTCTTTAATTTCTTTCTTTATTTCTTCCCTTACCGAGTTATCACTGAGTAAATAGTTGTTCAGTTTCAGTTTCCATGGATATATGGCCCAGGATCATCAGACAAATCTTTGACAAACAGAAATTATTAAGGACTAACTTATTCTGTCTGTGCAGAACTAAGCTATCCTAACCTGTAACTTGTGTCCTCTCTAGAATGGTACAGGTCTGCAGGAGAGATAGGCAATTTCTGCCCAGTGGCTGCCTAGGCACAATGTACTACCTCCACTGGAGGTAGAGACACTCAATTTCTTCTTTGAATCCACAAAAGGGGAGCTGCTAGGAGCAGACATGTGTTAACAACCAAAGAATAAATAAGATTAAATGTCATATTCTGTGGATTTCTGACATTTCTGAAAACAAACTATCTATGCAAAGTAATCTGGAAGTTGTTCATTAACTACTCTCAGCTATTTCTAATTAAATTATCAGAAAATACTCTAACAATAAACTCAACACCATGGGTTTGCTTTTGGGCCCTTAACTCACAGGCTTAAATATCTCAGCTCAGTTTGTAATGACATTATAGAAGGACTGGGTCCAAGCCTTGCACTTTTAAAATTTTTGATTCAATAGAAGAAATTTATACCAATAATAACCTTGATTCTGTATCAAATTAGATTCTGTACTAAAATAAAAAATTATGACTTCAACTTAGTAATTATTGTAAAGATTTCTACCAAATGCGGTTTTAGTTACACAATCAATTCTAGCTATTTCTTCCCTGTCCCAATTATGACTATTTCAACATTCCCCAGAAGACAACTAGGGTAACCACCTCTAGACCCCCAAATCCAAAGAACTGGGGTGACAACTATTTATAACTTCTTTAAGCTAAATATGGTCATTGAGTAACATTGAGTGGGGGTGGTGGAGGGAGTAGGGAAATGAGGGAGTTGATTGGCCATAAGAAGGTCACACCAATGATTGTTTTAGTCTATGATGTCTGTGTCCTGACTGGATCTAGCTGAAAGTCCAAGAGATCAGGAGTTTAAAGCAGGTCAATTCGGCATGTCTGCTGATGAGTCTCACCAAGTCTGTATATTTTCTAATATGCAAATCTCAAAACAAAGTCTTAGTATCAAGATATCATTTTTTGTTTGATTCTCTGGAATTTAGTCCTCTGGGGGTCTCCCTTTGTCATATTTGATCTATACAACTCTGGAAGGTATATAGACACTAATCACCTTATCTAAAAACACAAAGACAAAATCTTTTTCCCCAAATCAGAATTTCCTTGGGCCAGTAACCAAAAAAATCTTTATTTTACCTCTCTCCCAGAGGAATAATATAACCACAAAACTCAAAATCACACCCATTTTGAAAATTAAAACAATCTAAAAAAAAAAAACAAATGAAGTAAAATTAAAACAAATGAAGTAAATTAAAATATTGTATCACCTATTCATAGGCTTTTTCTATTTTGCCATGCCAGGAAATTAATCCAAAATTCTTGTGGCATCCATGTTCAAAGAATATGAGTTATCCTGCAGTACTTCAAATCTTCCCTAAAGCAATTGTTTTCATACAATCTCCCTGCTATCCTAAAAAACCTTTTGCTTTTTGTGAAAGCCTATTCTAAGGCCTTTTTTCCTAATTCATCATGTCAGAATAATCAACCTAAAATTCCTGTGGAGCCCATTTTCAAAGAATATGATTTGGTTATCCTGCAGACCTTATACCATCTTTAAAACAATTGGTTCACACTTCTATCTATATCTGCTTATACGTAGGAAGCTTGTCAAACCAGAATTTTAACCCAAAATTCTTGTGGAACCCATGTTAGGAAGAATATGTGTATTCTTACTGGAACATTATATCTTTAGGCCATCTTTAAAGCAATTAATTCAAACTTTCACTAATATCTGCCTGTAGGAAGTAGGTAGTTTTTACTTGTTAAGCTCTGTGTCTAGAGCAGCCATTTTGTTATACCATCTAACTGTTGTCCTCTCTACCTGGAGCCATATACTTATCCAGCCTGTTAGTCTGTGTCTTTTTATTGGGGAATTGAGTCCATTGATGTTAAGAGATATTAAGGAATAGTGATTGTTGCTTCCTTTTGTTTTTGATGTTATTTTTATGTTTGTGTGGCTATCTTATTTTGGGTTTGTTGAAAGATGGTTACTTTCTTGCTTTTTCTAGAGTGTAGTTTCCTTTCTTGTGATGGCATTTTCCATCTATTATCCTTTGTAGGGCTGAATTTGTGGAAAGATATTGTGTAAATTTCATTTCGTCATGGAATATCTTGATTTCTTCATCTATTGTAATTGACAGTTTTGCTAGGTATAGTAGCCTGGGCTGGTATTTGTGTTGTCTTGGGGTCTGTGGAACAACTGCTCAGCATCTTCTAGCATTCATAGTCTCTGGTGAGAAGTCTGGTGTAATTCTGATAGGTCTGCCTTTATGTGTTACTTGACCTTTTACCCTTACTGCTTTTAATATTCTTCCTTTGTTTTGTGCATTTGGTATTTTGTCTATTATGTGATGGGAGGAATTTCTTTTCTGGTCCAATCTATTTGGAGTTCTGTAGACTTCTTGTATGTTCATGGGCATTTCTTTCTTTAGGTTAGGGGAATTTTCTCCTAAAATTTTGTTGAAGATATTTACTGGCCCTTTAAGTACGGAATATTCACTCTCTTCTATACCTATTATCCTTAGGTTAAGTCTTCTCATTCTGTCCTGGATTTCCTGGATGTTTTGGGTTATGAGTTTTTTTCGTTTTGCATTTTTTGACTGTTGTGTCAATGTTTTCTATGGCATCTTCTGCACCTGAGATTCTTTCTTCTATCTCTTGTATTCTGTTGATGATCCTTGTGTCTATGACTCTTGATCTCTTTCCTAGATTTTCTATCTCCAGGGTTGTCTCCCTTTGTGATTTTTTTTATTGATTCTATTTCCATTTTTAGACCCTGG
Organism: Rhabdomys pumilio; assembly: GCA_030674055.1. Classification (NCBI taxonomy): domain Eukaryota; kingdom Metazoa; phylum Chordata; class Mammalia; order Rodentia; family Muridae; genus Rhabdomys; species Rhabdomys pumilio. Next base: position 78,297,327 of record JANHMN010000008.1, on the reverse strand, counting down.
ATGGTTTTGTTCAATTTCTTCACGTTTTTGTCTGTGTTTTTTTGTAATTCTTTAAGGGACCTTTGTGTTTCCTCTTTAAAGGATTCTACCTGTTTACCTGTATTCTCCTGTATTTTTTTAATGGAGTTATTTATGTCCTTCTTAAAGTCCCCTATTATCATCATGAGATATGCTTTTAAATCAGAGTCTTACTTTTCTGGTGTGTTGGGGTATCCAGGGCTTGCTGTGATAGGAGAACTGGGTTCTGATGATACCAAGTAGCCATGGTTTCTGAGGCTGATGTTCTTGTCCTTGCCTCTCACCATCTGCTTATCTCTGGTGTTAGCTGGTCTTGCTGTCTCTGACTGTGGCTTGTCCTTCCTGCAAGCCTGTGTGTTAGTACTCCTAGGAGACCAGCTATCTTCAGGAGGAATTTGGGTATAGAGAGCTGTGGCACAGGGTCAGCTCTGGGGCACAGACGGAAACCTGAAGGATCCTGTCCTGGGCTGTTCCTTGGTTCCTGTGTCCTGATGGCTCTGAGTGGGTCCCTCTTAGGCAGAGAATTTGAGCAGAAGTGGTGGTCTTACCTGTGTTCACAGGGGTGTTGGCACTCCTGGGAGACCAAGTCTCTCAGTGTTATTTGAGTACGGAGCGCTGTGGCACAGGATCAGCCCTGGATGCAAACAAGAACCAGAAGGCAAAGGTCTGTTTTATTGGATATTAGAATGGCAACTCCAGCTTGTTTCTTGGGACCACTTACTTGGAAAAAATTTTCTAGCCCTTTACTCTGAGGTAGTGTCTGTCTTTGTTTCTGAAGTGTGTTTCTTGTATGGTACAAAATGCTGGATTCTATTTACATATACATCTGTTAGCCTATTTCTTTTTATTTTCTTTTTATTAATGTGTCAATTGAGTCCATTGATGTTACGAGATATTAAAGACCAATGAAGGCGGTGGTGGCACACACCTTTAATCCCAGCACTTGGGAGGCAGAGGCAGGTGGAAGGTGGATTTCTGAGTTCGAGGCCAGCCTGGTCTACAGAGTGAGTTCCAGGACAGCCAGGGCTACACAGAGAAATCCTGTCTCGAAAAACAACAACAACAACAACAACAACAACAAACAAAAAACAAACAAACAAAAAAGACCAATGTTCCTGACATTTTTGTTGTTGAAGGTGGTATTATGTGAATGTTATTTTCTTCTTTTGGGTTTGTTGTGAATTGATTAATTTCATGTGTTTTCTTTACTGTAGTTTCCCTTCTTGTGCTGGAGTGTTCCTTCTTGTATCCTCTGTAGGGCTGGATTAATAGAAATATATTGTTTGAATTTGGCTTTCTCAAGGAATATCTTTGTTTCTCCATCTATGGCTATTGAGAGTTTTGCTGGATATAGTAGCCTGGGCTGGTATTTGTGTTCTCTTAGGGTCTGCATAACATTCTGGTTTTAGTATCTGTGTTGAAAAGTATGGTGTAATTCTAATAGGTGTACCTCTATATGTTACTTGGCTTTTTCCCTTACTGATTTTAATATTCTTTCTCTGTTCTGTGCATTTAGCATTTTTGTTATTTGTGACAGGAAGACTTCCTTTTCTGGTATAATTTATTTAGTGTTCTGTAGGCTTCTTGTACATTTATGGACATCTCTTTCTTTAGGTTAGGAAAGTTTTCTTATATGATTTTGTTGAAGATGTTTTCTGGTTCTTTGAACTGGGACTCTTCACCATCTCCTACCTCTTCTATTCATTTTATTCTTAGGTTTGGTCTTTTCATTTTGTCCCAAATTTCCTGAATGTTTTGGGTTAGGAGCTTTTTACATTTTGCATTGTCTTTAACAGATGTGTCAATATCTACTATGATATCTTCTACACCTGAGATTCTGTCTTCTATCTCCTGTATTCTGTTGGTAATACTTACATCTATAGCTCCTGACCACTTTCCTAGGTTTTTCATCTCCAGGGTTGTTTCCATTTTTGATTTCTTTCTTGTTTCTATTTATATTTTTAGCTCTTGGATTGTTTTGTTCAGTTCCTTCACCTGCTTGAATGTATTTTCCTGTATTTCTTTAAGGGATTTATTTGTTTCCCCTTTAAGTGTGTCTACTTGTTTGCATGTGTTCTCCTCTATTTCTTTAAGGGAGTTATTTTTATCCTCCTTAAAGGCCTCTGTCATCTTTCTGAGATGGGATTTTAGGTCAGAATCTTGCTTATCAGGTGTGTTTGGGTATCCAGGTTTTACTGTGTTCAGAGAACTGGGTTCTGATAGTGCCAGATTATATTGGCTTTTGTTGCTCATATTCTTGGGCTTGCTTCTTGACATCTGGTTATCTAAGAACTGGTCTGCTTGCCTCTGTATCCCTGGTTATAGCAGACCTCCTGAGAGATAGGCAGGGTATAGGGTATGGGAGGGTGGCTGGCATGTTGACCTGGAAGGAAGGTGGGGCTTGGGCAGAAGGGATGGATGCTGTGCCTGATAGTCTCTGTGGGGGTCCAAGGTTGTGTGGGTATTCAGGTAATGGTCTCACCTGTGTCCCTAGTTACGGCAGACCACCTGGGAGACAGGCAGGCTATAGGATGTGGGAGGAGGAAGTCACTCTAATCTGCTGAAAGTACAAATTTTGAAAAAGAAAAAAATGTGCTGAGAAAGTTGATTAGTAGTAAATCTTAATTTCCTTTGAGCAAATGTTCATTAAAAAACGAACCAAACCAAATAAACACTCATATATAAGGTGATCCCTCTGGCTGTGCTCCTCCAAAATGAATAGTAAGAATGAATATTGTCAATAACGAAGAGCCCCTGGAAGGCAGTATTGTACAGAGTAAATGAGAAAAGAATGTGCACTCATCAAAGGGCTCAAATGGAGATATTTATCTTCAAACCATGACATTCAATAGAAAAATTGCAAAGTTTTGTTGCTGTGAGAGGTACTAAGAACATCCTTGGATATGTGAGCATTGGAACTGAAATATATGAACACATTTCATCAAATTATATAAGCTAAAATTTTAGTTCTCATGATATCTAACTTATGTGTCATTGCAAATGGTGGTAAACACAGCATATGGGAAGCTAATGCAATAGAATCACATCAGAGTTTGAGGCTAGCCTGTTCTATATAGTGAAATCCTGTTGAAAAAAAATCCCAAGGCTGGTCATGTCTTAGACATTGTTAATACTTAAAGTCAATTTCTTGCTGGCAGAACACACTAAAAACTTGAACTTCAGATTCCCACAGACAAATTTATAATAGAAGTGGGTTCAAAATAGAACCTTAAGATACAGGACAGGTAAGTATTAAATTTAGGTAGTAGAATGCTTGTCCAGTATATACAAAGGCCTGGTTTTCATTCCTAGCATGGAATAAAGTCAGGCTTGTTGGTGCATCTTTTATAGTCTTAGTGCTCAAGAACGAACACGTGAGACACGGAAATTCAAAATCAGGGACAGGGATAGTGAGAGGACAAGATGTAGCTATGAGTGACTCCCGGGTGTGATGGCAGCAAATTCACTAGGATTCGCCCCCGGAGCATTTAATTTTACTATGGCTTACAAGATTAGGATTCTAGTTGTTGCGCCAAGCAATTAAGTTACCAAGAACTAAGTTTGTGGGGTATTTTCCTTCATATGGTGGCTTGACTGGGTTCTAGAGAGAAAGGTATGGGCAAAGCGTGGGTTTGCCAGATGTGCACCACAAAGGCCGTTGGAGTTTTGAAGCATGGGAGTCCCCTGCTGTGAAAAGAGACAAGATGGCTGCTCTGAGTCAGAGAGTTGGAGAATGGAAGCTGTCTGCTTCTTGGGGCAGATATTGATTTAACTGTGAACTCATAAACTTGGGATTATTTGCTTTTAGGATAGATTTATATACAAATTTTGTCCAAATCACGTGGCAGGGGGTGGGGGGAGGAGGGGACTTCGCCTGCAGTTCAGAACTGGGATAGGGAAAATTAGTCACTGACTCCAAGTAGGGAGGGCAGTGATAACTGCCTACTATGTACAGGTATTAATTAATAGAAGTCTGTGGCTTCACAGGTAGATATTATAATAGGTATTAATAAAATAAATGTCTGTGGCTCTAGGTAGAGAGCTCAACAGATAGGTGGTATAACAGGGTGGTTGCTCTAGACAGCTTAACTAGTAAAAACTACCTGCTTTTTATAGGCAGATATTAGTGAAAGTTTGAATTAATTGCTTTAAAGATGGTATAAAGATATATTTCTCTATTAGGTCTGCAGGAGTCATATTCTCTAACATGGGCTCCATAGAAATTTTGGGTTTATATCCAGACAGGACAATTTAGAAAAAGCCTAAATAGGCTCATATGGTATTTGTTTAGTTTACTTTATTTATTTTAAATTGTTTTTTTTTCCTTTTAATCAAAGTCATCCAGAGCTGAACAGCAAGTTTGAGGCTGACCTGAGGTATATAACACCTTATTTTAAAAAGGAAGAAAAGTCATTATGACTAGACCACCAAATCATGCCAGTGAGAGCAGCAAAGCAAGTGATCAGGCCTGGAAGAGCAGTGATTAGTGTCTATGAAGTTGCAACACTATTCCCCTTGTCTGAAAAAGAATGTTAACCACACATATTTTTTTCTTTTTACATATTTTAACTTTTATTCATCTGCCTTTATTTATATTAACAGTACACAGAAAATTTAGTGATTTAAAAAGAATTAAACAAATAAACAAAACATATGTTTCATTATACACAGATAAAGTTACTTAGAAATTTAATAAATATTCCTTCTTCTCCCTCTCCCCATCTCTGTACCTATGTATCTATTTGTCTGTCTAAAAATATAGGAATTGCGAGTATAGTAATTATAATCAATATTTTGTTCATACCTTTTCATTTTATAACATTAGGCTTAATGAAACTATTATTTTATATAAAAATGGAACATTGCTATAAAAGGAGTAGGCATATTTAAAAGTAAACTAATATTGACAAAAAATGCAAGAAGAGAAAACAAACAAACAAACAAAACTCCATAAACTTGACTTTATACAAATTAAAACAGATTTCTCCAAACATCACAAAATATTTTCTAGACAGCAAATTAAGAGGAAATAACACAAAACATATATGGCACAATGTTAAAGTGTAAAATAATAAAGAAAAGCATTAAGATAGTGGTAAGGAACATCAGAAAAATAAATGTTAGACAGTGTACGCTGACAGCTAAAACGCCAAACTCATTATTGAATATGTATTCATTTTAAAGTGAACTTTTGTAATAGGAAAACATGGAAACAGTAAGACTGGATGATGATGGATATTTAGTCACACTTAAAGTATTTCTTTACTCTTTCTTGAGAGAGTTATCAGTTCTGTAGAAAATTCAGTGGATTAGAATTTTAGAATTTTCCTTAAAACAAGACTCCTGCAGTGTCTTTAGCAACTTCGGTGCACAAGCTCTTTTCCCACCCAGATCTCCTTCTTCTTTCCACACTGCTCTTCAGCTTCACTCAGACTTGATCCAAATCCATCTTAACTTTAAAGAAAACTCTTACCCAAGAGTGCAGTCATTTGCTCAGCACCAATTAGAGTTTTTATTTTAGAAATATAACAACAGATATTTTAGTTATTCCTTATTATTTTTCCTAGAATATATTATCTATTATGCTAGTCTTGTAATTTCAACACGTATGAAATTGCTGCTTAACAAAAGTTTTGGTTGTTTGTTGTTGTGTTGCTGAGTCTGGCTTGGCCATGGTAGGAATGGCATGGCATTGTTCCTATCCCTGGAACCGAGCCAACTTGTTTGTATAATAATGTACATACTTTCATGTTCCTTCTTTGAAAAATGTCCTCTGCCAAGGTTAATAACTCCATGATAATCAAAGACAGCATGAGTCAGGTAGGAGAGGGTGTGACTAATGTATTAGCAAAAATGGTTAATGCTGAGACCTTCCAGACAGCCCTTAAGGCTGTAGAAAAGAACTCTAAAAACCTGAATTCAAAAATATATATTGTCTCAACTATGCAAACTTTAAAAATGCAATATGAATTGTGTAAGGAAATTCACAGATCCAAATGAAAGGCAGCTGCACTATGAGCCAGCTTGTCAGAAAGATCCTAGGGAAGGAGATAGAAATTTAGGGAGTGGTGCTTGTAAAGTAAGATTCCACCCAGCTAAATGTTTTGCTTGTGCTTAAAGAGGAGATAGATTCTTGAATTCAAGGTCAGTCTGGGACAGAAGGAGTTTAGGTTCAGGTACAGGTGTGGTAGAAATGGTAATTTCAGGACAAGGTCTCACCCAACTAGCTTATTGTTTGTGCTTAACCAGGTAAGCAGATCTCTGAATTCTTTTGTAATGTTAAAAAAAAAAATGTGCTTGTTGTCTTTTTCTAAGAATCAGAGGACTGGCTATCAGAGGATGCCAATTTGTGGGATAATCAAAAGGGAATGTTGGGTAGATGGAGATTGATATGTAAATAAAAGACTGGGCTGTTGATCTGTAAGAGATGAGCTATCCAGAGAGTTTTTACAATAGCAAGAGAAAGTTGTCTTACAGAACATAGGGCTTCAGCTTGTAGTCCATTGTTTGACTTCAACTCATTTGTTTCACCACTCTTAAGTACCCCTTCTTCAGAATGAGTCTCCAAGCCAAAGCTGGTCTTTGGCATTTTTTGGGGGGGAAGGTGTCAAGGGTGGTACTTCAGTCTAGCATTCCAAGCACTTGGGAGACCACGGCAGGAAGATTGCTGTGAGTTTGATGTAAGCTTAAAGAATGAGACTTTAATCATATATATTAGTATTTATATCTTATAAGAAACATAATATAAATTCAAATGTTTACAAATAATTTTAAAGCAAGATGAATCAATTATATATTACAGTAATTGATATTCAGAGTACAGCTCTCCAGTAATACAGACAATATAACACATTTTCAACTAATCTTGTAAATTTTGATAAAAATATGTAGCAAAATTTGAGATTTAAAAAGTTATTCTAGGGCTGAACAGACAGTTCTGTGCTTTATGGTGCTTGCTGCTCTTTCAGAGACCTGGGTTTATTTTCCAGCACCCACAAAATGGCTCAAAACCATCTATAACTTACTTCAGTGCCAGAGGATCCAATAACTTCTTCTAGCCTCTGTGAATTCCAGGGACATATGGACAGATATACATGTAGACAAAACCATAAAAATATTGATATGGAAACTTCACACAGAAAACAAATTAAGCCTTTATATTCATGAATGTTAAGACATCACTCTATAGTATGAGGTTCATACACATTTTTGAAAGAACTAAATATGAAATTGATGCATTACTGGTTTTGACATAAAATTCACTTAAAAAATCATTTGAATTGTGTGTGTGTGTGTGTGTGTGTGTGTGTGTGTGTGTGTGTGTGTATGTGTGTGTGTGTGTGTGTATGTGTGAATGTGCATGTGTGTTTGAAACCATAAGGTAGAAAATGTCTTACTACACCCAAATTCTACCCTGAATTCAGCCCATTGTCTCTTGGTCAAAGACAACAATGAATTCTTAACATCCTTTATAACAGAATCTTTTCTCAACTTATTTTCATTCATTCACTTCACTTTCTGAAATCACTGCATTTGAAGAGTCTAGACTCCCTCTCCAGTGCTTTTCCACCCTCTTCCTTAGATAAACTGTTCTACAGGCTGTTTGTCACAGAGCTCCATCCATCTGTCATTCAGATCATAGAGACTACATCAAACCTTACCCTAGTATTAAGGATTTGGGGGAGGGATTTAAATAGTAAAAATAAAAGTAACTTTGTAAGAAGTAAAATTGTCTTTATACAACCAAACCAAACCAAACCAAACCAAACCAAACCAAACCAAACCAAACCAAACCAAACCAAACCAAACCAAAGCAAAACAACATTCATTGCTTTCCCCAGTTTCATTCTAAGTGTAAGGTTGAGCTTAACTGTTCAGCTTTGCTTTTTTATTGGGTCTTCCTGGGAAAAGAGTTTCAGTGCTCCATAGCAGTCAGAAGAATCCTAAAGCAAAACCTTGTTTCTGATATTTATCCTCATTTTGAAGGATTTTATAAGCAATGATTCCCAGTCAAATATTTTCCCTTTGGGAAATGTGTAGGAAGAAATGGCAGGGCCAGAAGATTGATTAACTCACTGAATCTGTACATGGACTTAAAAGTCCATCAAAGAAGAAAGGTTTTGTGATATATTAAAAACTGGAATTGAGAGGCATTGGGAGGGTAAGGTAGAAACTTAATGTGATGGAAATTCCCAGATCCCAGCTAAGACTTCTAGTAATGTAGGATATGGAACCTTAACCAGCCATCCTCTATAACCAGGCAAGTCTTCCAGTGGAGGGACTGGGACACAAATGCTGCCATAAATCTTTAATCTACAATCTATCTTGCCTACAAGATATGCAGGGGTAAAAATGGAGCAGAAATTGAAGGAATGGCCAAACAATGACTGGTCCCATTTGAGATGGAGCCACTGGTCCCACTCCATGAGATGGAGCCTACCTCTGATACTGCCACAGAACCCAGAGTCTGGATAGCCCAGAGACATAGAATAGATCCAAACACAACCAGCCAAAAAACAAAAAAAAAAAAAAAAAAAAAGAAAGAAAGAAATAATTCCTAATGATACTCTGTTATACCAGGATATCAGGATATCATAAAAAAAGCAGAGCCTAGCATACACATTAGAAAAGCTTCATCCAGCAACAGATGGGAGTAGATGCCGACATTAAGCCAAACATTGGGCAGAGCTTTGGGAATTCTTTAGAAGACGGGGAAGAAGAATTGTAGAGGTCAGAGAGGTCAAGGTCAATACAAAACCCCCACAGAATCAGCTAACCAGGACTCAGAGGGGCTCACAGAGACTGAACCAACAATCAGATAACCTGCATGGGTCTGACCTAGGAGTTCTGTTATGGTTGTATAACTTAGTCTTCTTCTGGGACTCCCAACAGTGGGGCTGTTGGCTGTCTCTGACTCTTTCGCCTGTTTCCGGGATCCTTTTCCTCTTACTGGGTTGACTTTTTCAGCCTAAATATGAAGGAGGTGCTTAGTTAGATGTTGTGCAACTTGATATGCCATTTTTGGTTGATATTTCTGGGAGGCCTTGCCTTTTCTGAAGGGAAATAGAGAAGGAATAGATTTGGGGATGTGGAGGTTGTGGAGAGGGACTGGGAAGAAAGGAGCAAGGGGATGAAACTGCTGTTGGGATGTAATATATGAGAGAAGACTAAACAAACAAACCCAAACCTCCCCACACAATTGTGTAGCCGGCATGCTGGTAAACTCCTTTAATCTTAGCACTCAGGAGGCTGAGGCAAATGGATCTCTGAGTTGAAGGCCAGCCTCATCTACAGCATGTGTTCCACGACAGCCAAGGCTACACAGAGAAACATGTCATAGAGGGACAACAACAAAAAATAAAGTACAAAAGGAAAGAGCTGTATGAACTTTACTGCTTAACAGTATCTCAGTGGTTCCCCTCCCCCAAAACACAATTGCAAGTTTTCCATGATGTCCAACAAGACTTTCTTTGTTTAATTAATGCAAGAATGTGGAAGTGAAAACTGTCTTCAGAGATCTCAACATCTCCACAACAGGCTATTCTGGCCATTCATTTCTCTGGAAGTCTATCATATCACTCTGACATCCTTATCTTTCTTGTGACAGTTTAATTGCTTCAGTGCCTTCAAAGAAGCCTTCTTCAGCTGGCTGTTTGTTAGAATTAGGATAAACGAATGACTGCAAGGATACATACATGAAGTTATCAAACCCAAAATAAGTAGCAGTTTATTTTTGGATCTTAAAAAGCTCAATGTTTCTATCAAAATACCTACAAAATGCAAGATTAACAGGATAATAAAAGAAGTGAAAACTTTCAGGACTTTCACATGAACTTCTGTGTTAAGGCTTTTGAATTTTGAGGCATACAACTGCATCTTCCTGTTGTGTCTCCAAAGTGAAATAATTAACAGGAAGCATGTAATGATAGCCACCATGAAGAAGAATAAGACTCCCAGGTTGAGAAGAATGTGGTTTGCAATGAACTTACTCTTACAGAGGTAAAACTGCCAGGAAGTATTTCTGTGTTGCCTTTTATCATTAAATATCTTCACTAATTGTGGAAAAGCAACTGACCATGATATAAACAAGCATCCCAGGAGAAAGATAAATATTGCGTTGATTCTTCTCTTCAAGCAGAAGAAGATGTAGTGAGAAAAATTTGCTATCTTCAGGAGATAGAAGAGGTTGAGACTGGTAGTAAACCATATACTTGTATGATGGGTAATCATCCACAGGTAAGCAATCGCTGTTATGTAATCATCAGAAACAACCATATCTGGAGAAAATAATTTTACATATCCATCAAAGATTATTATACATATGACACAGATTCTGCAAATAGCCAAGCCTGTGAAAATAAAGCCAGCTGTGGAGAACTTCTGCCTGACACATTTAATGCAGTTTGCATGCAGGATAAACCCATTCCCTAGAACTCCTAGCACTGAACCACTAGTTGCAAAACAAAGGAGGATTCCTTCTGCTACAGTCAGCATCTCTACAGATCCCTAAGGTTGCTTCTGCTGCAAGTATAACTATTTTAACTCTTTAAAAATCTGCTGCAGAATGTTGCTTAGAATGGAAGCTTGACAGATAAATAATGTTTTTCTTCTGTCTTTAAAGACTTCAGAGTGGCCACTAATTCCTTTTAGTGGAAACAGAAATATCTTTACAGAGTTCCTTCTGTTCTTTAAGACTCAGACTGTTTACGAAATATGTGCAGACTAATGTCTTCTTTTAGTTTGTTAATAAGCAAATGAAAGTTTCTGTTTCATGGATTTTACTTGGCCACCTGACACTGTTTTGCATTTAATAAACTGAATGGTGATATGGGAGTGCCAGACATACACTGACAGGATCCAAACCAAGAAATTTAGCACTGCACTTTATCCTTTTCCATAGCAACTCACTGTTAGCTGGGTTTGGTGGAAACTGCCTAAACCTATATTTAACTCCTAAGACTAAGACTTGAAAATCACTTAAGCCTAAGGGATCCAGACTGGTTTGCATAACAAAGTGAGAGTTCACAAACTCTGAAAACTCCAACATCATACAAAAAAAATAAACAAAAGTTTAAAATATTTTATAATTTTCATCATTACAATAGTATATAGAACACTTGAATAAACCACTCTTTAAAATTGATTAATTTTAATTAAAATTTAAGTTTAGCTGTGGATAGGGTAAAATTTACAACTTTAAAAATGTTTTATATATTTTTATTGGCATATGTTCATTGCATATAGGAATAGTTTCACAAGGGCAGTTTCATTCAAGTATCATGATGTATCTCCAGTTGATCCCTTCTTCGTGCAAGTGACATTCTTGTTAATGGCTCAGTTGAACTCCACTGTGTATATGCATCACATTTGGTTTAGCAATTTATCTATTGATAGATCAGCATAGGCTGATTCCATACCTTGCTGGTTGTGAATAGTGGTGCAATAAACAGATGTACAAATATCTTTGTGGCATGTTGATTTAGAGTCCTTATGATAGATGCCCAGGAATGATATAATTTGGTCATACAGTCATTCTTTTAATCTTTTATTTAGCTTTCACAGATGGCTCTTTATTTAGATCAATAGACTGAAACCTTACAAATACTTAGCAAGATAGGCATAGTAATAATCATTGCATTGCATTTAATAGGAGAAAAGATCAGTCTCAGAAAGACTGAGGTTTGGCCTATATCCTTACCACCCTGAATGTACACAGTATTATCTGTTCTTGGAAGGTAATCAGAGTTAGTGATGGCAAGTACTGTGTGAGAATAACAGTGATTTAAAGAGCAAATGATATGTAAGAATTGGAGGATTTAGGGTTTGAGAATCTAATCTTGTAACATCTACATATATATGCAGCATACCTACCTGCATTCTACAGTTACATATGTATTTATACACATGCCTAAGGTCAAATCTATGTGCATGGGATATAAGAAATATATAGAAGAACACACATGCCCATGGTGCAGTCATTAGCAAATTACTTTGTGTGCCCTTCCCCCAGCCAATGATGGCCAGTTAGTCAATGACGGTTTTTTGAGTGTTTTGAGCTCCTATAAACCTAAGACAGAGACATACATCAATATGCTATGTCTGTTTTCCTCAATGATGCATAATATAGAAGTAATATAAATGCCAACCTAAGCCAGGCATGGTCACCCAGCCACTCTAGACCCTAGATGGGATGAAATATTGTGCCCTGTACAGATATTGGCACTGCCATCTTAAAAAATTAAGAGGGGAACTGTGCCCTTTCCTCAGCCTGCCAGCCTGAGCAGGCCGGAATGAGCTGTGTACCACAATAGAACAAACAACAGTAGGACCTAGGAGGAGGCATTGCATAGCCAGCCTTGGCACCCTGCAGTCTGCTACTGAGCTAAGGAGAATGGACCACCTGCTGAGCTTGCCTTGACACCTTTGGGCTACTATCTCCTCACCTAGCCCCTGGGCTGAACTGAGAAGAGATTCTGGGGCATGGGGCTTCCACTTTATATGTGAAAGCATATAAAGCATATAAACTTTGGGCCTTGGTCAGAATATGTTGTCTTGGCCCCACATTTCTCTTGCCCTCCATTCCCCTTTCATTCCCAGCCTTCCTCTCAGGTGAACCCAGTTAGCCATAGCTGCTGGTGGCTACAACTTTGAAGCACACCTAGTACACAAGATAATACAGTCACATGTTTACATGACGTATGTTCTTTAGCCAGGTTACTGACCCTTTCTGTGCCCCAGTTTCCCCTAACTGTTAAATAGGACAGGCAAAAATATTAACACCGAACTGGAACCAATGTGAAGGGTTTAACAGGAAATAGTGCATAGTAAGTAGTCTATACCTGTTAGGAAATTAGCTGTTATCTTATTATGCAAGTAGAATTTTAGCTTTCATTTCCCATCTATCTCTCTACTTGTCTCCTTGAAAGAGAGTCACACTACAACCCTGTGTTTTTGATCTGGTTTGATGTGGATTCCATCATGTTGAGGAATTCCAATCAGAAAAAAAGTTGTTTATTCTCATAACATGCTTGCCACTGTTACATCAGTAGATACACCTTGCTTTGCAAGAATACACAGTTGAATTAAATGGTTGATAAGAGCTCCTCTGTATTAGCCTTCATAGCACCACCTGGCACTAGAAAAGCAAAGATAGCATGGATGAAGCTTCAAGCTCAGTCCCAACTTGTTTTCTCTATGCCCTATCAACAAAACCTGTGGGGACTTCAGCAACATCTGTACCTACATTTGAGGGGAAATGAATTTTATAGAGGCTGGGATAATTCAGTCTCACTAGCACTGTATAAGTCTTTCCGTTCCCCCTCATCTTTGTTAGTACTAATAGTCATTTACTTTCTTGATGATTGTGAACAAGATGAGTTAGAAGCTGTCCTAATTAAGGAGGAGAAAGTTATAATGAAAGTTTCAAGTCATAGAAAAAGAAAATTAAAGATACTAGATTATGGAAGGATGTTCCTGGATTGGCAGAATTAATATATTATGAAAGTGGCCACTCTACCAAAATTAATCTTCAGATTTAATGCAATACCTATCAAAGTTGACCATATTTCATAGATCTAGAAAAATTTCAAGAATCCTATGGAATCATAAAAGACTACAAATAGCCAAAATGATTCCAAAGAGTAAGACAGAGCTGGAGGTATCATAATACCTTTATTGACTTTAAATTATGACATAGAACTATAGTGATAAAAATTAGCTTGCTAATATCATTAAAGAAAGCAGGTGAAATGAAACAGAACAAAGGACCCATAAGTACATTAACACAAGTATTATTTTTGACAAAGAATAGAAAACATACACTGGTCAAAAGATTACTCATGCTACAAATTCTGGAAAAACCACACATCTGCCTGCAGAAGAATTAAATTAGATTTATATCTTTCACTTTGTACAAAATTCAATTTGAAACAGACTATAGAGACTCCTTTTTTTAAAACCTGAAACATGGAAACTTGTAGACAAAAATACACTCTTGAAGACACTCAAGGAACTTTCTGACTGGAACATTAACAACACATAATCTAGTGCCAAGTGTCAACAGATGGAACTACATTAAATCAATGGGAAATTTAAGTTTTATATATCTGATGGCTAAATGTGCTAAACAAACTTCCAAATGTTTATTGACCACTAGAATTTCTTTTTTTGAGAGCTGTATTTTTATTTCCTTAGCCTATATTTTGATTGGATTGCTTGATTTTTCATGTTTACTAAAACTTTTTATTTATTATAGATATTAACCTTTTTATTCTGTCTCTCTGTCTCTGTCATTTCTTTGTACCTGTCTGTCCCCCACTCCCAAAAGAACAAGCAGTAGATTTCTCCTATTTTTTGGCCATTTCTTCACTCAATTCACTGACTGCTTTGCTGTGCAAAAGCTTTTTAATTTCATATAATCTTATCTGCCATTTTTAATTGTTATTTCTTATGTACTGTATAGTACAGACCTGTTCAGAGAGTTCATGACTGCACCTATCTCTTGAAATAATTTTCCTGTTTTTCTGTATCAAATATGAAGTTTCACATTTTACATTAATGTCTTTGATTAATTTGAATTGATTTTCATGAACACTGAGAAGTATGGATCTACTTTCCTTCTTTCAAATGTGGATATATTTTCCTAATGCTATTTGTTAGAGATGCTCTTCCTTCATGCCCAATATGTGTTTTTGACAACATTCTTGTCAGAAAAATTAAGTGGATGCAGCTGTGTAGCTTTATTTCTGCATTTTATATTCTATTCTATTGGTCTCAAAGTATGTTTTGTGAAGAACCATGTGGTTTTTGTTACAGTGAATTAGTAGTATAACTGGAGATTAGGCAATACAATTTATATGGCATTGTTCTTTGAGTTTGGGATTTCTTTGACTATTGTTGTTCCATATAATCTGAGTATTCCAGTTCTGTGGTGAAAGTCATTTTAATTTTGATATGTTTTTTTTTTTTTTTTCTGAACCAGTAGTTGCTTTTCCCACACTCAGAGAGTTATGAAGATATTATTTTAAAGTTTCAAAATCTTTCTTTTACAATTTCTTGTCCTTGAGGATAAGAAAATCTCAGTAATATTAAATTGTCAACAAAACATCTCAAATGTTTGACTGTAGTCAAATAACTGCAACAGCCAGTTCCATTACCTATTTTAGTCTGATATAGAACACCAAGCACAGGAAAATAATATAGGCAATAACTAATTATATTTTTAGTTGCTTATCTTGTTAAAGTAGTTGCAACTAGAAAGCCTAAAAGGTGTCAAGTCACATGTACAGAGTTTAATTTTTTAAAATAAAAAAACGAGTAACATATATTTGCCAAAATTGATGATCTATAAGTCCTCAAGACTTAACACCATTATGAAAAAATTGAAGTTACTGAGAACATGTTTTTGCAATTTAACTTGCATACTTTCTAGAAATGCCAAATTATTGTCTCAAGCTATTACTATTTTGATACTGTAAAGAATAAGAGTGTATGGCCAATTATTTCTGAAAGGCCTTTAATGTGCCTAGTATACAAATCTGCTCTGGCATTGCCCTGGGGTTCAAGCAATCCAATATGAGCTTTTAAATGTCTTATGAAGTTAAGAAACAGTACACGTTTCTTAATTTAATCTGTACTTTTATAAATATAAAATTTGAGAAGTAGCAATATCTAAAAAAGGAACAATTTTAAGCAATTATAAATCATGAGCCATATACTGGCTATGAGTATATAAATTGAAAGCTTGATTTTTCAGCATTTCAAACAGTGGCTACAACACATAATTTAATTATTTGCACTGAAGCAGGGGAAATTCAAGAAAATGAAAATGTGATATAATTACATATACTGTTTTCTCAATAGAGGAGGCATCTGTAAATAAAGTATAGTTTTTCCTATGAGCTGCATGTGTAGTAAATTTACAAGAAATGTAAAAGCATGCATAGAGAAAAACTGTAACAACTTGTCTTTTGGATAATAATTATCAAATTTGCCTACAAAGTTTGCCATGTAATAGGCCAAATATCATTATTTTTCAAAAACCAATTTAATTGTGATTTGGAATAAGGAATAATCCTTTTATTCAAAATGCTTTTAGGATTCTATCATACAATTTTGTATTAACACCGTAACAATCTTCAGCTACTTTACTTGTAGATGAAGAAAGATAAATCCACATTAATGGTTTCTTTTGCCACAGAGCTGCTGTGAGTACATGAGTAGCAATAATGCAAACAGCCAACAATTTATCATAGTCTATATAATTCATCTGTTGATAACTAACAGCTTCTTCTACTTTTGGCAAAGCTATTTTTTCTTTATCAGTTAATTGTCGAGGGGAATTAGGACTTGTATCCCCCTTGAGAATATCAAACAGAGGTTCAAATTCTCTAATGGTAAGCTTAAGATGAGGTTTTAGCCAATTAACATCTCCCAACAACTCCTGGAAAATCATTAAACACAAATCAAATTAAAAGCAAACCATTTTCTTTTTGCATGTACATCTGCAAGCCAGAAAAGGACTCTAGCTCCCACCACAAATGGTTGTGAGCCACCACGTGGTTGCTGGGAATTTAACTCTTATCTATTTTTATTGGAATTTTCTGTGTCACAATCTGCTTAGGATATAACTGAGGTCTCAAATATTGAAAACATATCATCTTTGAATCTTTTCTGGAGCAACAAGTACTTCAAAACTTTAAAGCTTGTTTTATTAGAGCAAAGGCTTGCAGAAAAAACTCCTTTAGAGAGACCAGCTAATAAAATATCATACAATGAATAATATACACTGAAAGATTCAAACTCTTAATTTCTTGTATTAAAGTAACAACATTTTTAAAAATAATATAAGCCAATTAACCATTTTTTTAGGCAAACCTTCTAACGATATTGCTCCATGGGTTCTCAAAAATTATGAGCAAATTTACTGAATGCAAGCCTTCCACCTTTACCAGAAATGGAAAGGAATGGTATAAAAACAATGCTAATGCCCCATTAGTTTCATAATCTTAAATTTGAACTTTGTTTTGGATTAATTCAATAACTAATCTGTTTTAGCTGAGTGAGAGTATCAGATAAAGGCCAAGCCAAAGCCAACCTGGTCCTCTAATAATTATTACATAATTTAAGATTAGGTCTCTTGCTAGTAATAGATTAAACACAATATACATTGGAGGAACCAAAGCCATCTTGTCCTTTCTCATTCTTAACAAATTTGGAAGGAAGCAGATGCAAAGGAACAAAAACAAGTTGAACAATTCTTTTACCAGCAGGTACAATTACAATGCCATGGTGGAAGCAGCCATTATTTAAATTTCTCCAACATAATCATTATAACTCTTAGCCCATAGACTGTTGTGAATGTCCTTGGGTCTTAGATTTACCTTCCCCCCCCCCCACAGGAAACAAGCAAGGCAAAAAACAAATTCTGAGCTGGGGGGCATGGAGACCAAGACAAAAGGAATGTTTGTCATTCAAGCTTCTGCTGAGCTCAGACTGTATTATCTTAATTCAAATGTAAATGTTCCTAATCTTGACCTGTTTCTTGAGGCCTGGCCCAAAGATAATCCTTTGTAGGCTTATACTGTGTCACTTTTTTTTTCTTTCTTTTTTTTTTTCTTTTTCTTTTTTGCTTTAATTTAACTCTATCTGCTGTATCTTTTTCCTTATAAACATGAGCGAGTCGCAAAATCCCTAACTCATGATTGGACTGCCAACTGCAGCCAATGGAAAAGTGGCAGTTTAACTATATTTTTAAGTTTCTTTTTTGTTTGTTTTTTAATATTTTTTATTTTATTTTATTTATTTATATTTTATTTACAATTCAGATGCCATCCCCTTTCCCCTCCCTAGAGAAAACCCCTATCCCATGCCTCCTTTTCCTTTTAGCTTTTATTCAATTTTTTTTAAATGTTAGTCAAAGGCTTTATAAGTTTGGTAATGCTCAGTCAAAAATGTAACCATTTCTTCCTCTCGTGCTCCTTCCCCCTTAGCTCCTCCTACATATCACCATTCCTGTTAAAATAACACTTTTCTCTCAAAATACAGTTATAGCACAATTATTCCTATTTGTACCAGTGAGGTACAAGATAATCCTAATACCCAGTCCATCATTTTGTCAACTAACCAGAACCTCTGTCGTCTCTCCTAATTAAAACACTTAGTTTTGAACCTGGCTGTTTTTCTTGGCTTTAGAATGAATGTCAACTGAAAACCATCCTTTTAAATATTTTCTCTCAAAGTAAATAGCCAGGATTGGCTATGAGACTATAGGTCTTTAATCCCATCAGAAATCTAGAATGACTGAGTTAACTAAAATTATGGTGCTGTCTCTGTGCCCTTTGGTTAGTCTGGCTAAGGGTTTGTCTATTTTGTTGATTTTCTCAAAGAACCAGCTCCTGGTTTTGTCGATATTTTGTATAGTTCTTTCTGTTTCAACTTGGTTAATTTTGGCCCTGAGTTTGATTCTTTCCTGCCCTCTACTCCTCTTTTGTATATTAGCTTCTTTTTTTTCTAACACTTTCAGGTGTGTTGTCAAGTTATTAATGTATGCTTTTTCCATTTTCTTTTTGTGGGCACTTAGAGCTATGATTTTTCCTCTTAGTACTGCTTTCATGGAGTCCCACAAATTTTGATATGAAATATCCTCATTTTCATTTAAATCTAAAAAGTCTTTAATTTCTTTCTTTATTTCTTCCTTGACCAAGTTATCATTGAGTAGAGCATTGTTCAGTTTCCACATGTATGTGGGCTTTCTGTTGTTTTTGTCCATGTCAAAGATGAGTCTTAGTCCATGGTGGTCTGATAGGGTACAAGGGATTATTTCAATCTTTTTGTATCTGTTGAGGCCTGTTTTGTGACCAGTTATATGGTCTATTTTGGAGAAGGTACCATAAGGTTCTGAGAAAAAGGTATATTCTTTTGTTTTAGGATGAAATGTTCTATAGATGTCAGTTAAGTCCAATTGGTTCACAACTTCTGTTAGCTTCATTGTGTCTCAGTTTAGTTTTTGTTTCCACGATCTGTCCATAGCTGAGAGTGGAATGTTGAAATCTCCTACTATTATTGTGTGAGGTGCAATGTATGCTTTAAGCTTCAGTAAAGTTTCTTTTATGTATGTGGGTGCCCTTGCATTTGGAGCATAGATGTTCAGAATTGCAAGTTCCTCTTGGTACATTTTTCCTTTGATGAATATGAAGTGTCTTTCTTTATCTTTCTTGATTACTTTTGGTTGAAAATTGATTTTATTTGATATTAGAATGGCTACTCCAGCTTGTTTCTTGTGGCCATTTCCTTGGAAGATTGTTTTCCAACCTCTTACTCTGAGGAGGTGTCTGTCTTTTTCACAGAGGTGTGTTTCCTGTATGCAGCAAAATGTTCGGTCCTGTTTATGTATCCAATCTGATAGTCTATGTCTTTTTATTGGAGAATTGAGTCCATTGATATTAAGAGATATTAAGGAAAAAATGAATGTTGTTTCCTGTTATTTTTGTTATTGGCAATGGTGTTATATTTGTATAGCTACCTTCTTTTAGGGTTGTTGGAAGATTACTTTCTTGTTTTTTCTAGGTTGTCGTTTCCCTCCTTGTGTTGGAGTTTTCCACCAATTATCATTTGAAGGGCTGGATTTGTGTTAAGATATTGTGTAAATTTGGATTTGTCATGGAATATTTTGGTTTCTCCATCAATATTGATTGTGAGTTTTGCTGGGTAAAGTACTCTGGGCTGGCATTTGTGTTCTCTAAGGGTCTGTATGGTATCAGTCCAAGATCTTCTGGCTAGTCTCTGGTAAGAAGTCTGGTGTAATTCTTATAGGTCCACCTTTATATGTTACTTTACCCTTTTCCCTTTTTCTTTTAGTATTCTTTCTTTGTTTTGTATATTTGATGTTGATTATTATGTGACAGGACGTATTTCTTTTCTGGTCTAGTCTATTTGGGGTTCTGTAGGCTTCCTGTATATTTAAGGACATCTCTTTCTTTAGGTTAGGAAAGTTTTCCTCTATAATTTATTGAAGATGTTTACTGGCCCTTTAAGTTGGGAGTCTTCCCTCTCATCTATACTTATTATCCTTAGGTTTGGTCTTCTCATTGTTTCCTGGATTTCCTGGATGTTTTGGGTTAGGAGCTTTTTGCATTTCACATTTTCTTTGACACTTGTGTCAATGTTTTCCATGGTATCTTCTGCACATGAGATTCTCTCTTCTATCTCTTATATTCTGTTGGTAATGCTTGCATCTATGACCTCTGGTCTTTTTCTTAGGTTTTCTATCTCCAAGGTAGTCTCCTTTTGAGATTTCATTATTGCTTCTACTTCCATTTTTAGATCCTGGACAATTTTGTTTAATTCCTTCACCTGTTTGGTTGTGTTTTCTTGTATTTCTTTAAGGGATTCTACCTGTTTACCTGTGTTCTCCTCAAATTCTTTGAGAGTGTTATCTATGACCTTCTTAAAGTCCTCTAACATCATCATAAGAAGTGACTTTAATTCTGTGTCCTGCTTTTCTGGTGTGATGTGGTGTTCAGGGCTTGCTATGGTGGGAGAACTGGGTTCTGATGATGCCAAGTAACTTTGGTTTCTGTTGTTTACATTCCTGCGCTTGCCTTTTGCCATTTGGTTAACTCTATTGTTACCCTCTCTCACTGGTTTTGACTGGGGACTGTCTTTCCAGTTATCTTGCTTGTTTCCAAACTCCTTAGGGTCCAGATATCTCTGTGATCCTGTGATCCTGAGCTCCAGCTGCTCTGAGTGCAGTGTCTCCTCTACGATGTCTCAGGGTAAGGTGTTTTCTTAAGAGCAGACCAAATAGGTGTTTGCTGCTCTGAGTGCATTGGTTCCTCTAGAATGTCTCAGGATAAGGTGACTACTGCTCTGGGTTCAGTGGCTCCTCTAGGATGACTTTGAGTATGGTGTCCCCTGCTCTGAGGTCAGTGGCCTCTCTAGGATGTCTCAGGATACGGTTTCCACAAGGGTGCAGGCCTGCTGGGTGTCTGCTCTCTGAGGACACTGACCTCTCTGGGCTGACTCCGGATGCAGTTTCCACAAGGGTATAGACCCACTGGATGCCTGCTCCCGGCCCCGGGATCTGGAGAGGGGCGGATAAGGAGTGGAATTCCACAAGGGCAGGGTTTGGGTACCTGGGGGGGGGGGTGTGCTTCTAAGACCTTCCTACTCCCAGTTGTGGGTCTGGTGTGTAGGGCGGTGCACAACTGCCTCCCTGAGGACACTGGCCTCCCAGGGATGTCTCAGGATAAAGTCTCTACAAGGGTGCAGACCCGGCTGGGTGTCTGCTCCGGCTACCAGGATGGATCTGGAGAGGGGCAGAAGGGGAGTGGAGTTCTGCAGGGGTGGGGTTGGGTACCTGTAGGGGGGTCCTGCGAGCTTCCTACTCCCAGCTGTGGGTCTGGTGCATAGGGTGGTGCGACCCTGGCCTTACCTGACTCCCTGAGAACACTTGCCTCCCAGGGATGTCTGAGGATACAGTCTCCCCAAGTGTGCAGACCCCGCTGGGTGTCTGCTCCCACTACCGGGATTGATCTGGAGAGGGGTGGAAGGGATGTCTATTTTTAAGTTTCCTTTGCAACATTAGAGTATAACCATAATTCTGGGAAACAAAACCAATTTTTAACAAAGTAAACAATCTATTTTCTCTAAAATCAACACCAAGTAGATTACCTTTATGTTACAAAGTTTTGCTGCCAACTCATATATGAATGCACGATAGTGCAGCTTTTACTATCTCACTAAAGAGACATTGTTTTTTAAATCTTATCATTATACATCTGTTCTCTGAATGACTCCAACCCTGAGTTACCAATCTTAAGGCAACTTTTGTTACCAAAGTTGCAAATTTTTAATCATACCCAATAATTGATAGGCCAACAATCTATAACCAAGATATGTAGAACATATTTATACCTTTAAAACCAATTAGAAACAAAAATGAAATGACAACACATCTTATATATTTCGACCAAAGAAAATTTCTTGCTTTTTCTTATGGGTAAAATGGCTGGAAATCGCAGAGAGTTCCTCCAGGTTGGAAGTTAGGCACGGCTGCTGCGCTGCGGCTCCACAATTCCTCATGGTGAGGTCCCATTGACATGAGAAAATCCATTGGTATTTACAGGCTTTAATGTCATGGTGGGTGGTGGATTGATCTGGATTCACACCCCACCCCCAAAACCCAGGGCAGACCTGAGTTAAATAGGGAGGAAAAGAGGAGGAGGGGCTGGGGAGGAATTCTTGATTGGCTCTACCCTCTGGCCTTCAGGTACCTCATTAGTATGTAAATCTCTCTAGGGCCTGAGGCCTGTTAATCACACCTTCCACCTGAGCCCTACATGACTGAAGCATGCAGGTTGAATGAAGATTAGACCTTGTGTCAGGAGCCTGGGTTCTGGGGGGTGTGGCTGAACACCCACAACCCAAGAACCAGGATACCCTTTCATGGCCCAACATTTCCTAGCTGTAATTTCAAGAGAGAAGTACCTTGTCACAGAGATTTTTTCTAGGAAAAACAACTCTTAGCTTCCTTATAGAATCTAAAAAACTGCTGGTCCCTTTAAAAGCAGCTTATACCAACAATCAATTTTTGGAAAGGCTTTTCTAGCTTAGCTCAACTCTTAGCTACCGGTGTAAGGTAGCTTATCTGTGCACATTAAGACTGCCTTTAAAACCAAGTTAAACTAAATCAAGGGGTGGATATGTAGCAGCTTTAACCGTTTTTTGTCTTCTGAACATGAAATAGAACACCATTCATTCAGACAACAAAATAAAAAACAGACAATTGACACACATGGACATTGGTGCGCCAAGGACAAACTATAAACAAAGAGGGCAGAATTATGGATTTCTCCTGTAAAAGCCAGAGAAAATTGCAAAATGTCTGTTGAATTCTCTCCTGTTCCTAGGAGAGCTCTGAAACAGCCTTTTCATTCTTTTTTGCTAACACAGCCCAGAGAGGACAACTGCTTTTCAGAAGCCCTTTCTCTCTCATGTTCAAGATCTGACTCTTCATCTCTTTCTTTTGGAGATGTAGCAGTGCCTACTGATATTTACTACTCAGTGCCCTGCTTTTTTTAGTTTTCCAATTCTTTCTAACCCTGATCCTTTTGCCTGAGGCAGCCCTTAGGATGAGGGCAAATGCCCATTAGTATTTTCCTATCTCAAAATTCACTGTCACCTCCTAGGTAAGCTTGCATTGGGTTAACACTTACTCAACCTAGACCGTATCCCCCTTAAACACACTTCCTGCAAACACAGCC
Source organism: Rhabdomys pumilio (assembly GCA_030674055.1). Lineage (NCBI taxonomy): Eukaryota > Metazoa > Chordata > Mammalia > Rodentia > Muridae > Rhabdomys > Rhabdomys pumilio. The sequence goes on along the minus strand of JANHMN010000008.1, from coordinate 78,274,045 downwards.
ATAACTTAGCTAGCATCAATGCTGTTTGTTGCTCATCAAATGCTCGGGACACTATTTTTCCATTTTCCGTGGCTCTCCACCCAAGAAAACTTTCCTTAGCTGGTCTTTGGTTTTCTGGTCCCAAGATTCAGGCGCCAATCTGTAGCCGCCTGTGGCTATGGGTAACCAGGTTCACCTGAAAAGAAGGCTGGGAATGAAAGGGGAATGGAGGTTGAGAGAAAACATGGGGCCAAGACAAAGTATTCTGATCAAAACCTGAAGTTTAATATTTTGCTGTCACATATAAAGAGTAAGCCCCACCCCCAGAACTCCAGTCTCTTCAGCTGGTAGGTAAAGGAATACAGAGGTGTCAAGGCAAGCTCAGCAGGCAGTCCATTTTTCTCAGCTCTTGTAGCAGACTGAAGGCCACCAGCAATGCCTGCTGGGCCCTATTGTTTTGGTCTACTGTGGTAAATGATTTGATCAGGCCTGCTCAGGGCTAGGGGGAGGGCATACTTGTGCAATACTGGCTCTGTAAAATGAGTTTGTTATTGTTATTTTTATTTTATGGAGAAGTTTAAAGAGTCTTTAACCTATTTAAATGCTTTATGGTATTCTACAATGAATCTCCCTAGACTTGTTCTTCTGTTAGATGGGAGATTTCTTATTACTGCTTTAATTTCATTGCTAGTCATATACTTGGTTAAATATTTTATATTATCTTGGTCTAATATTTTGTTAGGTCATGTGTTTCTAGAGACATCCATTTATTTTAGATTTTCTAGGAGTATAGTTTTTTTTTTTAAAGCATGTCCAATAAGACTATAAATTTCATCAGTATTTGTTGTAATGTCTTTACTCTTATCTTTTGTTAGTTTGTGTACTTTGTAAATTTGTAAGTTTGTCTTTGAAATGCTCTATTAGCTCAATTTCATTAATGTTAATTCAGTCTTTATTACTTCATTGTATTTACCAACTTGGCTTTATTTTGTTCTCATTTCGATAACATTTGAGGTACATCCTCAAGTTATTTATTTAAAATACCAGTGCCTTTAAAAAAAAGGCATTCTGTTTATCATAGATACATTTCCATAAGATAGTTTATTGCAGTGATCAATTATCAGTGAAAATATCAGACATTCATAACATTTTTTTTTGTTTTGTTTTTCAAGACAGGGTTTTTGTGTGTAGCCCTGGCTGTTTTGGAACTCACTCTGTCTACCAGGCTGGCCTCAAACTCAGAAATCTGCCTGCCTCTGCCTCTCAAGTGCTGGTATGAAAGGTGTGTGCCACCATTGCCAGGCTCATTTATAGCATTTTAAGACTGGTAGGTCCACAGGACATGCTTGGGAGCTGCAGTTTTGTCTCTTAAGGATAATAGAGAATTAAAATCAAGCAAGTAAGTAAGAAATTTGCTTTTTCAAAAATTAAATCCAAACTGAAGAAAATTCTACTTCAAAGCTTATCACTCAAATGTAATGAACTTGGTGTCAATATATTCTCTTCTCAACTTTGATATTTCTTATAGTCCTCTAAAATAGTGATAGGATGAGCTCTTATTGAAAAGCTTAACAAACCAATGTACCTCACCATTGTACTTAAAAATTTTTTTTTGATCCATTTTACTCTAATGATCGGTGTGATTTCCACAGATGTGCCCTATGTGATTTAGTTTAGTTTATCACACTTTTTTGTCTATTCTGTCATGGGTGAACGGTTTGTGTGTTCTTCATTGGATTCAAGTTTGGAAAAAAATTAAAAGATTCAACTAACTTTTACTGATTCATAAAGAAAATGGACTTTTTGAGGTACTGGTCACTCTTTAAGCTAGCCTGTTTAACTTGCAAGGAAATGTATAAGTTAAAAGTAATTATCTGAGAGGATCTTTCAGTGTGGTAGGAATGGAAGCTAAGAACATTTCTGTCAGCTGAGGCATGTTTTTATTTATTATTTATTAATTTATTTTTTTAATTTTATTTTCCTGAATATTTTCTTTATTTATGTTATCTCCTTTCTTGGTTTTCTCTCCAGAAACACCCTATCCCATCCCCCTTCTTCCTGCTTCTATGAGGATGCTTCCCCACCCACCCACTCACTCCCTCCTTCCTGCCTGGCATTCCCCTACACTAGGGCATCGAGATTTCACAGGACCAACAGCCTCTTCTCCCACTGATGCCTGACAAGACCAGCCTCTGCTACATATTCTGCTGGAGCCATGGGTAGCTCCATGTGTACTCTTTGGTTAGTGGTTTAGACCCTGGGAGCTCTGGGGGTGGGGGTGGGGGGGGAGGCTGTTTGGTTGATAATGTTGATTTTCCTATGGGGTTGCAAACCCCTTCAGTTCTTTCAGACTTTTCTCTAACTCCTCCATTGGGGACCCTGTGTTCAGCCCAATCATTGGCTGAGACCATCTACCTCTGTATTTGTCAGACTATGGCAGAGCCTCTCTCAGGAGACAGCTATATCAGGCTCCTGTCAGCATGTACTTCTTGGCATCCACAATAGTGTCTGGGTTTGGTGACTGTTTATGGGACAGATCCCCAGGCGGGGCACTCTCTGGATGGCTTTTCTTTCAGTCTCTGCTCCATATTTTGTCTTCATATTTGCTCCTGTGAATATTTTGTTACCCCTTCTAAGAAGGACTGAAGCATCTATACATTAGTCTTCCATCTTCTTGAGCTTCATGTGGTCTGTGAATTGTACCTTGGGAATTCCGAGCCTTTGGAATACATGCCTCAGCTGATTAACCAAAATGTTCTTAGCTTCTATTTCTACCACATTAAAAGATCCTCTCAGATATTGATTTTTAACTTATACATTTCCTAACAAGTTAAACGAGCTAGCTTAAAAACTTTTTGAGCTGATCAATACCTCAAAAAGTTGATTTTCTTTATGAATTAGTAAAAGTTGAATCTTTTAGATTTTTTCCAAACTTGAAGCTAATGTTCACTTATCAGTGAGAGCATACCATGTGTATTCTTTGGTGACTGGGTTCCTTCACTCAGGATGATATTTTCTAGTTCCATCCATTTGCCTAAGAATTTCATGAAGTCATTGTTTTTAATAGCTAAGTAGTACTCCATTGTGTAAATGAACCATATTTTCTGTATCCATTTCTTTGTTGAAGGGCATCTGGGTTGTTTCTAGCTTCTGGCTATCATAAATAAGGCTGCTATGAACATAGTGGAGCATGTTTCCTTGTTAAAGGCATTATAAAAATATCATTGTATGTATGTTTTTATAAGAACATTTTATGAAATCCTGCAATAGTTTTTCCATTATCACTTGGGAACAGTAAAGACTTACAAAGTAAAATAGGATCACCATCTGGATAATGAGTGACTAAAGATTCTTGAAGAAAATAAAAAAGGAAACTAGTAAAATATGCATATAACCCTGAAATTAACAACTTGTGAAAATATCAATTGACTCAAACATATCTAAGACATTTTAATTTTAAAAATACCTGAGATTATAAAGATGTATTACCATGCCTCCCAAATACAGGATTTTCTTTACTTCTCCCCTTGCTTTTTCTATCTTTCTCTCAAGCCTTTTTTTGAATTTCAATCTATACTAGCTTATCTCCAGTGACACTTTCACACTCCGAAGACCCAGTCCAGTCATTGTGCATATTATTAAATTATTGTTCACTATTTATTTTTTATTATATTTTTATTGTACTGATACTTGCCTCTGTTTTATGTTTTCAAAATCTAGAAGTTTCATTCTTCAAAAATATTGGATGAAAGTATATAATTCATGTTTCATAATGCTTATTTTATATCTATTTTGCACAATAAAAAACTTAAGCCAAGATAAATACATTCAACACAATATAGACAGAAATTTTGGATCCATCTTTATAGTTACTCATTATACATATTCAAAAGTATTCATTACACAGGAGTTTTTTACAAAATGGGAAATCAACTATTTGTAATATAATTGGTAGAAAAAGATTTCCTACTGAGTATGATTTCAGATGATCTTATCTGATGAATTTTGTTGAAACTGGTTAGTGGCATCAGATTTCTTTTGTAACTTTTATTAATTTATTAATACAATATATTTTGGTTGTGTTTTTTCTCTCCTCCAACTCCTCCAAGAACCTCCCAATCTCTTTACCTACCCAACCAGGGGATTTTTGTCTCTCTCCAAAACAGGTATTTTTATGTTTTTGTTTCACTTTTATCTACATATACATTCTAATTAAAATATAAAACATTGCTTCAGAAACTTACATAGCAATGAATAAATCCTTTTATGTATAAGAGTATATGTGACTGACCACTAGCATAAAACCAGTGTACTTTTGGAAGTTGTCAACATAATACATTCACCTAGATCAATGGTCTGGAAGATCTCATCTTCTTCATGCTGTGCTGCTTTACTACACTTCCTCATGTGCCGAACTCAGTCACAAAATCATTTTTGTTGCTATTTCCTAACTGTAATTCTGTTGCTGTTACAAATTGTAACATAAGTATCCAATATGTGCCTTCTGTGAAAGGCTTGTTCAGCTACCCAAGGGGTCAGGATTCACAAGTTGAGAACCACTGATTTAGATTATTAGGTTGATCAAAAAAAAAAAATTCTCTCTAAAAACAACAATAGACATATGTATTTGTGAGTATAAGTCTATATACATGAGTGTATGTGTATGTGTGCACATGTGTGTGAATGCACTCACGTGTGTGTGTGTGTGTATGTGTGTGTGTGTGTGTGTTTTGAAATCCTAAGTCAGAATGCTAAACTGCATGGATTTGCTCCTGGTTTTCTTGTTTTCTGTTTGTTCAGAAGCAGAGTGAGACTGTGGCTTTTGGATCAATTCCAGCAGAATCCTTCCTCAGATATCTTTGCTCCATGACTTGACTTCATCTGAAATCACTGTTTTTGATACACACGAAGACTAGTTTAATCGGTTCTATAGTCTCTTCTTCTCAAGACACCCTGTTTCCTCAGGTATTTCCCACAGACCACATCTACTTTCATGACTGTTCCACCACTCCAAGCATCTACTATAGTTAACTGGGAAAGGAAAAGTAACATCCAGACTTAAACTGGGAAAGGAGTAACTATGTAAGAAGTAAAAGTTGTAGACACACAGAAGCATTCCTCTGGCTCCCCAGTTCCATGTTCTAATTGTCAAGATTCATCATACATGTCTGCCTACCCCCACCCCCTTTGGTTTTTCCAGTGAATGGAAAGTCAGTTGCATAAGACTGAGGAGTCTTATTTCCAATGTTTGCTTTCACTATAACGTCTTACCCTGGAGTAGCTGCAGTCACATCAGTTGCCAAAGGTTTCAAAGATGATTAACAATTCAAGTAAAATACAGTGTAAGAGCATAGTGGGAATGGAAAGGATTCCCTTGCTGAGCTGTGCCAGAACATCCATTTCTCTGTTAAGTCTTACAGCATTTTAACCCTTGTAGTACCCTCACAGAGGCTTGCTTCAGCTCCGTGCTTGTTAGAATTAGGATAAAAGAGTGACAACAGGGATACATGGATGACAAAGTGAAACCAAAAATAAAGAGAAGTTTATTTTCTGTGAGAAACAAGCATGATGTTTCTATGAAAACACCCATAAAATATAAAATAAAGAGGATACTAAATGAAATTAAAACTTTTATGGCTTTCACGTGAGCTTCTGTGTTGAGATCTCTGAATCCTGATCCAATGGATTGCATCCTCCTGCTGTGTCTCCAAAGGGAAATGGTTAACAGGAAACAAACAATTAGGGCCACCATAAAGAGAGAAATGGGCCCCATATTGAAAAAAACATAGTTTATAAGTAACTCTCTTTTCTTTAGATGGATCTGCCAGGATGTGTTGCTCTGATGCATTTCAATATCGTTAGTCACTTTCACAGCTAATGGAAAAGAAGCTAGCCATGTTATAATTAAGTATCCAAGTAGAAAGACAAAAACTTTATCAGCCCTTCTCTTCAACCAGAGAAATATGTAGTGAGAAAAATTTGCTATCTTCAGGAAGTAAAAGATGCTCAGGCTGGTGGCAAAGCAGACGCTCAGGTGGTTAATAATTACCCACATGTAATTCATGCAGTCAAATAGATTGCTAGACATAAGTATAGACAGGAAGAAAACTTTTATATATACATCTAAAGTTATTATCCATATGGTAAAAATCCTGGAAATTGCCAAGCCAGTGAGAATAAAGGCAATGTTAGAGAGTTTCTTATTCCTGACCCAGTCTGTGCAGTTTACAAGTACAATAAATGCGTTCCCTAAAACTCCCAGCATAGCTTCACTAGTGGCAACAGAAAGGAGAATGCTTTCCAGTGTACTCAGCATCTCTGCCAATTTCCAAGACTGCTTCTGCTGGACCTGGTGTGAGTCACCTGCCGCAGAATTGTTGTAAGTAGTAGCTACTTGCTGTAGAAGAGATATTTATCTTCTCCCCTTAAATAATGACTCCAGAGGAAATCAAGTGTGTGTGGTGGAAAAACGAAAAATAATGTTGCAGTGTTTACTCCTGTGGCTTCTGTAAGTTTCAGCTAGTCTACAGAATGTGTGTGTGGGCTACATGTCCTCTCGCAATTTGCTAAGATGCAAATTGAAGTTTCTGTTTCATGGATTTTACTTGTCCCTCTGAGACTATTTTGCATTTAATAGGGAGAATTATATAGTAAGAGCATCATATATTTGTATATAAAATATAAAATATAAAAATCAATATTGCCTTTCACCTTTTAAGTATGAAAATGAGAAAGGAGATAGCTCTCTGTGATTTAAGAGCGGGTCAGTTGTAATTATGAAATAGTACCTTAATACATGAAGAAGACAGTACAGTCAATCAATAGGCTACTAAATTAGTAGAAGATTTTGAGCAAGAGACTGAAAAAAGAGTCTTCCTTGACTGGAAGAGCAATGCATAATCATCTCTCCAGTTTGACTGAGGATACTTGTAAAGAAAATATGAAGTGCACATAGATTTGACTCTCAAAAAAATGCACCCAAAGAATGATGAACCCAGTAAAGATTAATCTCTACCCTGTTCCTTCCTTAAGTCTTATGGGAGGCAACTGGGCAGGATGGCAAGGTTGTCTCCTCCTCTTGAGATGACCTATTCCCCTCAAGAACTTTCCTAATAAATTTGATTTGTTCTGCCTAGTCCTTGACTATCTTTCCTATTCTTGGTCTGAGACAGAGAACCCAGACGTCAATGGCTCAGGACTAGTTTGATGATTTTAACCATCCAACATCCTTTGTTCCCTGAGTTAAACTCATGAGGGGCAAAGGAGCCTCCATTATACTCAAAGAACATATATAATTTACAGGTACTACATAGATTTGAAGCAGACTGGAGCAGGCTTAGAAAGGAGTTAACCATCTTCTCTCACTGTCTTTTAACTATACCCCCCCTCCAGATGTTTTGGTAGCAAATATTCAAAACTACCCACTTTAATATTCTTTATCAATGCAAAATATTGACACTTCTCTACCCACTTGCTAAAGACACATGCTGTAAATACTATCCTATATAAAATTCTCCTTGAAGCTAAAATTACCTCAGGCAAGGGGACATGCCACTCTGCAGCTGCACTGGCCCAGATATCACGATGGACCTAGGTGGCAGTGTAGGCTACCCAGATCAGCATGGCCCTTGGAAGAAGCATGGCCCACAGCATCAGCATAGTTTCAGGATGCATCACAGACCACAAACATCTGTATTGACATTGGTGTAGCATGTAGTTTCTGCTAGCCTCCTTTAAGCTCTGGGCCAACTGATCTGCCAGCACCACCCAGGTTCCCCCCAATCCACAGATGAAACATACACACATACACTAACTTAATTTTCAACCTAATTTATGGCTCAACTGCTGGGTACTTCTAATCTCCCATGGCTATCATGCCCTTCCCAATATTCTTAGCTCAGCCCCCTAAGTTTGTCTTCAACTTTAATTGCTCAGTCACCTTCTTCTTGTTCAGCAATGCAAAACTACCCTCAGCTTTAGTTGTATTTCTAATCTCACACCTGGAGAAATGGCCTGTGGCCACTCTGCTCTGAGATCTCACATAGCCGATCACCTTTTCTCCCTCTGAAGCATGGTGAAAATCCTCCTCTCTTCTCTGTGTCTTCTAGCTTGCCTGAGGGGACTTGGAAGTCCTGCCTCTTCTGTACAGCTCAGTAGCCACTGGCAGTTTTATTGATGGATCAAGAACCAATTGTGGGACAGGACCTTAGCATCAGAACCACTCCCTACATTAGTGTCTTAGATTTATAAGTTTAATATGATTAAGATAAGAAAATTTGTCACTTTTATATCTTATTTTTATTTTATTTTATTTTTTATATCACTAATTTTTAAAAAATCTCAAAGCCTTTGACCATAAACCACTCAAAATGTAGCATTAGGAAGTTTAGAAATAGGTAAGAAAAATTTCAGATTTAATTTTAAAGAAGGCTAAGACTGGAAACACACACAACCTTCCTTTATAAATCAAGTTGGGAGGATACACTGAAAATATGAACTCAAGGGCCTACTATACATAAAGTTCTAATGAAATCAGGTTCAACATGTAATTGGAAAATAAACGCAAAGTTAACCTCCAGCAGGAAAACAGGGCATTAAATGAGAGAAGGGGTTGCCATCTGGCAGTCAAAACTGACCCATAATTGTTTCTGTTTGAAAGAAACTTGCAGGGATGGAAATGGAGAGGAGCTTCAGGAAACAAAAAGGTCCAGTGACAGGCCCAAAGTGAGATTCAGGTCAAGGGAAGGTCCCAAGGCCTGACACTATTTCTGAGGCTATGGAGTGCTCACAGAAAGGGATCTATCATGACTCCCCTCTAGAAGACTCACAAGCAGCTGAAAGAGTTAGATGTAGATATTTGTACAGAAGCTCCTGACCACAGCAGGACTGCTGGGTCTGTGTTCAATCAGAAATGATGTCCTTAACCCTCAGGAGACTGGAGGCCCCATGGTGTTTAGAGGTCAGATGGGGTGGGGGGTGATGAGTGGGAAAAGCTTCGTGGAGACAGAGGGGGTGGGTTGGAGGTATGGGATGTGGAAGAGTAGGAGGGTAAAGAGGGGGGAATAAAATCTAGAGTCAATAAATAAATAAATACATTTTAAAAAATAAAAAATGAATTATTGCATAGGAATTAAATTTTTTTTAAAAAGATTTTATTTATTTTATTCATGTTAATACATTGTCATTGTCTTCAGACACACCAGAAGAGGGTATCAGATCACATTACAGATGGTTGTAAGCAACCATGTGGTTGCTGGGAACTGAACTCAGTACCTCTGGAAGGGCAGTCAGTGTTCTTAACTGCTGAGCCATCTCTCAAGCCCAGAATTTCAGAATTTACAAAGCATTAAAAAAGAAAACCCAGAGCACCTGTACTCATTATACAGAGATAAAGGATCTATTTATCCAGTTTATACAAAAATGAAAGAAAAAGTTTCTAAGTATTAATGATATATTTCTTACAGCTATCACTGAACATCTATGAATCTGTCACTGCATATTATGTATCTATCTTAAAATTTACACAGAAACATTAAACATGTAGTTAAGTATTGCAAGGGTTTGTAATTACGTGCTTTTAGAAGTTTTTTAAACATTTGTTTCTAAGATTAGTATAATGGAAGCTGCCTTATTTTATAGTAAAAATCAAACTAATGATATAAATGGAAAAACCACCAATGAGATTTTTTAAAAATTTTACTTATTTTTGTATGTGAGCTCATACATACTGGTTAGAGAGTTAGACTCTCTTCAGCTCAAGATTTTTTAGATGGTCTACTCAGAACTAAACTAAGCAGTAGCTTTGTGTTGGAATACATGGCTCTAGGGTCTGATAGATCAGATAGACACTCCATCTCCCAGGTCCCCTTGGTGTGTCCCTTAGCCTCTGCAGACTATGCTGGGAGCTCAGGAGTGATGATAAAAGTTTTCATTCTAAAACAAAAACAGGTTAAGAATTGATTATTGAGAAATCAACAGTTCAAACATGGCTGTGGATTTCTGGATATGAACAATAACATGTGTATATTTGTTCCAAACCCTTAACAGGACATTGTCTACTCCATTCAAGTCCTGGACTGTTAAAATAACAATTTTCTGCTTTGGCCAGACACTGTGTCTTTGGATGTTTTCTTCAGGACAATCTCTCCTCAGCTCTAATTTATTTGTGGTTGCTTCATTTCAAATACCCCTGGGGTTGGGGTTGAACAGTATGAAGACTTTTCTCATCATGGCTTTTATTCATCTTCCACACATTGTACGCTTCTCTAGACATTCGACATAGAGCCACATCCACTCTTATAACCATTGTTGCTTCACTAAATATCTACTAGTAATAAACACTATGGAACTTAAAGGATGAAATAAAGTAATTGTAAGTAGTAAAACTGAACAGAAAGGAAACACCCCTCTCTGTTCTTCAGTTTCAAGTGGTAAATGTTGAGAGTGACAACTATCTGCTTAGGTTCCTTTGTGAGTCTTTGAGAAAGGATATTACTTGGTACTCTGGGGGAAATCAGGTTAACCACAGTGAGGTCTTGTTTCAGACACTTATTCTATCTGTAGAAGTCTTTACTTGGATTAGTCTGCAGGTTGATGTTTTTCTTCTACCAAGTATATGAGAATGATTTGGCAGGAAATTGGTAGGAACCTGACTGAACAACCAAATTTTCACATGGCATTAAAATCCTAGAGTGAGATTCTAAGAGACATAGTCAGAATGGTTGCAGAAGATTTGAGTAAAGTTTAATACTACAGTTAAAAGTCAATAGAAATGGGCTAGCAAGAGAGATTGGTGGATAAAAATGATCACTGTGCATACCATGTGATATGAGTTCCATCTATGGGAAGCCTTGTTAAAAAGCTGTATGGAATAGCATGCATTCTGTAATCCCAACACTGCTTCCATGAGAAGGGATGTTTAGACAAGTGAACTGGCTGAAAGCTCTTAGTTCAGCTAGTCTGGACTGTTAAAATGATAGCTACAGTGAAAGACCCTACCCTAAGGTTAAAGGAGAGAACCAGTTCCTTGGCCTGTAAATAGCCATGTTAAAAACACGAACAATAAATCTATTCCCTCTTAGACCTTCTAACCTTCTAACCTCTTACACCCTGTCAACTCCCACACAAACACATACACGCACAGACAGAGAGATATACACATACATACAGATATACAAACACAAACGCATACACACAGAGAGATACACACAAAGATACACAAACACACACAGATATACACACACATACACACAGAGAGAGATATACACACATACACACAAACACATGAAAACACACACACACACTGAAATACACACAATCACACACAAATGCATACATACACAGAGATATACAAACACACACACACATGAACACACATGTTCACATAGAATAAAAAATAAAAATAAAAGAGAAGTTTACATCTCCCCAGCACAGTGCAAGAACACTGTACAAATGAAAAATACCTTCTATGATTTCCTCATTATTATTCTGGACTACCCATTTCTGTTCCAGAGTCATGTGGCCCTAAGATATTTTCCTTTCTCAGAGAACTTTAATCCCTGCAGTACCTTTACAAAGGCTTGCTTCAGCTGACTGTTTGTTAGAATTAGAATAAATGAATGACAGCAGGGATATACAGATGCAGTTGTGAAACCAAAAATAAATAGCAGTTTGTTTTCTGGGATAAATATACACATAGTTTCTATTGAAACACCTATAAAATGCAAGATGAAAAGGATGATAAATGAAATTAAAAATTTTATGGCTCTCACATGAGCTTCTGTATTGAGGTCTCTGAATCCTGAAACATTAGACTGCATCTGCCTTCTGTGTCTCCAAAGTGAAATAATTAATAAGAAACAAGCAGCTAAGGTCATCATAAAGAGAGAAATGACTCCAATATTGATTAAAACATAGTTCATTGTGAATTCCATTTTCTCCCAATACGCCTCCGAGGTCCTGTTTCTATGATTCACTTTATTGTTCTTCATCACCTTCACAAAAAATGAGAAAGAGATTATCCATGAAATTAGCAAACACCCCAACAGAAAGACAAAAACTTTATCAGTTCTCCTCTTCAACCAGAGAAATATGCAGTGGGAAAAATTTGCTATCTTCAGGAAATAGAAGATGCTGAGACTGGTGGCAAACCACGTAGTCAGGTGATTCCCAATCATCCACATATAAGAGACAATTTCAGTCAGAATGTTAGACAAATGCTTACTTCGATAGAACAGTTTTGCATATGCATCTAAAGTTAATATCCATATAATAAAAATCCTGGAAGTTGCCAAGCCAATGAGAAGGAAGCCAATGTTAGAGAGCTTCTTGTTCTTGGTCCAGTTCATGCAGTTTACAATTGCAATAAATGTGTTGCCTAAAACTCCCATACTGGCTTCAACAGTTGCAATAAAAAGGAGGATGCCTTCTGCTGCACTCAGCATCTCTGCAGGTCCCTAAGGTTGTATTTGTAGAATCTATAGTAGATCTGCTGCAGAGTGTCCTCTATACTGAGTGCTTGATAGATTTTTCTTTCTTTCCTTAAATAAAAGATTTAAAAATAAAATAAAATATGTTGTTGGGGAATCTGAAGGGTTTTCACAGAGTTTTGTCCACTTGTCCTGTAAGACTTAACTTGTCTACAGAATGTGTGCAGAATAAATCTCTTATAATTTTCTTATAAGCAAATAATGGTTTTCATTTCTTGTATTATAATTTCCCCTCTGATGCTATTTTGCATGGAATAAGTCTAGTAGTTGAGTAGAAGTGGCTGATATAAACAGAACGAAATCAAGCAACTAGAATAGCAATTTTAGGTTTTAAATATGAAATCATCATCTTGAGTTGTGCAAGGTAACAACGCCTAACAGCTCCTTAAGAGATGAAATATTGCACCACTTTAGCCTGGGAGTTTTAGAGATCACCTAGCTAAACCACAGCTCTCTTCTGAAGAAAAATAAATTCCATAACTGTAAAACTAAAAGGACAAAGAAAGAATGAAAATGAAGAGTGAGAAACCATCATTATTTTATTGTTTATATTCATAGCCTGAGTATACAAATGAATGCTTTAGAATATGACCATTTTACTCTAGAATATTGATTTAATGTTTAATTAAAATGTAAGCTCTTTTGTAGGTATGGTAAGTTTCAGAATAAAAAAAAGTTGTATCTGTGAATAATTGTATTTAATGACAGGTTTCAAAAGATTTTTTAAATCAAGTATGTCATGATTTTAATACTTTCAAACTTCCACTACAATGATCTTCTTTTCTCTCTCCTTTCTTTTTCCTTTTCTGTACAGTTTTTTATGTATTTTCATGTCTCAAATGCGTGTGTGTGCATGTGTGTGTATTTATATACTTGCACATACATTTTATTTATGTAAAATCTAAGTTGTTTGGTTTGGCAGCATTTATTTTAAACTTGTCAAAATAATATGTTAATCTTATGTTGGCTATATGGGTGCGTAATAAAGATTTCCTCCCATTGTGTAGGCTACTTTCTTTGTTGGTTTTCATAGAGAGAAAATGCTTAACATTTATTTTTCTGAGTCTGATCTATTTTGCTCCAGTTGCAGAAGGCATGCTTCTTAACTAACCTATATGGCAGAATCGATTTCTGTTTTTAAAAAAATCTATTCTTCTCTTCATGGACACCAAGGCAGAATTTTTAACGTGGAAAGTATGAACAGTGTTGCAATAAACATAGTGTTCGAGCATCTTTGTGGTATCCCTGGGATGTGAAGTCAGTATTATAGCTAGGTCATATGGTAATTCTTTTTCATGTTTCTGATAATCATCAGTCCTGATTCTGGTAATGGCCAGACTAAGTTACATTCCCATTAGCAGGGTAGAAGAACCCCTTTCTCCAATGTCTCTGTCAGCATTTGTTGTAAATTTTGTTCTTGGTTAGTCATTCTGACTGGGGCGAGAAGAAATTCTGAAATAATTTTAATTTGTATTTCCTAGATAGCCAAGGGTGTTGAATAGTTTTTAAAATATTGATGGGCATTTGTGTCTTTTTGAGAACTATTTGTTCATCCCATTAGCCTATTTATTGATTGGGTTTGTTGGTATTTATTATTTTGTACTTGTCATGCATAATAAAATTAATCCTGTGTTGAATATATGATCAGGCAATGAAGATTTCCTCCTATTCTTTAGGCTGTCTCTTCACTCAACTAGCTATTTTCTTTGCTGATTTACCTTGTTACTGGCTTAATTATACAGTGTTATCAGCAATATATGATTTTTTTCTTTCCCATGGAGGTCAGCATAAGTATCATCCTCAGTGTCCTGTGTCCTAAGATTGTCCTTTTTTTCTAATTAAGGTCTTTTAAAATCTAGTGAATAAGCAAAAATAATGGCAACAGGCTGTTTATTTTAGGGGACTCCCTCCCTGTCCAATTTTGTTTGATAGTGTCACTGGCATTGATCAGTATGAAGAATCATTTCATGATTCTTCTGATCTATTTTTCTATAAATATTTTCTCTAGTTATTTATCAGAGTTAAATCCACTATTATAACCATGCTACTATATCAAATACGTAATGTAGCATGAATTTTGTGGTTTAATAGTAAAAATAAAGGCAACTTTGTAAGCTATTAAAATGTACACAAAAGTTTCATGTTCCAAATGTCCAGATTGATTATAACATTCGGTCTTGCTTTCCGTTTCTTTGAGTATCCTGACGAAAGGGAGTCAGTGGTACAGGAAAGCCAAAGGAATAACAGTGAAGTGTTGTTTTGGAGGTTAGGCACACCATGAAATCTTTCTTTACATGGGATGGTCTATAGTTGATGTTTTTCCTTTGGAAAATGTATAGGAAGAGATGAAAGAGTGAGGAGACTGACTGAACAAATGAACTGGTACATGGAATTAAAATCCCACCTGGGAGAGTGCGTCCTCGAGAGGCAGAAGAAGATTCCAACTGTGTTTGGTAATGATGCCAAATCAATAAAAGAACACAGTGCAAATGAAAGAATCCTCAGGGATTTTTCCGCTGACTATTCCAGATTGTTTCTCTTCCAGGCTGTCATGTGCCTCTGAGTTCCCTTTCTTTCTCAGAACATTTTAATCGTTGCAGCATCCTTCCAGAGCTTTGCTTCAGCCGACTGTTTGCTAGGATTAGGATAAAGGAGTGACAGCAGGGATAGATGAATGCAGTTGTCAAACTAAACATGAATAACAGGTTGCTTTCTGGAATTAACAAACAAACTACACTGATGGCAATGCCCATAAAATGCAGTATAAAAAGGATAATAAAAGATAATAAAACTTTTATTGTTTTCACATGAACTTCTGTGTTGAGATCTCTGAATCCTGATTCATTTGATTGCATCCTCTTGCTGTGTCTCCAGAGGGAAATGATTAAGAGAAAACACACAATTAACATTATCAGAAAGAATAAAAATACTCCCCCATTAGTGAAAACATAGTTTATGATTAATTCATTTTTCTTTATGTGGCTCTGCCAAGATGTGTTTACATATAACATTTTATGATCTTTAACTATCTTCACAACCACTGGGAAAGAAAATAGACATGACATAAGCAAGCACCCTATCAGGAAGAAAAAAACTATATTAATTCTTCTTTTTAACCAGAGAAATATGTAGTTGGAAAAATTTGCTATCTTCAGGAAATAAAAGATACTGAGGCTGGTGGCAAACCAGATATTCAATTGACTGATAATTATCCATAGATAACTGATGACTTCAACTGTGTTGATAGGAGACAGCAATTGCGGAGAGAATATTTTTATGTATGCCTCTGTGGTTAAGAGCCCCACAAGGCAAATTCTGGAAATTGCCAAGCCAGTGAGAATGAAGCCAATGCTAGAAAGCTTCTTGTTCCTGGTACAGTCCATGCAGTTCACAAGTGCAATGAATGTGTTCCCTACAATGCCCAGCACAGCCTCACTAGTTGCAACTGAAAGGAGGACACTTTCCACTGCATCCAGCATCTTTGAAGATCTTTAAAATAACTTCTGTGCAGTTGCTTAAGATGCCAGTCTATTGGCCGCTCAATAAAGGAGTGGTTTTATCCTCTTTCCTTAAAGACTTAAATATATTTCAAAAATTATTTGTGGTAGAATCTGAAATGTCTTCACTGGAGTTCTCTCCTGTTGCTCCTGTCTTAGCTTGTTTACAGGATGCTCCAGACTGAATGTCTTGTTAATAGGCAAATGAGAGTTTTAGTTTTGTGTGTTTTACTTGTCTCTGTGAGACTATTTTGCATTTGAAGAAGTGTCAGGTTGTGAGGTCCTCAGTCTGACTACAGGAAAGGAGGAAAGTCAGGGGAGGGTGGGAAGCTGATGAGAGTGTGAGGAATGGCAGACTAAACAGACATACTTTGTTCACTCTGGATGAAGGCTTTAGGGCAGGTATATACCAGCAGGAACCCAAGCATGTTCTGGTACTCAAGGACTACACGTAGGTGAGTAGCATATAGGCTGCATAGAGGTAGGCACACAAGCCCTATTATACACAAACATTTACAGCCAATAAGGCAAAGAGGAGGCAAAGATGAGGTTCTCTGGTGTCATAGCCCTATTAACCCAGAATCATACAAAAGTGGCACTCAAGCCAAAAATAGGTATATAAAAGATTATTGTTCTTTTGGGTTTTCCCTATACATTTGATATCAGCTAATTTGTGCTGACTAATACTGAATACCCATTTTAGTACTAGATTGTCTAAGCATAAACTTGGTCTTAGATATTCTGTTCTCTAAAGACAGAAATGATAGAAAGCATGGAATCTAACACTGATTTTCATCTTTTAAGAAATCAAACTCAGTATCACTAGCTGGTCACAGTCACACTCTCAATTATATGCTCTCTGCTATCCTGGGATAGGGGCATCACTTGACACCTGCCTAGGTGACACTGTGTTCTGGAAAAAACAACTCATAACTCCAAACAACAATAACAACAGCAACAAACCCAACCAACCAACCAACCAACCAACCAACCAACCAACCAACCAAAGAAACAAAAACAAAAACAAAACAAAAATAAAAGAGAAAAAGGTAAAATCACCATAATACTCATTTATAAATACAATTTCAATGCATACATCAAATAGTATATAGAATTATATATGCAACAAATTGGTACTACTACAATGATAACGGCAATGTACATTCTATGTTGTAAGAGTACATTTGTCCTTTATTCTGTATAATGTAATTATATACACACTCTGCTTGGCAGTTACTTTGTTCCGAGCTGAGATTCAACTAGGTATCATCAAAGGACTGGCAAAGGAGGAATGTGAGATTCATTGGCAGTACTGTTTATAAGTGTGTCCCCTGCTACAGAGAGGAGAGGATAAGGAGAAAACTGTTGAGGGCAAAAGAAAGAGCTCTTACATCAAAGGAATAAACAGATGGTTTATTCTAGACCCAAGCATGAGTGACTGTGGTCTGGGAACAAAGATTCAGGTCTTCCTAAATAACACATTCTGGGGAAAAGGCCAATTTAAGACTTTTTATAGTAACAGGACAAAGAAAGCAATAGAAAACACACTTTTCAAGTATACTGGTGGAAACATGAAGTAGGCAGATTATAGAAAAATTGGGAATCTCTGCCAAATAACTTCGATGTTATTTGACAATGTTTTTAGGGCTTTGGATAGAAACTAGGGTCTCTGTTTGTACATAAAAAGGTACTGATGTCCTTTCTTTCTTTTTCTTTTTTTTTTTTTTTTTTTTGATAGCTCTTGATAATTTCCTATCTGTAGGCAGCAAGGTCCACATTGCATTCTACTATTAAACCAAATTGGCAAAATCTACATGTAATAACTCATCACTTCTATGAGTCTGAAAGTTCACAGAAGACTTTCTGAATGGTATTTACATATTTTTCAAACATGTCATAGAAGCCAGGTATAGGTTCTCCTGACTTTTTCTGACATTGTTGCATTGTGGCTCAAACAATAACCTGTGGGAAGACTTTTAATATCACAGTATAGGACTTATGGTAGGTATTTTCAAATGTCAGTGTCTGTGTTATGAAAGTTGTCAAGTGGGTTTTTTCCTTATGCCAGGGAAAAGTATTTTTCTGTTAGCAATAATTCTCTGAAGCCAATAATTGAATTACTTGGTATAACATCTCAAATCTCATAATACTTGTAACAAAATGTATTTTCTATCAGCAGTGAGTTAATGTAGTGTGACAACTTCATCATCTCAGTAGCAAGGTTAGCTCATCTCAGACTTCACAAAAATAAGTATATTTCATATGGAGAAAATCCAGAAAGAATACACAAGACACCTTGTATCTTCGTATACAGGAAGGCACTTTCATTAACATTTTTTGTTAAATTAAAATCATTTGAGAATTTTATATTGTATTTACATCATTTTCTCCCCTCAAATTTCTAAATTTACCTAGTATAAGTGAGTCGAATTTAGTTTGAAAGATTTTATTGAGAATTCTTGTATCTGTATTCTTCAGGGATGTCTGTCCATAATTTTCTTTCTTGTATATTTGTCTCATTTGTATATTAATGTAATGTGAGCTTTATACAGAGTTGGTAGCTGTTTCCCTTTATGTTTTATGGATTGGTTTGAGAAGCATTACTTTATGTTCTTTTAAAAGCTGGTAAAATTCTGTGGTGTGTTTATCTAGATCTTGGATTTATTTAAAGATTTTTCTATTATTTTAATCTCATTGGTAATTATGTACTTACATAAATTTTTATCTCTTTGTGTTTTACCTTTGGAAGATCACACACATGAAAAAATTTATACATATCATTTAGGTTTTACAGTTTGGTGAAGTACAGTCTTTTGAAGTATATATTTTTATGATCCTGTGGTTTTTCATTGGTGTCTATTTTAATGTCTCCTTTACATTTAAAATTTAATTAGAGTCTTCTTTATATTTTTGGTTTATTTGTATAATGTCTATCAATCTTTTTTGCTTGCTTGTTTGTTTTTCGAGTCAGAGCTTCTCTATATAGCCCTGGCTGTCCTGAAACTCACTCTGTAGACCAGGCTGGCCTTGACCTCAGAAATCAGCCTGCCTCTGCCTCCCATGTGCCAGGGCTACACAGAGAAACCTTGTCTCAAAAAACAAAACAAAAAGAAAGAAAGAAAGAAAGAAAGAAAGAAAGAAAGAAAGAAAGAAAATTCACAGAAGCAGTAGCTCACATCTTTAATCTCAGCACTTGGAAGGAAAAGGCAGGCGGATTTCTGAGTTTGAGGCCAGCCTGGTCTCCAGAGGGAGTTCCAGGATAGCCAGGGCTATACAGAGAAACCCTGTCTTGAAAAACAAAACAAAACAAAACAACAAAAAAAATTCACAGAAAAAGAGTTAAGCCTTTATATATAGTAATATTTAGGTGTCAGACCATAAACCTAAGAATTATGAACTTTTGTAAGTTTTAAAATTACTATCTATCATATTGAGCATAAAAGATACAACTTCTGGATCAACAAGTCAAATGTATTTGTAAATGTGTATTTCCAGAAATGAGTGTTTGCATGTGTAGGTATGTGTGTATCTGTGCACATTGAGTTTCTGTGTGTACACTTATGTATGTATGTATGTATGTATGTATGTATGCATGTATGTATGTGGGAGAATGCCTTTGTGTGAGTGTGTATGTATGGAAAAAAACCCAAGGCAGAAAATTATGCACCGTACACACATTATCCTTGTACATTTCTCTGTTCTTTGATTAGACACTGAGTTGGCTACTTTGGCAGTACTCTTCAGTAGAATCTATCCACAGCTCTAATTGTTCTACAACCACTTCAAGTCACTGTATTCAGAGACTATGAAGACTCTGTTCATCAGTACTCTGATCTCTTCTTCCACAGGTAGACTCTGTTTTTCTAATTAACTATCCAAGAGCTGGATCTGCTGTTGTGACCATTGTTAATGGAGCAACCATCCACCCGTAACTGGAACCTCAGGGTTTAGTGGGTAATGTCTGAATCTGTTAAATTAGGTCCAGTGAAGACTGGTCAAGTTGTCTGGTTATTGGAGTCTTCCACAGGCAGTCTTTCTATGTCCTGATTGTGTAACTTGGTCTCTGTACCCATGACAGGGGCGAAAACTGTCTGTAACACCTGGTTTATGTGCTGCCTGTGACAGGGAGCTATCTGTGTTGTTTATCTTTGTTTTCTTGGCAAATTGTGTGTTGGTTGTTGTTCTTTGTGTTCTTGGACTTTGACTGATGTTATTTGGACTGAATCTACTGTGTTAAACATCCTGAGTTAAAAAGAAGTAACATGGCCACTGGCAGAGAAAGAGATAGAGCTGCCGGTACAAGAGAGCTGCTACGGAGCAGAGAGGCAGGCAGGCTCTTTGACAGGCAGGCACAGAGGTTCTGGTTCGGGCAACCTGCCCACCTCATGTAGGGTGTTCTTCAGGTAGCACTGCATGGAGGGTGCCTTTACCCACTTTGTCACCTGGTGGGTGACAGCTTGCGGCTCCCCTAACGCAGCGCCCTTGAACCACCAAGCCATGCAAGCTGGCCACCAAGAGAAGAAAGCTCTATTCCTCTGCTGTCAGTAGAGGCTTCGGAGGAGGCATCATACGACAGTTGCCTAGTTTGGCATGTGTGGCTGTGCTGGGGACCTCGGGGTCACTGATGTAGCACATCAGCAGCTTCCCACCTGCCACCTGTAAAGATAGTCAGGGCCCAGGTGATTAGAACCTGGCAGAGGAGAAAGACATCTTCCCTGAGCCATGGCAGCTGGGACAAAACAATCCCTACAAGATTATTCACCAGAGAGTCATATATTTCTTATTTTGAAAAAATCGTGAGTGAATGGCACTGAGCCAAGTCACATGACTCCAGAGTAGAAACTCTGAACCAACAAAACTGCTTGCAGGCAGGTTGGGCAGTTCACCTGCTGTAAAAAGTTACAGGCTGTCCTAAGTCAGAGAGCCAAAAGAACAGGCCTCCGTTTGGTACAGATACAAATTTATATTAAAAGGTAAGTTATTTTCTCTTTGCTTAGGGTAGCCATCCATAAAGACCTTTGTACAGGTGATTAAAGCAATAGATAGGCCAGAATCCCTCGGGCATCCAGACCAAGTGCGCAATATAGTCACCTAGATAAATCTAGTGGAGGAACACCCTTTCCCTGTGATAAAAGCCTTTCTTCCCCAAGACCCTTGTAGGTTCTGGCTGTCAGGAGTGCGCTTCACAACTAAAGAGCAAGAAAAGATACAAGAAAAAGGAATGTTCCCTCAGACATGGGGACACCATCAATTGATCAGGCTGTGGTCAACAGCGGGTTACTTCTGACCAGATGTGACTGAGACCTTCATGTGGCAGAAGGTAAGGGACACATGAAAGCCCATGCCAGATCCCATTGACAGATCTTGAGAGAGTCACATGAGAGCCCACTAATTTTGAGGTTAAGCAGGGATCAGATGAGTTGCTCACAGCCTTACTAGACTAGCTTACAGAGACATTCTGTCAGTATAGGCAAGGCTTCAAAGGCTAGAGAGACTACAAGATAAGTCATTAAAAGGTTTAGTGTAAGTTGCTGAGGAGGTCTACCATATCAGGGAGAAAGGAAAAGAGTGGAGAAAGAGAAAGAAAGAAGATAAAAGGGAGGTACAGAAAAAGAAAGGTGACAGGAAAGGAATTTACAGAAAAGCTTGGCTATAGTAGTTAAGAAAAAGCAGAGAAGAGAGACTCCAATCAAAGGGAGATAGAAAACTCCTTGAAAAAGACTAGAGTGCACATTGCAAGTAAAGGAGCCAGCTGTGGGGCCCAAGAGTACCCTAACAAATAGAAGCCAGGGTAGGGAAATCTCAGGCCTTTAAAAAACACCCCAATGGTGAAGGTATTAGCTCTGTGTAAAGACAGCAATTGAGGTAGATGGGAATTGGGTCCACCCAACTCTTGGTGAACGTAGGGACTCAACACTTGGTCTTCCTCCAAGCTGATGAACCAAAATGTACTCATGGACTACCCAAAAAATGGTGGACCAAGAGATGGGCTGGGTATCCTATTCATTTATGGTCATCCCAGACTGTCCCTACCCTCTGTCTGGTTGAGACTTACTCCCCAGGTTGGGGGCCCAGATACACTTCCTACCTGATGGGCTACAACTAACTGCCTCCCCCCACCCAAAAAAAAGAGAACCCATGGGTAGAGGAAAGGCTTCTCCTACTGACCCCGGCTGGGAGCTGAGGCAACTTGCTTTACAGATGGGAACAGTTTTCTCCATGCTGGTCAGAGACAAGCCGGTGCTACTGTGGTGGATGACACAAATGTCATCTGGGCTGACATCCCACCCCTGGGCTCATTGGTGCAGAGAGCAGCCTTGGAACTTGGGACCGAAGCCAGCAACTGTGAGTTTTCATTGACCAGGACACTAGAAGGGAGGAGACTCAGTGGCCCAAGGCAATAAACAGAAAGATCAAGTGGAATGGCTAAACAGAAGCCTGTCTTAGTTATGGGCCTACAAGAGACACCCACTGGAGATTGAAACTAGATTAAGAGATGGCCTCACCTAAAACACAGAGGAAAAGAAGGAACTCAGATTGCTAGTCATCCTATTAACTACTATCTAGAGAAAAAGAGGCAATGTGCACACAAGAAGGGAGAACTATACTTCCCATAAAACAAACAAAAGCCTTACTAGGCTAAATGCACAGATGGGCTCTTGAGATATACGTGCATCCAAGCAGTCAAGAGATCTAAAGTGTATAATGGACCTCAGGTTTTGGGCCAGAGAAATAATAAGACAGTGTAAGGTATGTCAGCAAGCAAAGGCTTATGAGACTTAGAGTAAATAAGAAAAATACCTAGGAGAAAGCAGCCTAGAGTAGACATCTTCCCGAGGTTTCAAGTGTCTGAGGTAATTAGATCAGATAGCAGTGTTATTTTTGTTTCTAGGGTACGTCAGGAATTGTCAGAGTTATTAGAGACTAATTGGAAGCTCCATTGTTTGTACTGTCTCCAGAGGTCAGGGCAGGTAGAGAGAATAAACAGAACCCTAAAAAAGACCTTAACTAAATTGCCCTAGGGAATTGGTGTTGGCTGGGGGGTGGGGGGTGTCCCTTGTCCTGTCCCTGTTCCAAACCCAGAGTGTCCCTCTAGTGTGAGAAATGATTTTTCAGGCTACTAAGAGGCTGTTCCTGGTGCTGTTGACCATCTGATCTCCATTGAAGTAGATGGAGTAACTGCCTGACTTCACAAGAACCAGTGCCTGATGCCAACTGGAGAACGGCCAGACACCTGAACACCTCCCTCAAACTCAAGATCACCTGCTGTTCTACAAGGCCAAAGAGCATCAGGCCTTGACTCCTAAGATATCTCCACACTAGAGCCACAGAGATAGAAACTTTTGAATCTAAACCATGTCCCAGATGCAGCCTTATAGGGTGGGGCTTAAGGTGATTACACCCAAAGTTAAATGACAGCTTGTGATTCCAAGATTGAAATCGCCCACAAAAGAATAAGAACTGAATGTGAAACTAGAGTTACATAGATTTGTTCCTTTTACAATTTCATTTTATTATATATGTGAATGTATGTGTATGTAGACAACTGTGTGCCACAGGATATATGTAGAAGTCAGAGGGCAACTTTAGAAGTGTGTTTGAAAGAAATAGAAACTTTTTGAGACCCCTAGCCTGTAGAATAGAGCCAGAGGACTCCTGCTAACAGATACTTAGTGCCTGAGATTGATAAATGGTGAGCTTACAGTTCAAGATTAACTCTTTATATATCTACTTCTGTCTTTGATGAGACCAAAGATTATTGTGTACTTGTACAGCTTGTCCCATGGAGAGTGTCCTTGGCTTGACAGGTGGCAAGCTTGGGGGTGGTTGTGGTTGGGAGTACAGAGAGGCCTTCTACCGGAAGATTAGAGAATGGCTCTGTAGGCAAAGGCCTTCTTCATTGCTCCCCATGGCAGATCTCAATGAAAAAGACAGTCCATGGTTCTGAGATGTTTATTGTCACGGTGGAAAGTAGATATGTAAAACCATATTCCATTGCTCAGGGTGGGCCTGAGATTAAATGCCCTTTTCAGGAAGGAATGTCTGAGAAGGGAATTTTATTGGCAACACTCTCTAGGCCTCTAGGTATTTTATTAGCATGGAGATCTCTGTATTGAGCCTAAGTGATCATAGATCACATTTTCTTCCTATTGTTTTGATTTGAGATATTAGGGATGCCTCATCTACATGTGGAAAGGCTTGTGACATTGCCCTTACATGACTGATGGCCACAAATCTAAGGGGGGCTGCAGCTATGTGACAGGGGCCTGGTACTGGGAGCAGACAAAGTTTCTACCATCCTGTCAGGGTCTCCAGGAGTTCAAGCTTTTAGCCCGACTGAGGACCACGCTTCCTCTGAGTCCACTGCCCCACAGTGTTCCATAAACTTTCTCAAGAGGCCAATCTAAGAGTAAAAGACTTGTACAAAATCATATACACAATTTGTAGCATGTTAAAATTAAAAATATATTTGTGGCAAAAATGTGTAAATTGGACCCTGATTTTTCTCCCAGCAAAGCATAGAACTATTTCTTCACTTCTGAAACATATGCGATTTGTTTCCAAATACAAACATGTCCTTCATCCACCACTTTTCAATGTTATTCATACTTCTGTTCTGTTCTGTTCTGTTCTGTTCTGTTCTGTTCTGTTCTGTTCTGTTCTGATAATAGGTCAGTTTTCGAAACAGGTCTCCTTTTACTCACCTTACCATTTTCCCAGTCATCTTGACAACATAGAGAGATCTCTCTGCAAGGGAAAAAAAATTAATTGTCATTTGGCCTGATGCTGTTTGTATTCTAATGTTAATATTGGTTTCTCAACCAATTGGATTACCAGCCAGGAGCAGACCATCACTTACTCAGGTGATGCCATGTGAACCTTCTCTCCATTTCAACAGGTCAATAAAAGGATAGAGCCTGTGATTGAGAAGTGGAGTGGAAAGGTGGGACTGGAGACTTGAGAGGGATGGCAGGTAAAGGAAGAAGGGAAAAGAATAGAGGAAGAGGAAGGAGGATGAAGCCACGATGGACCAGAACCATGTAGCCAGGAACAAGAGATCTTACAGCTGGGGAATAAGTTAGTATAGTACAAGATCTACCTAATACATGTATATGACTTAAAATTAAAATATCTAGATTGTATGTCGTTTACATGGGTTTATGAAGGTTGGAAATCCCAGCAACAAATTGGCTTACCCTATGTTGGGCTTAGAACCAAACTGACCTGAGATAAAAGCCCATTCCCCTGAAAATAAACAACTAGGGCTATGTTCTACAGCTACAACAGGCTGGAAATTAAACATAGAATGGGTCTAAAGGGTCTACAGAGAGCTAACTGAGAAGCTTCTTCCCAAAGGCCCAAGCTATCTAAGGCACCAGAAGCAGCATCCTAGCTCCCCAACCCAGCTAGAACATAAGGCTGTGCCAGTGCCACAACACAATTGAGGTTCCCTGAGCCCGAGAGAAGGACCAAGGACCCTGGGGCACAGCTGCCTGAGGCATAGACTTCAGAGCTGAGGATCAACAGCTAAAATAACTGGAAGCTAATATTCCAAAAACCTTCTTAAAGGCACAGGGCATCTCCACCCTGAGCCAACCTTCCTGTGCTCGCTTTTCCGTATCCCCTATGTCTAAACAGTACACGGCACACCAGATCCACTCTCCTGACTGCTTCCACTGATGGCTGCCTGAGATCGATGCACATTAAGTAGGCTGCATCTCAGACAAAAGGAGATGGGTCAGAAGCACAGAAGCCATGGGTCTTTCTACAGTCAGTTCTTCCCTGGGAATGAAACAATTGAAAAGGACTGCAATGTCCTGGATGGAACACCAGAGGGAGACAAAAGTACAGTACAAGAGTACAGGAAGGTCTTATTATTTAAATAAGACTTATAAATTGATAATGATAATAAGAAAATTAGATACCTAAAGTCAAGAAACACAATAAATACATTTTGGGTTTTATATGATGCTATTTGAAATGTTTTAAAAGGGATGAATTTAAAGAAAATCGACACCTTGCTAGTTATCATTATTACAATGTTAAATTTCAATCATATCCTAATAAGCATCTTGATTTACTATGCCTTCTCAAAAAATAGGACCCTAGAAAAAATTCACGAGCCTTAGAAAATGGGTTAAAGGATTTTATAAAACAGAACGAGAACTATGCCAAGACACCAGAGGGGAAAATAGAGAAAATTATAAATCAGAGTATAGAGACGGTTCAGATGGCTGGGAAACAGAACGAGAAAAGATCTAAAAATTGGAGAGAGGACCTGGAAAAGACCTTAGAACAAAAAATGCAGACTGAACAACAGAGAGAGGAACTTAAGACTTGGCAGCACAGTCTAGAAGAAACATTGAATGTAAAGATAAAGGGTTTTATAAGTCATGATAAACAACAGAGAAAGGAAAATGGAAGTGGGAGACTAGAGCTGGAAAAAACACTAAGACCACAGATGCGGAATTTTATTGATCAGCCTGAACTACAGAAAGAATACTGTAAAAAATTTAGAGGAAGAGCCTAGAGGATAATTTTCTAAAGTTAATAAATCAAAACAAGGTAATGCCACAATATCAAAATTACAACATAAAGAAAAATTAAAATTATGGAAGCAAGGCCTGGAACAAAAGATACAAGAATTTATAGAACAGAATGAATAACAGAGAGAGAAAATTAAGACTTAGAAATGTGGTCTAGAGGAAACACTAGAATTAAACTACTACAGGTTTTTATAGGTCAAGATAACAAAGAGAGGAAAATGAAGATTGGAGACAGGAGTTGGAGAAGGCACTAGAACAAAGGATGCAAATTTTCACAGCTCAGACTTAGCAGAGATAAAATAATAAGGATTGGAAGCAAGTCTTGGAGGAGAATTTTCTAAAATACTTACTATACTGAGTCAAGATTGAATGTTCCTCCTCACACTGAGGCAGGACCTTGGCAGGTACAAGAAAACCTTCATTTATTGTTGGTGGGATTGCAAGCTGGTACAATGAGTCTGGAAATATAAAGGAGAACTCTCAAAACCTAAAAGTACATTTTTCTTAAGACCCAGCCACAGCACTCCTCAGCATATGCCTAAATGACTCAACATCAAATTGCACAGATACTTACTCAGTTATGTTCTTTTTCAAACTGTTCAAAATACCCAGGGGGGTGGAATCAACCTCAATGCCCTACAACTGTTGAGTGGTTTAAAAATGTGGTGCATGCACAGAACTGAATGGTACTTGGCTGTGATGAGGCAATGGTTTCCTAACAACACTGCTGACACCTGGGACTGCTTTTCCTCTGAGGGTATCTGGGCACCATTTTGTTTGTACTAGGCTGGACTAGAAGAAATGATGTTTAGCTGACTGGGTGGGTTAGAAAGAGTCTCAGTCAGTGTGTATAAGGGACAAGTAGCCTCCTTTGGAGATGGCTTTCAGTGAGAAAGCTCTCTTTTGGGGGGCACGCAAAATGGTTGTATGAACCTTGGGGAGTGTGTAGAGATTTTTGTACATTATTGTCTAGGGCTGATGTGCTGGGAATGGTTCATTTGCGTG
This sequence comes from Rhabdomys pumilio, assembly GCA_030674055.1. Taxonomy (NCBI): domain Eukaryota; kingdom Metazoa; phylum Chordata; class Mammalia; order Rodentia; family Muridae; genus Rhabdomys; species Rhabdomys pumilio. The sequence goes on along the minus strand of JANHMN010000008.1, from coordinate 78,246,529 downwards.
AAGAGGAATTCCAGGTGTTAGTTAGACATGTCCTTAAATGGAGAGAGGTAGTTCAACCTGAATTCTGGCCACCAGGCTACATGACCATCTATAGGGTGGCAGAGGTGTGGAATCATAAGACTTACTTGTGCTGGGACATGCCTGCACAGTTCAAGGAGGAAGCTGTCCTATTCCTGCTGGTCTCAGAAAAGGGTTTTCAAGTTTGGACATGTATTGATTTCACTCTTGGTACAGAGTAGTTCCCATTTGCAGGGTTTTTCAACCCTACTCACTGCCCCATTATGTATTATTTTTTTCAACATAGGACATGTTAATAACTCCCTCCACAATCTAGTTGCTGTGTTTTAATCCAAAGACAGAGTGGAATAGTATCAACAATTGGTGCTCACAGACCCCATTGATTGGCTTCTTCTTCCTCTTCCACTTCCTCTTCCTCTTCCTCCTCTCCTCCTCCTCCTCCTCCTCCTCCTCCTCCTCCTCCTCCTCCTCCTCCTCCTCCTCTTCTTCTTCTTCTTTTATAAAGGGAATGTTCTTGCAAGTCCAAGCACACAATCAGGAGAGACTCTTGAGCCTCATCCAAGATGCTGGTGGTCCTGTTCACAATTGTCTTTCTGTTCTTGAGCTCAGCTCAGATCACAGATGATGGTATACACCAATACAGGGTTGGAGCTAGATATCAAGAGAAAGAGGGGATAAAGAGGGAGAAAAAAATGGAATCCTGGAATCCAGTGGGGGGTGGGGGGGAAGGCCTACAGAACTTTTGTGACTAGGACAAAAATGACTATGTCCTTAGAATGCAACATAGCCATTTTATTTAATATTTAATCTGAAAGCTATAAAATGCTTGAATATAGGGAGAAAATTTTGTGTTTAGGAAAGTTCTTCATACTGTAAAGACACATGAAAAATGGCCATATTTTGAGCATATTATCATACTCAGAGTGACTGTTGGGTGCAGTCAGCCTTGCTGTAGAGTTGATGACTGACACATGATACAGACACATCCATCAGTTTTATTTCAGACACAGGAATTTACGGAATTCATTAAATGTTCTAGACATTGAAATACAAGGATCACAGTCCTAATTATATATTTGCTTAATCCATCTTTATAATATTAATACGCTTCAAGCAGCACAAGAGACATTAAGCCTATCTTGGGTTTTCCCTTGAGAGCTCAAAGTATTAATGAAGAAACAACTTGGTGAGGCATATCATTGATGTGACTTTGAAATATGCAGTACAATTAGTAAAAGGAAGCAGTGAGTTTTGTAGCTAAGAAGGGAAGATTAAAGAATTTTATAGTCTGAGCTGCTGGGAATAGCCCATAAGAAAATCCGTATGGTCTTGCATTCTAGAAGCATCTCAGAGACTGACTCTTGTGCTCATTTATGCCTGTAATTTTAAGTCTGGATGTCATATTTTCTTTTAGGATATCTGCATGCTCTGAAAGATTTGTTCTGAATTTTCACTTCATCCCATGCTTTATTCTAGTGATCACCAATGATGAGCCTCTTGCTGTCACAGCAGGTAAAGCTCAATCAATCATATTTCTAAATTTTTAAATTCTCTGTGTATCCATCTATCAACTTGATATCATTTTTGTTTTAGGATTAAATGAATGTTATTTCTTCTAAAGATATAAACACTTATCGCCCAACATTGATGTTGAGTATTATGATTGAATTCAACAAACTGAAAGGAGAGGTCAAGCTTCTATAACAGCAGAAGAAATTTGTCTTCTTCCCACCCAAAATGACCACTGTGAGATGAGGCAGAAACCAAAAGCGCCTTAATGCCGACTCCTATGGCAGTGAGGTAGTGAGGGTCCACTGTTTCCTTCTTCCTCACTATTCATGTCTATGATTGCACAGCTTTATAAATAAGAGGGGCAAATACCTGGCTTTCTCATTTTCTCTGCACCTCCCCATTTCCCTCACAAATGCCTTTGATTTAAACTGAAATCACAATTGTTCCCAGGAATTTAGTAAGTTTAGAGGAGACCAACTTTGTTATTCTATTTTCTTGGTGTTTCAGTGTAGAAAATTATGGTACTGAATAACTAACTCAAATTTCCTTACTGCTCAGAAACCAAGACTTAAACTTGTACAGACAGAGAAAAGTGTCCTGAATCACAGCTGGCAACTCTCATGATGTTTGTATATTCTTCTTTTGTATTACTTTCTTTTTGCATTCGGACACATCTCATGTGTGGATTAAAAGTAAGCTTCTTGTTTGTCAGATGTAAAGGCACATACTTGTCCCATGAAGGTACATGCAAAACCTTCTGGATCATTGAGATATTGATAATGAATGTTAAAAATGAGCATCTTTGGAAGAGGAGTTACCAGGTGTCAGACAGGTTCTGAAAGCATCGATTATGTGATCAGATTAGAAGAAAAAAAACAAGAGAAAAGTCTTTTATTGATGTGCTCATATCTTCTGGGCCTTCTAATACAAATCCTGTGGAAAGTAGACATTGCCTAGTCTCACCCAGCAGCAACTACCACCACTACTGGTATAAGTACAGTCTACCTCTCCCTCTGGAAACCTACAAGAAACACTCAATCCAGCAGGCTAGCAGCCAGAATTTTCTCTTCCTGAAATCCAGAAAGGAGATGATTCTTTTGTCAGCAACAAATGCTCACTTCCCAAACATGGCCATGGAAAACACAGATCAACCTCTAGTGTAATGCAAGAGGCAGTAGCTTTGTTAACCCTCTTTTACTGTTCAAAGGGGACCCCTTGTAGTCTAAGGAAAATTACTATGTGTGTATTTATCCAATCAATTTAAATATTAATGACAGATATGAGTAAAATTCAATAAACCCAAAGCCCCTTTCTTGCATATTTCCTAATTTGTGGTATGTGTGTATTAATATAAATTTTAAATTTATATGAATCTATTCTATCTTGAACTTTACATTATTTGAAAAATCCACATTTTTTAGAATTCTATATTGCTTCATACAAGTAGATGGATCTTTCTTTTTTTTTCCTTCATTAAATGTTTATTGAAAAAATGAATGCCTGAAACCTAATGCAGACAGCAGGGTGTATAGGGAAAGACACATCCAACCACTTTTTTTATTGGATATTTTATTTACATTTCAGATGCCATCCTTTTTCCCCATTCCCCCTCCCCCAGAAAACCCCTATTCCATGCCCCCTTTTTCTTTTTGCTTTTATACACTTTTTTAAAAATGTTAATCAAAGACTTTATAAGTTTGGTAATGTTCAAGCAGAAGTGTAACCTAATATACCCAGTCTTGATATATCAACTATATTTAACTGATGGAGACACGTGAACAACTGCCTCCATATCCCCCCTCTCTTTCTCTCTCTTTCTTTCTCTCATCACCTAGCTTCTCCTCTCCTTCTTCTCCTCTTCTCCTTACCCCTTCTCTTCCTCTCGGTACCCCTCTCACCTTAGCTCCTCCTACATATCACCCTTCCCATTAAAATAAAACTTTTCTCTTAAAATACATTTAGAGCATAATTGTGCCAATTTGTACCAGGGAGGTACAAGATGGTCCTAATACCCACTTCATCATTTTGTTGACTACCCAGAACTTCTGTCGTCTCTCCAAACTAAAACACTTAGTTCTGAACCTGGCTTTTTTCTTGGCTTTAGAATGAATGTCAGCTGGAAACCATTCACTCAAATTTTTTCTCTCAAGGTAAATATCCAGGATTGGATATGAGACTATAAGTTTTTAACCCTGTCAGAAATCCAGAATGACTGAGTTAACTAAGATTATGGGAAGCACAAAGCATAGCTTCTAAAACTTAGCCAATTTATAGAGACCGCTGAATACCTGGACACTCCCTATACTACAAAACATTGGAGCATCTGATCTTCAGCCTTCTGGTCCAGATAGATGGATCTTTCAATATCATGTTCTTGTTTTTATTTTTCTGATTGTCCTCAGGCATTTTGTATGTTAATGTTGTAAACTGCTCTAATACATGTTCTGGTAATCATCTCCTTAACTCTCCTCCTGTTAATAGACATTTGGGCTGTATTCACTTATTTATTCAAACAGAACACATTGTAGTGAACACCTTTGGAAATATCTCAAGAAACATCTTAAATCAAAACTAAAGGACCATCAAGCTAAGAGTAATCACTCAGGTTCATCTTGTAAGCAACAGCTTAGTTCCATTGTCTGCCCTGTGAATGATAGGAACAAACCTGAGAGAATGAGGAAGGTTGAGGGGAAGGAGCTAGAGGAAGAAATGGATGTGACCTCAGACTCTCCTATTTCCGTGGACCCAGCAGTAGTTCAAGAATCTCCAGCATGTCCCAATTTTTCATTAACTTTCCTCCTATTCTCTTTTCAGAGAGTTCCTGAGAAGATTATATATTTCAAATTTATAGACCAACAAACAAGTGCTGATTTTCTGTAGTATCCCAAGAAAAATGTCAGCATCCAATTTTTGAACTTTGTCTATCTTGTTTACTATCAAAGGTGTAAGAGAGGAGTGATATTGCTCCTGGGTAGGAAGATCTAGGACAACACACAATAAGCACTGAGGAAATTTCCATCTTCTTTGAGTACCACATATTTAGCAAGTGAAAATCCTGTATGGATTGTAGCCGCATGCGCCTTCCTTAGACTGAGTATTACAAATTGGTGGTTTTAGAATTGATTTTGAGGTCTCTTGTTGCTATTCTTTCTATTTTTAAGGAAACTGGGAAGATATAAATGTGAGGCAGTTGTAAAGCCTGAGGAATTCTTAGCATTCTCAAGTGGAGTAGACTAGTGTCTGTATATCTAGTCCTAGGTTGAATTTTCTGTTCTATATTACTGTACCAAAAATATGTGTAATGGTTTCCTAACTTTACTAAATACATACCTCATATTTAATCATCCACCTGTTTCACAAATGATAAATGGGTTGCTATTTTCAAATTAGTTTTATTTATCTGAATCCAAGTAATAATTGATCAATAACTTTTAATGTTATAATTGATCAATAACTTTTCATTTCTAAAACCCTCCTGATCTCTATCTCTTTACTTCCAATTAATGCATTTAAAAGATAGCAACATTAGAAACAAGACTAGTTGCATTCTCTTCCACTGAGGACAGACAAGGCAGCCCAGTTAGGAAAAAAAGATCCAAATGCAGCCAACAGAATCAGAGATAGCCTCTGTTCCATTAGGGAACCCACGTGGTGGCCAATGTGCACATCTGTCACAGGTGTAGGGGCCTTAGGTCCATCCCATGCATGCTTTTTGGTAGATGGCTCAGTGTCTGTAAGCCCCCATGGGCACAGTTGATTTGTGGAGTCCTTGAAATTCCACCTCTTTCACTCCTTCTTCCCAGTCTTCCACAGGACTCCTTGAGCACTACCTAATGTTTGGCTGTGAGTCTTTGTATCTGTTTTCACCAGCTTAGCTAATCAGATGAAGCCTCCCAGAGGACTATTATGCTAGGTTCCTGTATGTAAGCATAGCAGAGTATCATTAAAAGTATCAAGGGTTGGCTCTCTTCTATGGGATGAGTCTCACATTAGACCAGTTATTGTTTTGCCATCTCCTCAACATGTGCCAGGGTAGGTTGTTTTCCTTGGGGGGAGAGCAGTCCTTCTCAGAGGAGTGAATCAGGGGGAGAGTGTGTTGTGAGGATGGATCTTCAAGAAGAGGAGGTAAAGAGGCCGGGATCAGCATGTAAAGTGAATAAATACACAAATTAATGAAAAATATGTACAGATCACATGCAGTGTGCCCTCAAGTAATTCTGATGATTCAGAGCCTAACACATAGTTCATTCATATCACTAAATATAAGCTTCTAGGACTGGAATTGGGTTGCATCTACCTGAGTTGATGATCAAACAGGTCCCATGAGAGTGCCAAAAAACCCAGGCTGGTTCCAAGACAACAAGTTTCTGTTCACAAACTGAAAATAAAGCCCTGTTGCTGAAGACAACATCTATACAGCATTTTGAACATGAAAATGATGGTGCCTAAAGGGGCCCTCATATTACACATATTTTTGGTGCAGTAATGTAGAACAGAAAATTCAACCTAGGACTAGATATACAGACACCATCCATTTGTACCTATCTATTCCATTTCCTTTTCTCGGGGAGATTTATCTGCACACTCCCACTATGTCCCTATACCTAACCTCTATGGTTCTACAGACTGTAGCTTTGTTATTATTGATGGGAGAGCTAATATCCACATGTCAGTAACCACATGCCATATTTGTCATTCTGCTTCTGGGATACCTCAGGGTGATTTTTTTTCTAGTTCTAGCCATTTACCTGTGAATTTCAAAATTTCATTTTTATTAAATGGCAAAGTAGTACTTTATTGTGTAAATGTACTTTATTTTCTTTATTTATTCTTCTTTAGAGGAATATCTAGAGTTTTTCCCTTTCTATTTTTTGTTTATTATTGAATAGAGCAGCAGTGAATATGGTAGAGCAAGTGTCTCTGTGGTAGGATGAAATACATTCCGCGCATATGCCCAAGAGTGGTGTATCTGGAACTTAAAGTAGTAATAAGCTATTTCTAGTTTTCTGGAAAACCACCACAATGATTTTCATTGTGGCTGTACAACTTTCTACTCTTACTAGCAGTGGATTATTGCACATTCTCCCCAGAATAAGCTGTCATATTTTAAAATTGATCTTGGTCATTCTCACTGGTACAAGATAAAGTCTGCAAGGAATTCTGATTTTCATTTCCCTGATGATTAAGAATGTTAAGATTTCCTTTAATGCTTTCACAGACATTTAAGTTTCATCTTCTGAAAGTTCTTTGTTTAGACCTGTACCCTATTTTTAATTGTTATTTGTTTTCTTGATATCTAGTTTTTGAGTTCTTCACATATTTTAGATATTATTCCTCTTTCAGATATGTTTTTGGTAAAATCTTTTTCTATTCTATAGGTTACTTGATATCTGAATGACATTGTTCTTTTCTGTACAGATGTGTTCAGTTTCCTGAGGTTCCATTTAGTACCTGTTGGTCTTAGGGCCTCAATAGATAAACATTGTTCTGTTCAGAAAGTCTTTTCCTATGTCATTGAGTTAAAGGGCATTCCTCATTTTCTATTACTTCAGGTTCAGTGTATCTGTTTTTACGTTGAGTTTTTTGATCCATTTGAGTTAAATTTTGTGCAGGGATGTCTTAGTTTGGGTTTTATGACTGTGAAGAGACACCATGAACAGGAAAACTCTTACAAATTAAAACATTTAATTGGGGCTGGCTTATAGTTTCAGAGATTTATCCAAACAGTTCCATAACCCCTAAGGAAATAGAAATAGTTATAAAAAACATCCCAACTAAATAAAGCTCAGGGCCAGATTGTTTTAGTGTAGAATCCTACCAAGACCTTCAAAAAAGAGCTAATATCAATACTGGCCAAAGTATTCCACAAAATGCCCAACGTAGAGGGTACTCAAAGAGTCAACTACCAGTAGATACACAGGGCCTTGAGGGGAGGGACAGGGTTACTAAACCACAATTAACATTTCTGACCCAGATGTGTTCCTGTCTAAAAGAACTGTAGGGATGAAAATGGAGAAGAGACTGAAGGAAAGACTGTCCAATGACCCAGCCCCACTTGGGATCCATCCCATGGAGGCTCACCAAGGCCTGACACTATTACTGATACTATGGTGTGCCTACAGATGGGATCCTGGCATGTCTGTCCTTTAAGAGGCAATACTAGCAGCTAACTGAGACAGATACAGGTACTTACACTCAACCATCAGACCCTTAAAGTTGGGGACCCCTATGGTTGAATTAGTGGAAGGATTGAAGAAGCTGAAACAAAGAGCAACCCCATAGGAAGGCCAGCAGTCTAATTCAGACCCCAGGATGTTCTCAGAGATTGAGTCACCAACCAGGAGCATACATGGACTGATCAGAGACTCCTGGCACATGTATAGCAGAGATCTACATGGTCTGGCCTCAGTGGGAGAAGATATACTTGATGCCCCAGAGAATGGAGATGCCTGGTGAGGAGGGAATACCCTCTTGGAGGCAAGGGGGATGAGAAATAGAATGAGACTGTGGGAGGGGGGACCATGACAGGGGAGCAATGACTGGAATGTAAATAAATAAAATAATTTTTAAAAATTAAAAAAATTGTATAACCACAAAAAGAAACATCTACCTATACCACAGAATGACATTGGCAAAAGCTAAACTCTAAAAAATCCTTTATGACATGTGGTAAAGACTTTTGCTCTCTTCTAAATGCATTACTTACAAGTAAAAAAGATAGACGAAGTGAGTCTTACTAATTAAATGTCAATCAATTGTAATTTATTCAGATCAATAAACTAATTATAACATATTTAGCAATTATGAAATACTTGGATACTGAACACTGGCTAGATTTTTTTTTTAATAAACATTAAGAAATTATTCCATGTTTATTTTAAAGGCAATAAAATGCAACAGAAAAATGTAACCTAGGCCTAAAAGTATAGAAACAAGGCTGATAAACTTGATGTTTAGAATGCCACAGAAAGACATAAATTTGAGATATCTACATCCTTTAAATTAGAAATGGTAGCAGAGAGATATTTGAAAATGAAGTTTAAGGGATGAATGTGCATTAAAACATATGATAAAGATGAACGGGATACAAGGGGAGATGAGGTTTTCATTTGCTATCTGTATTGTAAAGAGGATGGAATGCTTTTCCAGTGTTTATTGTGTGTTTTTCTAACTGTATCTATGTTTTAGCCACAGCATTCAAATTTTTATATCTCCCATACTAAGAAATACAGACAGTACTCTGAAATTACATGCTGAAATTTTATTGGAATCATGTAGCCAATCAAAAGTGGTTCATTGGTATAGGTTTCTGGAGGACAAAAATCTCAAACCGTCTTTAAAACAGAAAAGAAAGGTGGAAAGTTCTTGAAAAATTGGGTCATGTTTAAGTTTCCACTGTTAACGGGTACCACTAATGTGAGAGAGGTGGGAACATACAGACTCTTCTTTCTCTGTTACTGTCCTCCCTTTCCTTCCTTAATTTCCTGGGTTAACTCTTGTCAGACACAGATCAGACATTAGAATTCAGCTCGTTTCTATAAAATGAAAGTGAATGAGGGATTTCTTTTGATTCTTCATCCACTTGTTATGATTCAAAATACTCCAGGAGATATTTCCAAAGATGTTCACTGTGATACACTCTCACTGGATGAAAAACTGAAACTAGCCTAAATGCTTATCAACAGAAGGAGATGTAGGAAGATTATGGCAGAGCATGTATAAATAATAGTGCACAACTTTAGTGTCCAGAAGAACCTGAGTACACAAAGAACAAAATAAAAAGCACACCAGCAAATGAATGCCATTGGGAGATCCATGAATTTGTATGAAGCAAAGCAGTTTTCTAAGGAATGCTTTTTTTTTTAAATAAATTCCAAAAGGTATACATAGAATTTCACTCACATAAACTTGAACTTTATACTATATAAATTCATATATAAAAGAAACTAATATTTGTAAGAAGGTTACAAAAGATTTAATAGTAGTGGTATTTGAAGACATGATTGAGAATGTAGGATAACATATAACCATAATATTCAGACATGTACCCTCCTACAAAGGTAGATAATGAGAAACTTGGATATACACCAAACTAGAAGAAAATTTTAAAAGTCTAGACAAGATTAAAAGTTATATCCTCCTAGTGACCCTAGGGCCTAAGGGGCTTCAATGCCCCAGTGTAGGGAAATGCCAGGGTGGGAAGGCAGGAGTGAATGGGTGGGGGGTATACCCTCATAGAGGCAGGGGTAGGGGGGATAGGATAGGGAGTTTCAGAGGGGAGACCTGGAAAGGGAATAACATTTGAAATATAAATAAAGAAATTATCCAATAAAATGAAAAAAGAAAGAATGGAAAAAATAAAAAGTTATATGCTACTTAAAGGCTTCTATCATCGTCATGAGATGGGATTTTAGGTTATTATCTTGCTTTTTGGGCATGTTAGGGTATCCAGGGCTTGCTCTTGTGGAAGAACTGAGTTCTGATGGTGCTGAATTGCACTGGGTTCTGTCACTTACGATTTTGTGTTTGCCTCTGTCCATCTGGTTCCCTCTGGTGTTATCTGGCCTGGATATCTCTGACTGGAGCAGGCCTCTTTAGAGGCAAGTAGAGCTATGTGACCTGGGTTAGAGCTCGTCTCCTTGGAAATAGGCAGTGCTTTCTTTGGATAGGTTGGGCCTCCTGTGCCTTTGGTTAAAGCAGGCCCTCTTTGTCCCTTGTTACTACGAGCCTCCTGTGCTCTTGGTTACTGAGGATCTCCTGGGAGGCTCTAGTGTGTAGGCAGATATCTGGCTGCTGATCTGACCTGGGCCAGGAAGCAAACTGGTGAATCTGTGTGTCTATGTTTCCTACAGGCCTCCTGGGAGGCAGGAAGGATGTAGCATGTGGGCCGGTAACTGATCTGGCCTGATGATATCATTTTTATTAGTTGCATTTGAGATAGGCTCTCATGGAGCCCAGAATGACCTTATGCTTGCTTTGTAACTGTAGCAAATCTTGTACCTCTTATTCATTTACCCCATAGTGCTGGAACGATAGATGTGCCTCATTATGCACTTATGTGGTGTGCAGGAATGGACCTAGTATTCCTTGAGTGCTCAGAAAGCACAAGGCAACATCCCCAGTGTGTGAGGTAAACCTCTCCTACTCTATTTGTCCCAGATAATGCAACACATGTCCTCTATGCCAACATCTACATTTTATTGTGTTCTGGATTCTAGGACATGAGTTTTCCTGGAACTATAGTTCTCTAAGTTGAAATTATGGTTGTTTGATGAGCGTTCTGTCTGTGGGGTTGATTCTCTGTTGTTATTTGTTCTACAGTTTCTTGAAAAATTAAAAATATGAGAGACAATTTCTTTTTTTTTTTAAATAGTTTATTTACGTTTCAGATGTTATCTCCTTACCCCATTTCCCCCCACCTTCCCCACAGGAACCCCCCATCCCATGCCCCTTCTTCCTGCTTCTAGGAAAATGTGCTCCAACCCACTCACTCACTCCCACTTCCCCACCTTCAAATTCCCCCACACTGGGGGGCCAGTCTTCATAGAAAAAAGGATCTCCTCTCCCACCTACACCTGACAAGGCCATCCTCCCCTACATATACAGCTGGAGCCATGGGTCCCTCCCTATGTGCTCCCAGGCTGTGGTTTAGACCCTGGGAGCTCTGGTTGATCGGAATTGTTGCTCTCCCCATGGGGCCACAAACCCCTTCAGCTCCTTTATCCACTTGGACTTGAGCTTTGTACAAGGAGATAAGAATGGATTGATTTGCATTCTTCTGCATGCTGACCTCCAGTTGAACCAGCACCAATTTCTGACTTCCTGAAAACATACATTTGGGAAAGGTGGCCCCAGCATAGCTTTGTGCAGTTAGCAGAGGGCAGCAGCTGATTGATTCACGGAGAGAAGAAAGTAACTAGAAAATGAATTGAAAGAAGCCTATGCAAACTTGAATAGTCAAAAAGCACCTAATGAAATGTTCAACTTCCTTAGTCATCAGGGAAATGCAAATCAAAACAACCCTGAGATTCCACCTCACACCAGTCAGAATGGCTAAAATCAAAAACTCAGGTGATAGTAGATGCTGGAGAGGATGTGGAGAAAGAGGAACACTTCTCCATTGTTGCTGAGATTGCAAGATGGTGCAACTACTCTGGAAGTCAGTCTGGCGGCTCCTCAGAAAATTGGACATAGCACTATCTGAGGACCCAGCTATACCACTCCTGGGCATATACCCAGAAGATGTTCCAACATATAACAAGGACATATGCTCCACTATGTTCATAGCAGCCTTATTTACAATAGCCAGAAGCTGCAAAGAATTCAGATGTCCTTCAACAGAGGAATGGATACAAAAAAATGTGGTACATTTACACAATGGAGTATTACTCAGCTATTAAAAACAATGATTCACAACATTGTTAGGCAAATGGATGGAATTAGAAAATATCATCCTTAGTGAGGTAACCCAATCACAAAAGAACATACATGGTATGCACTCACTGATAAGTGGATATTAGCCCAAAAGCTTGAAATACCAAAGATAAAACTCTCAGACCACATGACCTCAAGAAGAAGGAAGACTAAAGTGAGGGTGCTTTGGTCCTTCTTAGAAAGAGTAACAAAATACTCATGGAAGGAAATATGGAGAAAAAGTGTAGAGCAGAGACAGAAGGAAGGGCCCTCCTTGAGACTGCCTCATCTGGGATCCATCTCATGTGCAATCACCAACAGTAGATACTGTTGTGGATGACAGGAAGTGCACGCTGATAGGAGCTTGATATAGCTGTCTTCTGAGAGGCTCTGCCAGAGCCTGATATATAAAGAGGTGCGGATGCTTGCAGCCTAACATTGAACTTATCACGGGGTCCCCAATGGAGGAGTTAGAAGTTAGAGAGAAGACTGAAGGAGCTGAAGGGGTTTTCGGCCTGGGGGGGGGGGTTGGAGAGAGAGAGAGAGAGAGAGAGAGAGAGAGAGAGAGAGAGAATACCAACCAACCAACCAGAGCTCCCAGGGCCTAAATAGTCAGCCTGGGAACACACATGGAGAGACCCATGGCTCCAGCTGTATATGTAGTGGAGGATGGCTTTGTAGGGCGTCAATGGGAGAGAAGGCCCTTGGTCCTGTGAAGGCTCGATGCCCTATTGTGGGGGAATGCTAGTGAGGGTAGGTTAGAATGGGTGGGTGGGTGAGGGGCATATCCTCATAGAAGCAGGAGGAGGGAGAATTGGATAGGGGATTTCTGAGAGGGGGGTTGGGGAAACGGGATAACATCTGAAATGTAAATAGATAAAATATCTAGTAAAAAAAGAAATCAATCAATCAATCAAATAAACAAACAAATGAACAAAAGAAAGAAGCATTTGTAATTAACTAGATGGTGTGAATTCCACTCTGAAATTTTGGATAAAGGAATAAGATCTATACATGAGTTCTGATATAATACATTGCAACATTATATGATTAGAAATCACTTGTTATTATCTCCCAAGCTCTGTTAATTTCTTATGGCAATTATGGCAATTTGGTATCATTAAAACAAGATAACATTTTTATTAAACTACAGAAATGAGCCCAATAATCTTATCAGTTCCTGTAACCAATTTCAGACCTTATTAGTAATAAAGTGTTCCTCTCTTTATTTTTACTTATTTACTTACTTACTATTTTCACTTTGTGATTGAGAATCACACTACACAACCCTGGTTGATCTTTCTAAGTTTTGAGATTATAGGCATGTACAACTAAGCTTGAAATGCTCTTTTTCTTCATTTTTCTCTCTGTTTCACATTCTTTTCTTTTTTTCCTCCCTTCTTCCCTCCCTTCCTCTTTTTGAACAGAAACATTCTCAGATCTGAGTGACTCTCAGTGACCAAATACAAATCAGTGACCAAATACAATGCAAAATAAGTCAAGCTGTCTAGTGTAGCTTCCAGTTTCATATTTTGTCTGTGTTAGGCTGGACCATGACAAAGATCAGCATGACATGAGCAGAAATGTCACAGCTTAAAGTACCTACTACCTTCCCTGTATTATAAGGCTTCCTTACCTGGATGGTGTCAAAACTAAGTTCTGAGTTAGTGCTAGGCCCCTCCTGAATGACCCCCAGGTATGTGAAACAGAACCTTACAATGAGACAGGTGTGGCCCTTGTAGGGATAGAGTGACATGGTTTCTGCCTTTGGCAAAGGATCCCTGGTGTGATCCTCCATGAGTGTCAATGGCTATTGTGAGTATAAGACTTGTTTGGATAATAATGTACATAGTTTCACATTTCTCTGAGGTATGTCCTCTGTGTTAATGTTAAAGATTTCATGATAATCCAAGACAGCATGAGTTCAGGAGGTAAAGGTGTAGCTAGTGTTACAACAAAATGAATGGTAAATGCTCAGATTCTCTGTACAGCCCTTACTGATACAGAAAAGACCTCTAAACACATGAGTTCAAAATATATAATTTCACAACTTTGCAAAATATAAGAATGCAACATGAATTATGAGGGGTTTCATAAATCTAAAGGAACAAAGGCAGCTACACTATGAGCCAGCTTGTCAGAAAGATACTAAAGCAGGCCAATTCCTGAGTTCAAGGTTAGCCTAGGACAGAGTGAGGAGGATAGGCCCAGATGAGTTAGAAATGGTAATTTCAGGGCAGGGTCCCATCCAACCAACTTATTGTTTTTGCTCAACAAAGGCAGACAGATCTCTTAATTCTTTTGCTATGTCAAGAGAAAATGTGTGCTTGTGGTCTTTTAAGAATCAAGGACTGGAGTCAAAGATTATTGATTCATAAGATAATCTAAAGGAAACCTGGAGTAAATGACTCGGCTGAAATGTAAAATAAATGACGGGACCTGTGATCTGCAAAAAATATTTTAGGATGAAAAGGAAGAACTGCTTGGAGGACACACAGAAAGACATACACTGACAGACATAGACTCTCTCTCTCTCTCTCTCTCACACACACACACACACACACACACACACACACACACACACGCACGCACACACACACAGAGAGAGAGAGACAGAGAGAGAAAGAGAGAGAGAGACAGAGAAAGAGAGAGAGACAGAGACAGAGAGAGACATACACACAGAGACATACACGCCCACAGGCAAGCAGGACATGGGCAGAGAGATCTTTTAGAATAACAAGCAGCACATAAACAGAGGGATCTTGTAGAATAACAAGCAAGCAGAATACAAAAAAAATCTCCATAGAGAAAACAGAACATAGAGAAAAGCAGACTGGAAAAGCTATATCAAGCAGAACACAGTTTAGAGCCACAATTTCATGTTGAGTCATTCTTTGCACTATTCCTAGACACTCTCAGAACCAGTCTCCAAGCCAAAGCTGGTCTTTGGCAACCTTATACAGAAAAGTACCAGCTCTTGCTTGTCATGTCACCTTTCCCCTTGATTGGGAGTATAGAAAGCTCCTATCTTGGTCCTATAAGCAACTTCTCAGGTCTAGTGCCCTGGGATTTTGTACCTCAGCAAAGAGCTGCACCAATAACCTGAGCCAGTTTGCTGCCTGTTCAGTCTGATTTGGTCATTTTCGTCACTGCAGCACCTTTCAGTCTAGTTCACATTTTTATATTTGCTTATGTTATTTCTTTGCCATGTGAAGGCTTACAATTTTGTTTCACTTATGCAACTTTCCTTTTCATTATAAATTCTGGTTCCACGTCATGCTAGATATCATTCTGTATCTAAATATCTTCTTGTATTCAAAGGTTAAATGATAAGAAACATACTGTGTTTAGTAAAAGATTAAGTGCTTTTAAACTTCTAATTCTACTGAATACTAGTTAATTTTATTAATTTAAAATGATTATTTAGGTATGCACATACATACATACACACATACACACATATATGTATGTATATACACATACAGACATATATATGTATGTATGGATGGATGTACATATGCATGTATGTATATACACTCTATAGTGCTTTCAACCTTTCTTTTTTTTTTTTAACCTCTTTTGATATTTTGAGGAAAATAGTTATATATTTTTATCAGAGACATATTTTTAGTTGTGTAACTTGGGTAACTGAATGTTAAATAAAATATATTTTCACTTAGCTTACACTAGGTAGAACACAAACTATAATAAACTTATTTTTAATTGTAAAAGTTAATAGTATAAAATTATGGGAAGGCACTGGCAACTGAAGGTAATTCTCTTAGTATTTCTTAGTATTTAAAAAAATATTACCTAAAACTTACTGAACAGCTAAACAGCAAACCCAGAAATTCTGGATAATGTCTTCATTGTACCCACATGTGAAAATTGTCCTGAATCCAAATTATAAAAGCTAAGAGCTGTGACTTAGCAATCCAGTATGTTCCCAGCTATGCACAAGAAGCGGTGAAAAAAAAAACACAGGGAATAATTAATTGGTATGTGAATAGGAGGCAATTATTCCTCACTACAACACACAGAACCAATTTGTTCATGCCAGCACCACCTAACACAGATTCTGAAGTGAGGCCTTTGTCACATGAGTACCTGAGAGTAGAGCCCTAGGTCTTCCTGATGAAGAGAAACTGCTTAATGGGTCATCAGAATTGATCACAGGAAGGAAAGATGAACAATGAGTAAAACTTCATGAGGAAAATGGAGGACAGAAGCACATGCAGGATGTTTTTAATGAAAATTCAGTTTCTCAATGTCGCTAAGGCCACATGAGAGCTGTTATTCCATTATTGAGGGCATTATGAGTCATATGGTCCAAAATACTCAAGGCTTAAGACAGGGTGTTCTCTATTCTTTGTCTTGGATTCTTGTCACTTCTTTAGCCTTTCAATCATAATTATGCTCCCGCATCATGTTCTCCTGACCAGGAAATGTCAGCTTTAAACATAACACTCTGTCTTAGAATCGAGTGCAGTGATCACTGGCAGAAGTTGTTCCCTCAGTGTACATTAAACCTAACTGCAGGCAGGGCGCCCCAACATTGAGCAATTAAAAACGTTTATGTCCTCAGTTTTGTAAGACAATCGACAGCTATTGTGAACTATCTTCTTATATTAAAACTTCTATATCAATATGGATAAAACTGAGCTAGGAGGTTTAAAGCATGCTCTTCTTACTGATACATCCCTTTATACCGGTAAAATTATAAATCTCTAGACAAAAAGCTCCGAATACCCATGATACAACTCACAGAGCATATGAAGCTCAAGAAGAAGGAAGATTAAGTTGTGGTTGCTTCAGTCCTACTTAGAAGGGGAAACAAAATAATCAAGGAAGGTAGAGGGTGGGAGGGACTAGGGAGGAAGAAAGGTGGGAGGGGAAAAGGGAGACAGGATCAGTTATGAGAGGAGACTGGGGAGATATACAGAGGGTCAGGAAATTGAACAGAAGTGTGTAGCAATGAGGGATGGGGAAACTGGGGCAGCCACCAGAAATTCCCAGATGCCAGGAAAGCAAGAGCCTCCCAGGACCCAACAGGGATGACGTTAGCTGAAATATTCAAGAAAGAGAAGTGAGAAGCCTCAGAGATCATATCCAGTGGATAGGCATGACTTTCTGGTTGAGGGATGGGGTCATACACCCATCTCTAAAATTTTTACCCAGAATTGCTTCTGTCTAAAAGAAATACAGGGACAAAGAGTAGAGTAGAGACCGAAAGAAAGGCCACCCAGAGACTGTCCCACCTGGGAATCAATCCCATATGCAGACACCAAACCCACACACTGCTGCTGATGCTAAGAAGTGCTTGCTGACAGGAACCTGATATATCTGTCTCTTGAGAGGCTGTGCCAGAGCCTGACCAATACAGATGTGGATGCTTGCAGCACACCATAGGACTGAGCACAGGGACTCAAATGGAGGAGTTAGAGGAAGAACTGAAGGAGCTGAAGGGGTTTATAATCCCATAGGAAGAACAATAATATTAATCAACCAGAGCCTCTACCCACCTCAGAGCTCCTAGTGACTAAATCACCAACCAAAGAGTGCACATGGAAGGACACATGGCTCTAGCTGCATATGTAGCAGAGGATGGACTTACCTGGGATCAATGGGAGGGGAGGCCTTTGGTCCTGTGAAGGCTTGATGCCCCAGTGTAGAGAAATGCTAGGGCAGTGAGGCAGGAGTGAGTGAGTGGGAAAACACCTTCATATAAACAGGGAGAGGGGCCATGGGATAGAGGGTTTTCAGAGGAAAAACTGGGAAGGGGGATGACATTTGAACTGTAATTAAACAAAATATGCAATAAAAAATTTAAATATCCTCAGTAACTCCTGTCAAGTATTCCAGTCCATTCTCAAGTTTTTAATAGCACCCACTGTTTTCACAAGGTTGTAAAAATTGTGGTTTTCAGAGGGAAGTCATGATATGTCTCTTTTTGTGAGTGCTCCATAGCCTCAGTAATAGTGTCAGGCCTTGGGGCCTCCCCTTCAGCAGGATCCCACTTTGGGCCTGTTACTGGACCTTCTTTTCCTTAGAATTCTTTCCGTTTCCATCCCTGCAGTTCTTTCAGACAGGAACAATTCTGAGTCAGAGTTCTGATTGTCGGATGACAGCCCCATCCCTTACTTGATGCCCTGTCTTTCTGCTGGAGGTGGGCTCTACAAGGTCCTTCTTTTCACTGTAGAGCATTTCATCTAAGGTGTCTCCCTCTGATTCCTGAGAGTCTCTCACCTCCCAGGTCTCTGGTACATATTGGGGGGTTACCCCCCAACCTCCTCCCTTCGGAGGTTGCCTGTTTCATTCTTCCTGCTGGCCCTCAGGGCTTCAGTGTTTCTCTCCCCCACCCCCCAATACCAGATCATGTTCCCCTCTTCTGCCTCCTCATCCTCTTTCTCTCTCAGGTCCCCCCTTCTTTCCTGCCTTGTGATTGCTTTCTTCTCCCTTGCAAGTGGGACTGAGGTGTTCTCACTTGGGCCGTTAGCTTGTTGACCTTTGTATCTTGGGTATTCTGTACTTTGGCGGGGGGGGGGGGAGCTAATATCCACTTAGTAGTGAGTACATACCATGCATGTCCTTTTGGGTCTGAGTTACCTCATGTAGAATGATATTTTCTAGTTACATCCATTTGCCTGCAAAATTCAGGATGTCCTTTTTCTCAATAGCTAGGTAGTATTCCATTGTATACATGAACCACATTTTCTGTTGGGGGACATCTGGATTGTTTCCAGCTTCTGACTATTACAAACAAGCAGCTGAAGGAGTCAGATACAGATATTTGTACCCAACCAATGGACAAAAGCTGCTGACCCTTGTGGCTGAATTAAGGAAAAGCTGGAAGAAGCTGAGGAGGAGGGTGACCCTGTAGGAGGACCAGTAGTCTCATTTAACCTGAACCCCTGAGATCTCTCAGACACTGGACCACCAACCAGGCAGCATACACCAGCTGATATGAGGCCCCCAACACATAAACAACAGAGGACTTCTGGATCAGGGCTAAGTCAGAGAAGATTCACCTAACTCTTAAGAGACTGGAGGTCCCAGGGAATTTAGGGGTCTAGTGGGGTTGATAGTGTGGGGTAGGACATCCATGTGGAGACAGGGGATGGGGAGGAGGTATGGGATGTGGAACAGCTGGAGGGTGGATGAGGAGGAGAATAAAATCTGGAGTGTAAAAAAAAAGATTAAATAAAAAGAAAGACTATTAAAAAATTGTTGCTTTTAGTCCTTTGTGTTTGCCCTGTATCATCTACCGTCCCCAAAGCATCATGGAGTTTTGAATTTCTACATTAAATCTGCTTACTGATTACATGTTAGTTTCTAATAACTGCAAAAATACTTATGATCTTTATCTGAAAAGTTTCATTTGTGTCTAGACCATTTTCTCTCTCATAGGTTTTTAGGAGAGGAAACATTGATCATGAGACAAATGCATGCTTAGCCTCAGGCAAGGAAACTGAATATACAGAGGCTCAAAACAGGACATTTTTTAAAGTTGCAATAAAAAATGAATCTTAATAACATTCTGTCACACTCATAGGTCAATGTCTTGCACAGCCATTATCTTCTGGTAGTGACTTGCATTTGAGCTCAACTCAATGCTGGGAAGAAAGAACTACTCTTACCCTTTTAGGTGTCTCTTCTCTGTGTATTCATTTCCAGTTTGTTCTCTGATAGCATTCCATGCTCTCTACCTTTAGTAATTCTTCATAAATATTTAAGTTCTCTGTTAAATACTTCCTGTTAACTCCCAAAAGTAGTATGATATCCTTCTCTAATGTTGTTTATTTACTCGCTTATTTGTTCAAATCCTGCGTCCCTCTGTAGAGGTCAGAGAACAACTAGCCAATGTTAGTTTTCCCTTTCTACAGTGTGGGTCCCAGGGATTGAAGGCTTGATATCAGTCGTGTCAACGAATCTTACCCTTAACCCTGATGGAGCTTCATTTCATTGTGTTGGAAGAACCATGGGAAAAGAGAAGCTTTGAGCCAACAAGAGGGAGAGATCCAGGGGAACTCTGGGTAAGGGATTGGGGCATGGGTCCATGTCTCTCAGATCCAGGACACAATCTGGAGTAGACCCATGCTGGCCCTGTGCATATTGCCTCAGTCTCTGTGATTTCATACATGCCTGAATTATGTTGACTTAGAGGAAGTTGATTTCTCTGTGTCCTTCATCCTTTCTGGCTCTTATAGTGTTCCCATTTCCTCAACCTTGGTGATACCTGACCTCTGAGGAGAGGGATTTGATAGAGATATCCATTTTAGGACTGATAGTTGTAGACTCTTTTACTCTCTGTAAAATGTCTAGTTGTGTGTATCTGTATTTGTTCCTGTCTGCTATAGAAGGAAGTTTCTCTGATGATGGCTGTGCAAGACATTGACCTACAAGTGTGGCAGAATGTTATTAAGATTCATTTTTTATTTCAACTTTAAAAAATGTCTTAGTTAGGGTTTCTATTGCTGCAATGAAACAGTATGACCAAAAAGTAAGTTGAAAGAAAAGGGTTTACTAGGTTTATCCATTCATATTTTTATTCATCATTAGAGAAAAATGGGACAGAAAAACAGGGCAGTATCCCAGATGCAGGAGTTGATTCAGAGGTCATGGATGTGTGCTTCATACTAGCTTGCTTCACATGACTTGCTCAGACTGGTTTCTTATAGAATCCAGAACTACCAGATCAGGGATGGCACACTCATCATTGACCGGGCCCTTCCCATTAATCACTAATTGAGAAGATGCCTTACTGCTGACTCTTATGGAGGAAATCTCTTACCAGAGGCTCCTTCCTCTGATGACTCTAGCAGGTGTCAAGTTGGCACAGAAAGCCAGCTAGTACAGAGAAAAGTATTAATTGTTTTTTTCCTAGGGCTCTGGGCTGTCTAGTCTCAGTCAAATCACCTACTGTTTAGTTATTGCCACAAAATTATTGTAAGTAATCTATTTTGCTGACAAAACACCATTGAAGATCAAAGGATTTGTGCCTGGCCTGGTGTTTATATTTCCTCCTAATGGTATTCATAGTAACATCATGTACTAAAGACGCTAGTATGTAGGAGTGAAGGCTTTATGTCTGCACCAAATTCTCTATGTCTATCATTTTTTTAGGTGTTGTCTTCAGCAATGCTATCTTGAAGTGGGACTTTCTGGTTTTCTTGGAGACTCTATTGTGTCATGTGTTGTTTTTCTAGAAGCTGGCTTTTAAGAAGATATTTTGCTGAAGCAGACATTGAGAGGATGTTTTGCTGAGAACAGACATGTGATGTCTTTCTAGTAGCTGTTTGGTGAAAGGTTATATGTTGTTTTGCTGCAGTGGACACTTGAAAGCATATGTGATGTTTGGAAAGAGTAGAAATATAACTCAACTGACAGTGAACAACATTCTTGCATTGGTTCACCTTGCAATTCTTTGCTGGTCTTTGTTGGGCTTCTCTGAGGCTGATCTTTGCTGATGATGTTTGTGCATTGGTTCACCTTGCTTTCTTCGGTGATCGTTGTTTGTTGTGACTTCATAGATATCAATGCACCAAAGAACTTTTGGTGGTATCCCTGCTGTTTTTTGCTGCTTCCAAGGATTCTTGCCCATTGGTGGAGCCTCGTAGTTTCTTTTGGGTGGAGCTGCTTCTACTGATTTGTGTTTGGTGTTTGTTGACAGGAGTGGACTTCTGCTGCTGATTCCTGTTTTTGTGAATGGTTTCTCTATTGGACTGGTCTGCTGACAAAGATTTGAATTGTCTTATATAACTACCTTTAAACTATTTCCACAACCCCTGCTTCCTATTAACATTTCTTTCCCCCTACCTCTGGTGGGTGGTGAGCTAGATGGAAGGTAGATGTATTAAAGTCCCTAACTAAAATAGTTTTTGAGAAATCTAAGCCTACAGGGTCTTGTTATCAGTTTGTGAAGAGCAACCTGTAGTCTTGGCAACAGCTTGGGTTCCTTCAACATTACCATGTTTCTGTGGGACCCATTTTGTCAAGAACTCAATTGGATATAATGTAACCCAGTACTGGAAATTATATTTAGTGATGAAAGATGGGGAGTTTAAGCTCTGTCATTTCTGTTATTTGGTAATTTCATTTATATCATTTTTATACATGTATGTATTTTAAGAAGATTTTTATTATGTTGGGTTTCCATATTACCCTTTTAATGACCTTTTATTTTAGGGTTATCTCTCTGTATTCCCTTACTTATTCCAGTTACCTTTTTTTACTTGATGCTCCCCTTTCAGTTTCTGATCTACACAATTCATCCATACCTATTTTATGTCTGTTTCTTTAGTAGATCTATTTATTCCTTCTTGTCTGGTACTCTATATCATACTTTTGTGGTTCTATGGATTGTATCTCGGTTGTCATTGATTTAACAGCTAATATCTTCATATAATCAAATACATGGCATACTTTTCTTTCTGTGTCTGATATTCCTCATTTAGGATGATTTTTTTTTTAGTTACATCTATTTATCTGTAATTGTTATGATTTCATTTTTTAATGGTAGATTAATACTCTATTGTGCAAATCTAACACAATTTATTTATTCTTCTGTTGAGTGGTATCTCATTTTCAACTTCTGTTTACTGTGAGTAGATGAGTAATGAACATAGTAGAGCAAGTGTCTTTGAAGTAGAGTGAGTTGACCTTTGGGTATATGCACAATCATGGTACAGCTGTATCTTGAGGTAGGTCTATTCCCAGGCTTCTGAGAAACCACCACAATTTTTGTTGTTGTTATTGTTTTGGATTTCTTTTGTTTTTTTTTTTTTGTGTGTGTTTCCATATGAAACTGAAGATTATTTTTTTGAGATGTACGAAAATATATGTTGGAATTTTAATAGGGATTCCATTTAATCTATAGATTGCTTTTGGTAGTATGACCATTTTTACTTTATTAATCTTTCAGATTCATGAGCATGCTCCCATTTCAATTTTCTTTCTGCAATGTCACATACAGAAATTGTAGCAACTAAAATTTTGTTCTCTTTGGGGGAAATTTGTAAATTGTATTCTGATAATTCTCTAGAGAGGGTAAGATTTCTTATGTGATTCTCAGCTCCCAAAGCACTTGTGATGTGCTCTCCTTCATCTGGTCTGTATCCACTGTTCATCAAGATTATTCATCATTTTATTGTCTGCTCTAATCATGACACATAGTTTCACAGCATATCTCCTTCCAGCCACACTGCCATTTGCTCAGGCATCCTAATAAGGTAGAAAGACCTCTGCAAATTAAAAGTTACCATTTTCATCTCATATTTGTTTTAATTTTGGTCACTAGGTTTATCTGTACAGCATCCCTGCTGTCATATATCTTGCTTTGTATATCAGGGTGACTTAAAACTCACAGAGATTCACCTGCCTCTTCCTTCATGGTTCTGGGATTTAACACATGCACCATCACACCCACTTTACCATGTTTTCAATGTGTTTTAATAAGGTCTTCAAATGAAGCGATGACCTAACTCATCTTACTCTGTCGTGCGACCTCAACAAAAGTGTTCTGTTTCATTGTTGCCTTCCATTCTCCCCTTCATGTTTTCATATTGTCTTTGGGGCCGATTTGAGCTCAGGTTTATTACATTTGCTAAGAGCAGAACAAACACCATCTTTGAAGAGGATCTGAAGCTTTTCTCAAGGCTATGTTGTAGGAAGCAAAGCAGCTTCCCCAATAAAGAGTACCATAAGGATAGTGCTTTTGAACTCTGAGTGTTCTGACATCTTGGGCCTCTATCACACAAGATGTTCTGTGCATCTTAATTCTCTTTGGGATTGGAGCCCAATTTAAGTTCCTGCATAATTTCTATTTCTGCCTGACTCTAGGGACTGAACAATTTCATGGAACTGGGTTAGATTTCTGGTGAGAGATGGAAATGTGTGCACTCAAGTTGTCCGTATACCAGAAGATGTTCTAAAAACTAATTAGATTGTTTGTTGCACAGTTAATTTAATCTCAAATGAAGATATTCAGTAATTCCATTGAGATCTTTCTGTTGCTTAGTTAGAATTACACCAAGATAGTTTATGTTATTTGTGGCTATTGTGAAGGTGTTGTTTCCCTAATTTTCTTCTCATCACATTCATCATTTGTATAAATGAAGGGTACTAATTTGTTTGAGTTAATTTTATATCCAGCCACTTTGCTGAAATTGTTTATTAGTTTTAGGAGTTCTCTGGCAGAATTTTTGGGGTTGTTTATGTATACTATTATATCAGCTGCAAATAGTGATACTTTGACTTCTTCCTTTCCAATTTCTGCCCCCTTTGATCTCCTTTTGTTGTCTAATTGTTCTAGTTAAAACGTCAAATATTATATTGACTAGATAGGAGAGATTGGGCAGCCTTGTCTTTTCCCTGACTTCAAATTTCTCTCTATTTAATTTTATGTTGGCCTTCATTTCTCAATTATCACCACCCTGCAGTAAACTTAAAACAATGCAGTTATCCACAGAGTATGAGAGATAAGCTGATGCCATTGCTAATTTGGATTATCCAAGAAAAGTTAAAGAAGAGATGGCTAGATTTAACAAAAAAACAATTTAAGATAAAAGAGTCATCATTCTATGTACCCCAAGAGGATTCATTTCATACAGAATACACTGTGTTCAAAATTAAGAACCAAAATAAGGTATTATCGTAATTTAGTAATTGCATTAGAAAGCAAAATACAGGCATGGTTCTGAATCTATGGGATGTATGAAGGTTTGTGTTGTACAAATATAAACTGGGGTTGGGCACCCTCTGATCAGTTGTTCTCTGGGCTTTCACCAATATAAGATTTCTGAATTCTCACTGTCTGCAGCCAAAAGCTCCCAACAGCATTCTTATCTGCCATTGACACTTCAAGACACACTGTTTCTGGAGGAGCATATAATACAAGTTTTAGAGCTGTCTGCACAGCAGCCTGGACCTTTGCCTATTTCAGGCCTCAAACAAAAGATCAGATCTCCTAGGCACATGGTACACAGGTCAGAGTAACACAACCAAGTAAGGAGTGTATTGTCTTCAGAATTCAAATTAGGTCCACAAAACATTGTCCCTCATTCTTGCGGGTAGGAGTAGTCAGTTGCAATGACTTTCCTTCACTTTAGAAGACATATCTCTGTATTCCCTAGACCACTGAGATCCTAAGAATTTCACTGATATAGGAACACTTAAATTTTGGTTGGATTTATTTCCCATTTTCTGATGTGTGTGTGTGTGTGTGTGTGTGTGTGTGTGTGTGTGTGTTACCAATGAATGCTAAGGGTTGATACTTCCTGCTCATTTGTTCTAATCAATAAAATGTCATCACGATAGTGCATCCATATGGAGTTTTGGAAGCACTAGACAATCAGGATGCCTTATAACTATGTTATAATAATGGCCTGACAGGAATCTAAATATTAGGCTAGAACAAAGAAGTAATTTCAGACGGGAATTTAAATTGTATGCTAGAACAAGAAAGTAGACTTCAGACATGAAAATAACCTTGGGTTAGGACAGGGAAGTAGGCTCAGATACTTTGGTCATCCTGAAAAGCCTTTAGAAACAGTGATCACAGTAGTGTTCACGTAATTGGGTTTAATGCCTTGCTTTTTCTTTGACTATTTGTGTTTATTTTATTGCCTGTTCCTTGACTATTTGCATCTATTGTATTGCTAGACCCTCAGCCTAGAAGTGACCTTCATACATGCTTGTAATCAAAATGGTATAAAAGCATAAAGGAAGAGGGGGTATAGGATGGGGGTTCTAGGGAGGGGAAATGGGGAAAGGGGATGACACTTGTATTGCACATAAATAAAATTTTCAACAAAACAATAATAATGGCCTGGAGTGTTAATGTGTCTTTGAGGTAGAACTATAAACTTCTGCTGGCTTTGTCAACTGAAAGCAATTTGTTTCTGGTGGTCCTTTTTGATAAGCACTGGGGAAAATGTGTATGTGTGTGGGTTTTTTTCAGTATCTTCATACCATGTACCATGAGATATGTTAATTTTCTCAAGGAAGAACCCCACATCTGGTAAATCAATGGCAATCAGAGTCACTCCCTGATTGAGCTTTATACAGAACATCATTCTCTATGATACATCTGTCTTCTGCACTGTCAAAATGGGAGAGTTAAAAAAATAGGAACCACCACCCATGCAGTTTTCAAGTCCTCAGTAGTGGCATTAGTTTTGCAATTTCTCCAGGGATGTAATGCTTCTTATAATTCACCATTTCTTTGACAGAGACAGCTCTAGAGGTTTCTATTTCACTTTTCCAACTACAATAGCCCTCATTCTTCATGACAGAGAACCAACGCGAGAATTCTTCAAACTTTAAAGTATATCTATCTTGATTATGTATTCTGAGACTGGTAAAATAACCACAGGATGATTTCTGTCTATATAAAGGGAACGTGACTCCTTACACATGTTTTTGTTTCCCCTGTTAATTATTAGTTGTTTCTTCCTAGATGCCTCGTCTGTCTCTCTGTGAACCTAGTCATAGAGTTAGTGAATTCACGTGACCCTCTGTTTCTTCTGCTGGCATTATTCCATCTTACCCCTGGAAGTTTCTGAGTAATATTGTTTTTTTCTCTTTCCATAAAATATCAAATTATAGGGGATCTGAGTACGTTTTATCTGTGGTATCTAAAAATAGTACCTAGTGTTTATTGTGAACTTCTCTGTTTTAGATGCTTCATTAGAACATATTATTTAAACCCTGACAATAATCCAATATAGAGAAACCTTTTGTCTCTATTTTACAGAAGAAAAATACTGATCCTTAGGTGATATGAAATAAGTGATGTGCTTAAGATTCCCTATTCTATCACTGTTAGAATTGTTGTGGCACACTGGACCTCAGAGTCTGCAGTTTAACCGTCACCCCTAGTATGTCCCCTGCTTCAGCCATTACCATAGCTGGCCATTCTGAAAACATGTAAATAGTTTTCCCGATACTATTGGCACTCAAATGCCTTAATATTTTATTAAAACTATCTTTACCATGTACATATTCTTACTCTGTGATCTTATTTCTGGGAGAAACTAATTTTTGAACTCCCTTTGAAAGAATTTAAATTAACCTCTTGAACTACTTAGTACAAGATCTGACTCATTGCACAGACATTCATGAAATGTTTAGTCTCACTGCAGAAGATGGAGCTAATCTACTCCCACATCTAACCTAGGAGGAGAGATTGCTCTGGTTATGCACATGCATTCCACTGTAGCTTGGTTTTCCACTAGGCTGGAAACACTTCAGAACTTTTATTTAATTTGTTTTTATTTTTTGTCTCTGTGTGTGATGCCTGCATATATGTTTGTATATCACAGGCATTCCTGGTGCCATTAGACGTTAAAGGGCATCAGATCATCTGGAACTATATTACAGATGGTGGTTAGCTACCCTGTAGGTAATAACCAACTGAGGAACATATTGTTTCATGCTGAGAATTCTAATTCTTCTAGAAAACTATCTTGCTCCCTTCTAAACTGGGTCAATTGCTAGGCTGGATGCATCCACGTGCTGCACTCCACAGTTTGTTTCTGTTCAGGAGGTAAGGATATTAGAGAGGAGCAGAGAATGCACAGGTCTGTGGGAACCACTCACCTCCAGGAACTGACTTTAATGGAGCATTGAAACTAAAAGACCTGTGTTTTTATACTAACAGAACACCCACAATTATTATCAAGGATCCCTTCAACGACAACGTCAAAATTAGTTGAGTGCGAACAAATTAATGCTACAGTTTCAAGAAAGACATTAGAATATTTCTCTTTTCAGCTCTAATTAAATCCTAGTGACACACCCTTTACATCACTCCTGTTTTCTTTCTCTTCCTGTGGTATTGGAGATTAATCTTTGTTATGACATGTCACTGCTCTGTCACTGAGCTACATCGATAATTCTTAGTAGTTTACTAATAAATATACATTTATTCTTTGTTTGCCAGATATTAGTGCTGAGTGTGTGTGCTTGTGCATGTTCCTGTGTTCCCTTCATGCAGTGCCATGCATCATAGGGCAAATCAGTACTGAAGAGATCAGAGAGGTAAATGGGAAGGAGGGAAGAAGAAGGCATGATAAGAAATAGTTGAGAATTGCCTCTGTGTCTTAAGAGTGCAGGTCACTTGATTTCTGACTATGGAATATTTATTGTGTAGTTCTTTCTCAGTTAATTAACATCTCTTTTTCATGAATTTCCTGATTAAAAGAGGAGAATGAGATTATCTTAAGGCCAGTGCTAGAATAAAGTCAATATACAAATTATGTGGATGTTTGCACCCAGTAGTTCTTAGCTGTTTTTACTAGTGCTACACAGAGATTCCTCTCCACATGGTATTTGTAAGCTTGTAGTTTAAGAAAAAGAGAAACTGTGAACTTATAAGCATAATAAAACTGAAGAGTAATAAAAAAAAATAATGGAGTTGGTTTCTAAAGTATCAGGGCTTCTACAGTTCTGATGGAGACCTGTCTTATAGGCAAAGAGACAACTAGAAATGAACTAACCATCTGCCTTATACATGCTGCCCCAAGCATAGTTTTTGCCTATCTATATCAATTTCCAGACTTCAGGCTTTTCTTAGGCAATGGTGAATGAAATGTTTACTGCTAGACTCCTGTTAAGAAGTGGCACTGGCTGCTACTTCTGTTGAATCGTGTAACATAATATTAGACCGTTCTGCTATGGCAATAAGCACTTCTCTAATAGTTTCTTGCAGGAAATCTATCTGGGGGAAGACTGTATGCATAGAAAAAGCTTTTCCATAGAGCCATTTGTTTCTGAAACAAATCCACCTTTAGCTTTCAGAAAGGCAGCTTAGATGACACCATCCTAGAAGACAAAGAGCAACCATGGTGGAGGATGGGGTAGGTGTGTCATATTGTGAAACAGGATATGCCCCCCTGCACCTCAGAGGAATATGAAGTTACTGCCAATGGCTTGTGTAACCAATTCCACAAAGGACCTCATCAACCTCTTCCTCCTACCATAGCCTGGCTTCTATTGCCCTTTTGAATCATGTTAGTTTTTCTTAATTTTCTTCCCTGGGCATTTTGAATGCTTCATGAACGTCCTACCCTCCTCTTTTCTCTCCATTTTTCTCCAACAAACTATGGAAAACCACCCTGAGGGAAAGAGTACAGGAATGTATAAAAGCTCAGAAGAATACACCCTGGGCTTATTTATTTCTTCTGTTCACTAGTTGTCTCAACATTAACTGAAGTGTTCAAGTCCTGGCGATCTCTGCCTTTTGTGTTGTAATTGTGTTTTTACATATTCATGTGAATCTTGAAATCCCTAGAAAGAAGACAAAATTTATGAATATATTTTTGTGGAAATGGTGTGACAGGGTTTGATCTGTGTGAAAGTATTAAGTCAAAATTAGATAATTCTATAAATGTGGTATTAGGTGAGGACAGCAGCTGAGTGCCAGCACTATGATTTAGTTGTGAGTTTGAATTAAGCAAATATAAGTAAAAACCAGGTCAATTGCAATCATCGAAGAATTAATGAGATATTTATAATTGTTCCATCTCCACTAGAAGTCAAGGAGGTTGTATGATTCCGTTCAATTAGAGTACAAAGTTGAGGGCCTCTCACCAAAGTAAACTCCAGGTGTGTCAGAAAGCATTGGTAATCACCTCTGTCACGCAGCTTGTGATCCTTGGTGGAACTGGTGTGGGAAATAATTTCATATTGAACAAGCGAGAAACAATGTCTTTGTGAGCCAAAGAGGGAAAGGAACTTCTAACTCTACTGCCCTCTCTTTCAGTTCTTTCTTAACTTAGGGGCTTTCTGAAGAGAGGAGCTCATCCAACTCTCTGAAAATGACACATCTCCCTCACCTGATTTTGCCTGGTGACTCTCACTCTCTAGGTTTCTTGTATCTGGACATGCATGTTAGATGAAACAAAGAGAGAAGTAGAGAGATATTTATTCTGGTGATAGTTCCTGTCATAACGTTACTAGTCTCAGTGTGGCAGATAGAACCTGTGGTCAAAATACCACATAGTTATGAGAGATCTGGAACTAACCAGCTGTACAGCACTAGAGACAAGTGCTTTGTAATGTGTTGAGAATGGTAACAAGACTCAGGCTGTTAAATTAAAAGTAGTTGTAATGGAACATGTTAGGTTTATTCCATTCTTGCTACACATAAGATCAGTGGTTTCTTTAAATTTTAAGCATTAGTAGATTTGTTTGAGGCTTTCAGAAGTCTGGAAGCATTATAGAGATGGGTCTAGAGTTTTTTTTTTTTTTCTTTCCAGTCTGACTAGCACACAGATAGAGGTACAAGACCGATTTTTTTTCCTCAACTGATCCTACAAAGAAGGCAGGAGTAGGCTCTGAGCACATGTGCTCTGAGGAACAGTTAGTTCAAGGACATTAGCTGCTGAATAGGACTGTGGTCAGATCAATATATCAGCAGCCACGTTTTACTTTACTTTGAACAGTAGACAGTGAATAAGAATGGGTGAAGATGACATGCTCACTGGAAAGAACTTGAGTTGTTCTTTCCTGTTGGCCTTCCTTAGAATCTGTCATTGACTTATTAGGATCCACTAGTAAATACCCACAGGAATCAACTAATTATCCACTAGCCCTAACCATATACATACAAGTAGACTCAACAAACTACCTTCCAAAAGCAGTCAATAATGACCCTGTCAGTGAAGAACTACCAGGTTTAACTATCAAAGAACTACCAAATTCAACTATTGACCCATGAGACTATTTAATGAAGAACAGGATTCAATCATTGATCTTATGAACCAAACTAACGACCAACCAGCATCAGTTACTCTAGAGTCTGAAACAGTTAAATGATTTAACTACTGCCATTAACCACAGACCTCATATCAACTACAAAAGTGTATAAAAAGAAAACAGATTCCTGGCAAGTGAGGGTGTGGTTTAAAGAGGCTTGGGCTAGAGTTTCTGTGCCCTCATCTTAGTCTTTCCTGTTGGAAAGTCTGCTTTCTTCTACAGCTGGGGACCATATCTGTCTTCTATTCTGTCTTCACAGTTTCCACTACTCACACTGACAGTTCCATCTAGCTTTCTGAAAGAAGGTAATGGAGATCTCAGGTTTAAGCAATTATTTGTCTTCAAACATGCTGATATTTGTCTCTGTACCCTTCTTCTGTCTCACTGCTGAGCAAGGTCCTGTTTATGAAGTGAGGGTTGCAGAAAAGTGGAAAACATGAAAAAAGAAAAAAATACTCATGTTCCAAAACCTGTGGAGAACAATACTTCAATTTCCCAAAGTGAGGGATAGCATTATACATGTCCCCCATGATTTCCTGTTATAGCAGTTCTTCTGCATGTGTGACACCAATCCCTTTTGCCTTCAAATGCAGGTTTGTTGGTCACTACATTTTGTGTTCTCACTTATGGTCTCCAGCATGAAGATTGGGCTGACTTCTACTTTTTGTGTGGCATATAACACTTGTCCATTCCTTTAGATGTGGTGCTAAAATGAAGCAAGAAAACCAAGAGTTGATAGACAATGAATTGGGCCTTATCTGCAAGTGGGTAATCAGAGAGTTTGTTGATGTCTTGTAGGAAACAAAATACAAGTAAATAGGCATGATACATAATACCTATTTAATTCCTTCAGATATTACAGATGTCCTGCAGGTAAAGGTGAACTTCTCTGTATCCTGTCCTACATTAAATGAGGTGATCAGCTAGTTTTTGAGACTGTTCTGAGATTGGTAAAAGGTATAGAAGATATCATAAAAGACATTGATGCATCTTTCAAAGAAAATGCTAAATGTAAAAAATTTCCAATCCAAATCATCCAGGAAAAATGGGACAAAATGAAAAGATGAAACGTAAGAATAATAGAAGTAGAGGAGGGTGAAGATTCTAAGTTCAAAGAACCAGAACGTAAATTTAATAAAATTATAAAAGAAAACTTCCCTAACCTAAAAAAGTGATAGACATAAATATAAAGGAAACCTACACAATTCTCTACAAATATGAAAAAGCAATTCTCAACTTCATAGGCAAAAAACAAAAACAAACAAACAAACAAGCAAACAAAACCCCAAAAGCCCATGATGGCAAAAACAATTCTCAGCAATAAAAGAACTTCTATGAGAATTGCCATCCCTGACCTCAAGCTGTACTACAGAGCAATAGTGACAAAAACAGCAGGGTATTGGTAGAGAGACAGACAGGTTGATCAATGGAACAGAATTGAAAACCCAGAAATAAACCTATACCTCTATGCACACTTGATCTTTGACAAAGAAGCCAAAATCATATAATGGAAAAAGAAAACATCTTCATTAAATGCTGTTGGTCTAACTGGCAATCTGCATGTAGAAGAATGAAAATTGATCCATACTTATTAATTTGCATAAAGCTCAAGTCTTAGTAGATCAAGGACTCAACATAAATTCAGAAACACTGGGTCTTATAGAAAAGAAAGTAGAATATAGCCTCGAATGCATTGATAAGGGTGGGGGAGGGAAATTTCTTATACAGAAAATCAATGGCTCAGGCTCTAAGATGAAAAATTGATAAATGGAATCTCATGAAACTGAAAACCTTTTGTAAGGCAAATGACACTGTCAATAGGACAAATGGCAACCTACAGATTGAGAAAAGATCTTCATTAACCCTACATCTAATTTAGGGATAGTGTCCAAAATATATAAAGAACTCAAGATGTTAAACTCCAACAAACCAAATAACTCAATTTAAAAATGGAGTATTGAGCTAAACAAGAATTCTCAACAGAGAACTCATGAATGGCTGAGAAACACTTAAAGAAATGTTTAACATCTTTATTCATCAGTGAGATAGAAATCAAGATGACCCTGAGGTTTCACCTTACATCAATCAGAATGGATAAGATCAAAAACTCAAGTGACGACCTTATCCCAAGACATCCTAGAGGGGCCACTAAACTCAGAGCAGCAGGTAAGAACATTCATCCACTGCCCTACTCCTGCCCCAGAGCCATAACTGGGTGCAGGGAGTGCTCAGTACCCAGCAGATAACCAAACCTCGACCCTGTGGAATACCAATCCCCTTCCACCCATCACCTGAGACCCGGCTGGTCTGCTCCTGTGTGGATATCTTATCCCGAGACATTCTAGAGGGGCCACTGAACTCAGATCAACAGACACCATACCCCAAGACATCCTAGAGGAGCCACTGTACTCAGAGCAGTGGACACCTTATCCTGAGATATCCTAGAGAAGCCATTGTACTCAGAGCAGCTGGAGCTCAGGATTACAAGATCACAGAGACATCTGGACCTTGACGAGTTCAGACACAAGCAAGATAACTGGAAAGGCAGACTCCAGTCAGAGACAGTGAGTGCAGGTAGCACTAGAGTTAACCAGATGGCAAAAGGCAAGCACAAGAACGTAAGCAACAGAATCCAAAGTTATTTGGCATCATCAGAACCCAGCTCTTCCAGCATAGCAAGCCCTGAACACCCCATCACACCCGAAAAGCAGGATTCATAATTAAAATCACTTCTCATGATGATGATAGAGGACTTTAAGAAGGACATAAATAACACTCTCAAAGAATTCGAGGAGAACACAGGTAGACAGGTAGAAGCCCTTAAAGAGGAAACACAAAATTTCCTTAAAGAATTGCAAGAAAACACAACCAAACAAGTAAGGGAATTAAACAAAACCATTCAAGATCTAAAAATGGAAGTAGAAACAATAAAGAAAACACAAAGGGAGACTACCCTGGAGGTAGAAAACCTAGGGAAAAGATAAGGAGTCATAGACACAAGTATCCCCAATAGAATACAAGAGCTAGAAGAGAGAATCTCATGTGTAGAAGATACCATGGAAAACATTGACACAACTGTCAAAGAAAATGCAAAATACAAAAAGCTACTAACCCAAAACATACAGGAAATCCAGGACAAAATGAGAAGGCCAAATCTAAGGATAATAGGTATAGATGAGGGTGAAGACTTCCAACTTAAAGGGCCAGTAAATATCTTCAACAAAATTATAGAGGAAAACTTTCCTAACCTACAGAAAGAGTTGTCCATCAATATACAAGAAGCCTAGAAAACGCCAAATAGTCTAGACCAGAAAAGAAATACCTCCCGCCACATAATAATCAAAACATCAAATGTACAAAACAAAGAAAAAATACTAAAAGCAGTAAGGGAAAAAGGTAAAGTAACATGTAAAGGCAGACCTATAAGAATTACACCAGATTCCTCACCAGAGACTATAAAAGCCAGAAGATCTTGGACTGATATCATACAGACCCTAAGAGAACACAAATTCCAGCTCAAACTACTATGTCCAGCAAAACTCTCAATCACTATTGATGGAGAAACCAAGATATTCCATGACAAAACCAAATTTACACAATATCTTCCCACAAATCCAGCACTTCAAAGAATAATTGGTGGAAAACTCCAACACAAGGAGAAAAACTACAACCTAGCAAAAGCAAGAAAGCAATCTTCCAGCAACCCCCCAAAAAGATAGCTACACAAACATAATTCCACCTCTAATAACAAAAATAATGGGAAGCAACATTCATTTTCCCTTAATTTCTCTCAATATCAATGGACTCAATTCTCCAATAAAAAGACATAGATTGTCAGACTGGATTCATAAACATGACCTAGCATTTTGCTGCATACAGGAAACACACCTCTG
The DNA here is from genome assembly GCA_030674055.1 of Rhabdomys pumilio. Classification (NCBI taxonomy): domain Eukaryota; kingdom Metazoa; phylum Chordata; class Mammalia; order Rodentia; family Muridae; genus Rhabdomys; species Rhabdomys pumilio. The sequence continues at coordinate 78,211,937 of JANHMN010000008.1, read as the reverse complement.
TGAAAAAGACAGACACTACCTCAGAGTAAAAGGATGGAAAACAATCTTCCAATCAAATGGTCCCAAGAAACAAGCTGGAGTAGCGATTCTAATATCAAATAAAATTGATTTTTCAACCAAAAGTACTCAAAAAAGATAAGGAAAGACAATTCATATTCATCAAAGGAAAAATGTACCAAGATGAACTTTCAATTCTGAACATCTATGCCCCAAATGCAAGGGCACCCACATACATAAAAGAAACTTTACTAAAGCTCAATGCAGACATTGCACCTCACACAATAATAGTGGGGGATTTCAACACCCCACTCTCAGCAATGGACAGATCATGGAAACAAAAACTAAATCAAGACACAATGAAACTAACAGAAGTTATGAACCAATTGGATTTAACTCATATCTATAGAACATTTCATCGTAAAACAAAAGAATATATCTTTTTCTTAGCACTTCATGGTACCTGCTCCAAAATAGACCATATAATTTGTCACAAACCAGGCCTCAACAGATACAAATAGATTGAAATAATCCCTTGTACCCTATCAGAAAACCATGAACTAAGGCTGGTCTTTAATAATGACAAATACAATGGAAAGCCCACATACAAGTGGAAACTGAACAATGCTCTACTCAATGATGACTTGGTCAAGGAAGAAATAAATAAAGAAATTAAAGACTCTTTAGAATTTAATGAAAAGGAGGACACATCATACCAAAACTTGTGGGACTTCATAAAAGTAGTACTAAGAGGAAAACTCATAGCTCTAAGTGCCTACAAAAAGAAACTGGAAAGAGCATACATTAACAACTTGACAGCACACCTGAAAGCATTAGAACAAAAAGAAGCAAATATACCCAAGAGGAGTAGACTGCAGCAAATAATCAAACTCAGAGCTGAAATCAACCAAGTAGAAACAGAAAGAACTATACAAAATATCAACAAAACCAGGAGCTGGTTCTTTGACAAAATCAACAAGATAAAAAAACCCTTAGCCAGACTAAACAAAGGGCACAAAGACAGTACTCAGATTAATAAAATCAGAATTGAAAAGGGAAACATAACAACAGAAACTGAAGAAATTATAAAAATCATCAGATTCTACTACAAAGGCCTATACAACAAAGTTGGATAATCTGGATGAAATGGACAGTTTTCTAGACAGATACCAGGTACCAAAATTAAATCAGGAGCAGATAAACCATCTAAACAGTTCCATAACCCCTAAAGAAATAGAAGCATTCATTAAAAGTCTCTTCACAAAAAATGTCCGGGACCAGATGGTTTTAGCACAAAATTTTATCAGCCCTTCCAGGAAGACCTAATATCAATTCTCTTCAAACTATTCCACAAAATAGAAAGAGAAGGAACAATACCCAATTTGTTCTAGGAAGCTACAATTACGCTCATACCTAAACCTCACAAAGACCCAACAAAGAAAGAGAACTACAGACCAGTCTCACTTATGAATATTGATGCAAAAATACTCAATAAAATTCTCACAAACCGAATCCAAGAACACATCAAAGCAATCATCCATCATGATCAAGTAGGCTTTATTACAGGAATGTAGGGATGGTTCAATATTCGGAAATCAATCAATGTAATCCACTACATAAATAAACTCAAAGAGAAAAACCACATGATCATCTCACTAGATGCTGAGAAAGCATTTGACAAAATTGAACATCCCTTCATGTTAAAAGTCTTGGAAAGACCAGGAATTCAAGGCACATACCTAAACACAGTAAAAGCAATATACAGAAAGCCAGTAGCCAATATCAAACTAGATGGAGAGAAACTTGAAGCAATCCCACTAAGATCAGGGACTAGACAAGGCTGCCCACTCTCACCCTACCTATTCAATATAGTACTAGACGTCCTAGCCAGAGCAATTAGACAACAAAAGGAAGTCAAAGGGATACAAATAGGAAAGGAAGAAGTCAAAATTTTACTATTTGCAGATGATATGGTAGTATACTTTAGTGACCTTAAACTGTCCACCAGAGAACTCCTAAACCTGATAAACAACTTCAGCAGAGTGGTTGGATATAAAATCAACTCAAACAAATCAGTAGCCTTCCTCTTCTTAAAAGATAAACAGGTTGAGAAAGAAATTAGGAAAATGACACACTTCACAATAGTCACAAATAATATAAAATGCCTTGGAGTAAACCTAACCAAGCAAGTGAAAGATCCATATGACAAAAACTTCAAGTCTCTGAAGAAAGAAATTAAAAAAGATCTCAGAAGATGGAAAGCTCTCCCATGCTCCTGGATTGGCAGGATTAATTTAGTAAAAATGGCCATCTTGCCCAAAGCAATCTACAGATTCAATGGAATCCCCATCAAAATTCCAAATCAATTCTTCATAGATAGAGCAATTTATGTGGAACAACAAAATCCCAGGATAGTGAGAACTATACTCAACAATAAAAGAACTTCTGAAGGAATCACTATCCCTGACTTCAAACTCTACTATGGAGCAATAGTGATTAAAAACTGCATGGTATTGGTACAGAGACAAGCAGGAAGATCAATGGAATAGAATTGAAGATCCAGAAATGAACCCACATACCTGTGATCACTTGATCTTTGACAAAGGAGCTAAAACCATCCAGTGAAAAAAGTACAGCATTTTCAGCAAATGGTGCTGGTTCAACTGGAAGTCAGCATGTAGAAGGATGCAAATCAATCCATTCTTATTTCCTTGTACAAAGCTCAAGTCCAAGTGGATAAAGGACCTTCACATAAAACAAGATACACTGAAACTAATAGAAGAGAAGGTGTGGAAGACCTTGAATACCTAGGCACAGGGGAAAAGTTCCTGAACAGAAAACCAATGGCATATGCTCTAAGATCAAGAATTGACAAATGGAACCTCATAAAATTGCAAAGCTTCTGTAAGGCAAAGGACGTTGTCAATAAGACAAAATAGCAACCAACAGATTAGGAAAATATCTTTATCAATCCTACATCTGATAGAGGGCTAATATCCAATATATTCAAAGAACTCAAGAAATTAGACTCCAGACAACCAAATAAAAATTAAAAATAGGGTACAGAGCTAAATGACGAATTTAGATGAATTTAAATGAATTCTCAACTGAGGAACCTTGAATGGCCGAGAAGCTCCTTAAGAAATGCTCAACATCCTTAGTCATCAGGGAAATGCAAATCAAAATAACCCTGAGATACCACCTCACATCAGTCAAAATGGCTAAGATCAAAAACTCAGGTGATAGTAGATGCTGGCGAGGATGCGGAGAAAGAGGAACACTCTTCCATTGTTGGTGGGATTGCAAGCTGGTACAACCACTCTGGAAATCAGTCTGGCGGTTCCTCAGAAAACTGGACATAGCATTACATGAGGATCCAGCTATACCACTCCTGGCCATATACCTAGAAGCTTCCCCAATTATGTTCATAGCAGCCTTATTTATAATAGCCAGAAACTGGAAAGAACCCAGATGTCCTTCAACAGGGGAATGGGTGCAAAAATCATGGTACATTTACACAATGGAGTATTACTCAGTTATTAAAAATAATGAATTAGAGAAATTTTTAGGTAAATGGATGGAACTGGAAAATATCATCCTGAGTAAGTTAACCCAATCACAAAAGAACATACATGGTATTTACTCACTGATAAGCAGATATTAGCCCAAATGCTTGGAATAGCCAAGACTCAACTCACAGAACACATGAAGCTCATGAAGAAGGAAGACCAAGTTGGGATGCCTCAGTCCTACTTAGAAGTAGTAACAAAAATACTCAAGGGAGCAAATATGAAGACAAAGTGTGGAACAGAAACTGAAGGAGGGGCCATCTGGAGACTATTCCATGTGGGTATCCATCCCATGTACAGTCACCAAAGGTAGACATTGATGTGGATGGCAGGTAGTGAATGATGACAAGAGCCCAATATGACTGTCTCCTTAGAGGTCTGCCTGAGTCTGACACATTCGGAGGCAGATGCTCACAGCCAACCACTGATCTGATCAAGGGTTTCTCAATGGAGAAGTTAGAGAGAAGACTGAAGGAGCAGACAGCGTTTGTGGCCCCATGAGGAGAGCAACAATACCAACCAACCAGAGCTCCCCAGGGTCTAAACCACCAGCCTGGAGCACATAGGGAGGGACCCATGACTCCATGTGTACATGTAAGAGAGGATGGTCTTGTCAAGCATAGGTGGTAGAGGAGATCTTCTGTCCCATGAAGGCTGAAAACTGAGTGGAGGGGGGGGAATTCAAGGGTGGGGAGGTGGGAGTTGGGGGATAGGTGGGACCACATCCTCATAGAAGCATGCGGAGTGGGGATGAGATAGGAGGTTTCTAGGTGGTGGGGGGAATGGGGGTAAGGGGATAAAATCTGAAATGTAAATATAATATCCAATTAAAAATGTGTGCAAAAAGAAACCTCATGTGTCAGTATATGCTGTTGAGGATGTAGAGTAAGGGGAACACTCTTCAATTTCTGGGGGGTTGCAAACTTGTACAACCTCTCTGGAAATCAATCTGGTGGTTTTTCAGAAAATTGGATATAGCTCTACCTGAAGACTCAGCTATACCACTCTTGGGTGTGTACCCAAAAGATGTTCTATGATATCACAATGACAGGTGGTTCTCTATGTTCATAACAACCTGACTTGTAATAGCCAGAAACTGGAAGCAACTGAAGAATGAATAGAAAAAAAATGTGGTTCATTTACAAAATAAAATACTATTCGTAAATTAAAAATGAGCACATCATGAATTTTGCATGCAAATTTATGGAACCAAAAAAAATTATCCTGAGTGATGTAATGCAGACCCCAAAGGACATGCATAGTATGTATTAACTAATAAGTGGATATTAGCCAAAGAGTGCAGAATACCCATGATAGATCACACAAACTCTAGAAAGTTAAAAAAGAAAGAAAGGCCCAAGTTAGGATGGACCTTCATCCTCATTTGGAAGAGGGAATAATATAATCAAGAGAGATAGAGGGAAGGAGAGACCATGGTATGTGAGGAGTTGGAGAGGACTAAATAGAACAAAATCGAGTATGGAGGAAGACAGAAGAGATGCCCAGAGGATAGGGAGAATGAATAGAAATATGCAGCTTCTGGAGTTGGGGCTGTTGGGACCTCTAGAAAGTCAGAGTCCTGGGATTGAGGGGGCTCCCAGGACTCAATGTGGATGAATTCATTTGAAATGTCCAACAGTGGGGAGATGTAACTTGAAGAGACCAACTTCAGTAGCTAGACAGGGCCTCCAGTAGAGGGATGGGGACACCAACCCACTTTCAAATTTTTTTGACCCAAAATTGTTCCCCTGTAAAACTAATGCAGGAACAAAAAATGTAGCAGACACTGAAGGAATGTCCAACCATTTAGTGGTTCAACTTGGGATCCATCCCATGGGCAGGTACCAAACTCTGACACTATTACTGATGCTATGATGTATTTACAAATAGGAGCCTAGCATGGTTGTCCTCTAAGAGGCTCTACCAACAGCTGACTGAGACAGATGCAGATACTTATAGCCAACCATTGGACCGATGTTGAGAAACCCTATGAAAGACTTAGGGGAAGAATTAAATGAAATGATGCAGACGGCAACCCCATAGGAAGATTAACGGTGTTAACTCTCCTGGACCCCTAGGAACTCCCAAAAACTAAGCTACCAACCAAAGATCATACATGTGCTGGTTTGAGAAACAGGCACATATGTAGCAGAGAAAGGCTGCTTTATCTGGCCTTAGTAGGAGATGTGCCTAATCTCATAGAGACTTGATGCCCCAGGAAAGGGGAAAACTTAGGGAAGAAAACACTGTCATATGGAAAGTGGAAGGGGATTCAGAAAGAAATCTCTTTTGGGGGACTGGGAAGAGAGCAATATTTGTGACACCAATAAATAAAATAATCAATTAATTTAAAAAAGAAAGAAAGAAAAACCTTTTCATTTTCCCATGTACGGCAAGTTTGCTAAATATCATATTTAACATTTTTTTCAGAGAATGCCTTAAGTAATTTTTTGTAGTCTTAGACTCCTTACATAGTTGAGCATGCCTTCTACTTATTTGATTTCCTATCTCTAGCTCCCTAAATGAGTCACCATGCTTCTCTCCATTCCGAAAATGTCAATACTTCAATTTATTACCTGTCTGCTCTTTACTCTCATTCCATTTTTTTTGTTTATGTTCCTTTCTTTTCTCACAGAGTGACTCCAAGGGCAACACTTTTTTGTTATGTCATGTGTATGACTTGCAGCTGACTGAATGCTGCTCTGTTGGAATGTGTAAACTGGATTCTCATGATCCATGTCTTAAGAGAGGGTAAGATTTCTTAAGGAATTCTCAGCCTCTGAAGCAACGGTATTGCATTTTCATCTCCTTTGTCTGCTATGCATCCACTGCTTACCAAGGCTAGATCAGTCATTCTCATTGTCTACTTCCATTATAACAAATGTTTTCCTAAGAGAACTCTGAGAAACTTTATTTGCACAGACATTCTGACAGAGTAGAGAATTTTCTCTGCAAACGAAAACTGTTCTCTTGTCTTTTATTTATTTTTATTTTTGAAACTTGGTTTAACTAACAGTCAATGCTGTCTGCACGTAACATTGTATACTAGGCTGACTTAAAACTCAAAGATTCACTTGCTTCTTCCTGCTGAATGCTGAAGTTAAAGGCATTCATCATTGCAGGCAGCTTTTTGTTTTTTGAGTTTTCAATGTGTGTTAATGATTTTTTTTTCATGTGCAGTGAGAACATAACTTATCCTTGTGGCATGAACTTAGCAAGAAAGTGTTTCTTCTCATCATTGCCTTCCATTCTACCCTCTGCAGTCCCCACATCCACATGCTTTATTGTCATCTGAGTTCTGAGTTGAGCTCAGGTCATCATGCTTGCTGTCAGCTGGACAAACAACATCTTAGAAGAGGCTCTGGAGCTTCTCTGTGCTGTAGGAAGCAATGTTCTTCACTAATAAGAAAGAACCAGAGACTAGGTCCTTTGTACTGAAACTGGGTGTCCTGACATCTTGCACCTTTTATATTATATATCCTGCACATCTTAATTTTCTTTGTAATTTTAGTTCAGCAGGATAGTGTGTGGAGGAGATTGTCAGTGTCAATTCTAAAATGTCCAATTTTTTGACTTGGATAACATTGTTGAAAATATTCTCTACATGCAATTCAAATAGTTATAAGAATTAAAATCCATCCATTGCTTAAATTTCTGCCTGGTTGCAGTAACTGTGAAACTGCACATAACTGCATGAAATTTGTGTTGAGGGGTAGAAATGTGTACACCCAGGGTGTGTGTATATATATATGTATATACATTGTATATATATAGAATATGTCTGTGGTTTGGTTACTAGAGGGTGGGTGAGTCCATGTTGGTGACTATTAAAAGAAACTGTGCTGTATCAGTGTGAATAACTGAGTCCTGGGCTCTGCCTGTAGAGGGTGGGTGAGTCCATGTTGGTGACTATTAAAAGAAACTGTGCTGTATCAGTGTGAATAACTGGGTCCTGGGCTCTGCCTGTGAAGGTAACCTCTGGACCTTCCTTAAAGTGTGCAGATGCTATTACAGGAAAGGCTCTTTAAAAAAAATAAAATTATTCCTTAAACTTCTTTTTTATAGCCCAAACTTTTACCCCCTCCTGGTCCACTCTCTGATTGTTCTACACCTCATACCTTAACCTTCCCCATCTCCAAGGGGATGTCCTTATTGCCTCCCCACCTTCACTCCATGAGACCTCCCCATTCCCTAGGTCTTCAAGTCACTTGAGGGTTAGGTGAATCTTCTCTGACTGAGTCTAGACCTGGAAGTCCTCTGCTGTATATGTGTTGGGGGCCTCATATTGGCTGGTGTATACTACCTGGTTGGTGATTCAGTGTTTGAGAGATCTTGGGGGTCCAGGTTCGTTGAGACTGCTGTTCTTACTATATATAGGGTTGCCCTCCTCCTCAGCTTCTTCCAGCTTTTCCCCAATTCAACCACAAGGGTCAAGAGTTTCTCTCCATTGGTTGCATAATTATCTGCATCTGACTCTTTGAGCTGCTTATTGGGGCTTTCAGAGGCCAGTCATGCTAAGCTTCTGTTTGTAAGCACACTATAGTATCATCAATAGTCAGGCCTTGGGACCTACCCTTGAGCTGGATCCCAATTTAGGCCTGTCGCTGGACCTGCTTTCCTGGAGGCCCTTCTCCATCTTTGTCCCTGTAGTTCTAGGTCTGTGATACATTCTAGAGGGTTCCCCCATGTCCTACCTTCTGAGGTTGCCTGTAGGAAGGGCTTTGTAATGATCAGGATTATCATAGGTGAGAGAGTGGTGGTAGTTTTTTTCTACAGAATAAATATAATTAAATTCTAAAGGGACATCTATTAACAGATGACAATTCTGCCATGACTTTGGGAAAACCTATATTTTCTCCTCCTCATGGTTGTCATCAAGAGACAGAATATAAGTACTTGGTTCAAGATACCACATAGGAGGGATACTGGAGATGAGTGATCTTATCTAGGGATCTATGAGAGATCTTCACCCCAGACATTAAGCAGGAGAGAAGACTGATAGAGGGAGTCATGTAGACTTGCTCATATTATTTGGATGATCTTGGAAGTGGTAGTACTAGGGGGAAATCATCACAGTCCATAGTTTCCTTATTCCCAAATGAAAGCAAGGAAGTCTGGTACATGTTACTCCTATCAAGTTCTTTTGTTCTACTGCTAAGAATGATTAAAGAGATTAGTGTTTCATTAAACAGAAATGTGAGTTATAAACTCACTGGATACAATAAAAAACAGTCTAGAGAAAGCTAACAGTGAAAACCGAGTTAGAAATAACATGGTTGAAGCAAAGAGCACCATGTAGTTCGCACTTTAGCACCTAGAGCTGTGGAAGTTCTCCAACTGCCATTTGTTTTACGTGTAGTTCAAATGTAACACACCTCAAGTACAACTATGAATTTCCTCTACTACCAGACATTCCCTTTTCTGTAATAGTTTGTCATTGCTGCCCAAAAGAGAACAAAGGTTGCAAGATGAAATGAAGAAATCAGCACAGTCTTACAGATCAAGTGGAAGAAAAGCAGAGTTTAATTTTCATAGGGATTAAAGGCACAAATGATAAGATAACGTTAGAAAAAAGTTCTGTTTCTTCAGAAGCCTCTATGCTTATTGCCCAGAGTGGTGTTTCTTGTCAGTTTATGCTGTGCATGTGATTCCCTATTTTGTCTGTGTTCAGGTATCTTCATCTGAAAGGGTCATTTAGAATAGGTTGTGATGATGGCTGAAGTCTTGAGTTTTATTACTTTTTCTCAAGTTCTGTTATTAAGTATAGTCATGTTTTTTGGAACAGTTTAGATCATATCATCTTTAAATATTTTGTCAGTTAACTATAATTTTTCAGCTAGTTATAAAAATTGCTTTTAATTTCTATTACCATAGGTATGGTCTCTTTGCTAATCCATTTGATATTACTTTAAAGCTGTCCTAGGTATGTTCAGTTATATAATCACAATTTTAATACTTTTTTTCCGAATGATATTTTTTTACCCCATGGAGGGTTGGTACTGTTTTTTATTTCTGCTATGTCTCTTTTTGGCTCCCTCCACAACAGGCAGAGTGGATTTTTTAAACTAGATATTAGACAAGGTGTCAAGGAGAATGGTTGTGTCAGAGATGTTAAGAGAAAATTACAGGGATATACATGCATAAATTTATCACAAGAAAAGCAACTATTTTTCATGATAACAAAAGAACTAATCAAAAGACAGAAAAAAGAATAAAATTCTGTTTTTTTCAAAAAAAAAGAATAGAAAGGGGCATTATACTATTATATTAAACTATTAAAATATTAAAGTATTTGATCTACACCTACACTGGTACATGTCCAGGTAGACTAAGTATGCTGAAATACTTTTTTTCTTTTAAAAGTCCCAGTTGGGTAGAGAGTATAGGATTAGAGTGGAGGGAAAAAATAATGGATTTGACAGAGTCCCAAAGTATACAACTATGGATCTCTCAAACAATAAAAATAAATGTTGCATGAGTAAATGATTTCATAAAATAATAGGTTAAAACAATACAAAACTGATGTGGTATGTAATTGAAAGTTGAAGCCAGCCCATTTCTTTATTACCATCTGACTCTGTGATAGCTTTGTTTGTCAGTTCTTCTATAATCTGATTTTACATGGCTCAGTGAGTTCAGAAATAATATTTTTCTTTCATGGTTCATTACCCTATTATCCCATTGCTGATGAAGAAGATCAGGCAAGGGATATTATCTAAGTGACATTTGACAGAATACAGCCTCCTGTTTCAGGACACACTAAGACAATATCAAGGGTAGCTTCTACCACGACTTCTAATTCCAACAGCATATGGTGTGAGACATTCAGCCTGGTTCTTCCCTCTGATGTTTCTCTCGAACTTTCACAGATACAATCCATTCTAAAATACCTACTAAAGAGCACTCAGGCCATTCTCACTTTTAATTTATTATCAGGAGATATCTGCAAGTGCCCTGATATCAAAGAGAAGAAGCTCCTAGGAATAAACACCTTTTCTGTCTCCTTTAAAACCCTTATTCCTAGGAAAAACTATAAAGTGTTTCACAACTGGAACAGATTTGCCAAGTGTTATTAGATTCTTTTCTGATAGTCAAAACTGCAATGAGAACTCTATCAGTCTCCCCTGTGTCATAAGTTAATTGCCTTTTAGATAGTTACCAGACTTTCTACTACTTAGAGCACATTCTAAGAGGTTGTCAAACAATTAACCAAAGGTCATAAAAAGGGAACTAATGATTTATTATAGGTGATAGGACAAAAGATAAAATATTGACTGGGTTTATCTATAAAACTTATCACTAATAATGTAATTATTATTTTTAACTCTCAATGAACCTGTGGAGCTGTGACAGGTGATGAATGTTTCACCAGATAATTACTCCTAATGGATATGCATGCAAACATTCTCTGTTGTAAACTTCTATTTCAATTTATGATTTGATTTTATGTGTGAACTTGTGATGAACTTTTTACCACGTGGTCATGTATTCTGAAAGATGTTTTTGGTGCTGAGGAGAAAGAAAGTTTGTCTGAATAACACAACCTAGGTATGAGAGTGTGGGTTGTATCTCAACCTTTTCTGGAGCCACCTCAAGTTCATATGAATTTAACTGCTCAACTCCAAATTGCAGTGCCTCTTATAAATAAGCCTTATCTTTATGGGGAAGTAGAATATCATCTATATAATGAACAAAATAAATGTCAGAATCAATTTTACAAATCTGCAGGATAGAAATATCCACAAATTTTTGACAAAGAGTGGGACAATTTTTTGTATCTTGGGGGGAATACTTTCCATTGGTATCTCTGGTGTGGCCTTTGAAAGCTGGGTAAAGGTAAACTAAAGGCAAAACGATGACAGTCACAATGATGTAGTGGTATGGTAAGAAAGCAATCTTGAAAGTCAGTAACAATAATATTGTTTTGTTGGAATGGCAGAAGTTGACTGCAGATAAGACTCACATGCTTTCCATGGTGTCATTTATTTTTCTAAGGTCTTTTAAGGTCTCCATTTATTTGATTTTTTTTCTTAATAAATAAAATTGGAGTTTTCCAAGGGTGAGTGGAAGGATCAATGTGGCCTTTTTGAAGTTGTTTTTTCATGAGGAGAGTAGCTGCTTCACTTGTTTTTTTTTTTTTTTTTCATTTGTTAAGGGCCACTGCTCAAGCCACATAGGAAGATCAGATTTCCAAATAATAGGATCAGTTGTTAAGGAAGCAGTGGCTTCTATGGTAATTCCTGATATGCCAAACCAGATTTATTAGTTTTAGTCTTGGGAATAATGGGATCAACTCTGTCTTGGGCTCATTTGTCAAGGCTCTTTTATGGATTAAATCCCATTTGTAACATTTGAGGTGATACCAATTCATTCTAAGACATACCCCATCTGTTGGAACATATCCCTTCCACATAGCGTGAAAAGGAGATCAGGAAGGACAAGGTTTCAAAAGGTCCCTGCTGTTCTTTATTAGAACAATGTAGTGTCATCTCCGAACATTTTGCAATATTAGAAGCCTGGCCTAACTGGCCTAATACCACAAGGGTAGAGGGTGTGACAGAAGTAGACCAATTTGAAGGCCACTCTTTCCCTGAAATACAAAAGACATCTGCTTGCTCCTATATACAAAAGCCTCTTAATTAGTTTTCCTTGAACTTTAAGAGTTTTCACTGGGCAGGAGTCTTTAACCTCCTGAACACAGAAAGCATTTTCATTTAAACCAAACCCTGCATCTTGCCTTGGGAGTTGTGTTATTGAACTTTCTGATTTCTTATAGATGTGTAAAGGTAACTGGGCAATTCTCTGTCCTGAGAGAATCTGAATTGTCTTGGTAGAAGACCTCTTGGTAGGCAGTATAAAAGTCTTAATTTCTCCACTAAAATCAGAGTCAATTACTCCAGGGACCACATTTATTCCCTGTACTGATGTGGAGCTCTGGCATATTATCAATTCTACAGTCCCTTCAGGAAGGGGGCACAACAGAACAGATAGGCACTGAAGATATCAGCCTCTGCTGATGGCAACAGACAATTAAAGCCAAAGTTGGTGGCTCTTGGTTTAACCTGGGCACTGATGGTACCCAACAAAAGCAACTAGGTGCTGATGGCACTTACTATCCTCCTCTGTTGATGGCAGCAGGCAATTAAATCTGATGGCTTCTGGCATAGCCTGAGCATTGATGGTACCCAATATCAGTTCCTATTGATGTCAGTAGGTAATATCAACTCAAATTTCTCATCCCCCATAACCGCACACCCTGTATCCAAGGAACACAGGTGAGAGTCCAATCTGTCAACTTACCTTCTTCAAAGTCCTTGTTCTAAGGCACCAATTAAGATGCTGGGATCCCCAGGTGGGGCCTTCCCAGATGGTCCCTCTTCCAGTCTGCTCCATACTTTGTCTCCTTATTTCCTCCTGTGTGTATTTTGATACTCCTTCTGAGAAGGACCAAAGCACCCACAGTTGGGTATTTCATCTTCCTGAGCTTCATGTTGTCTCTAAGTTGTATCTTGTGTATTGTGAGTTTTGGGTCTAATATTCAGTTACCAGTGAGTGCATACCATATGTGTTCTTTTGTGATTGGGTTACTCACTCACGATGATATTTTCTAGTTCCATCTATTTGCCTAAGAATTTCATGATGTCATTGTTTCTAATAGCTGAGTAGCACTCCATTGTGTAAATGTACTACATCTTCTATATCCATTCCTCTGTTGAAGGACAGCTGGGTTCTTTCCAGCTTCTGGCTATTATAAATAAGGCTGCTGTGAACATAGTGGAGCATGTGACCTTGTTATATGTTGGAGCATCTTCTGGGTATATGCCCAGGAGTGGTATAGCTGGATCCTCAGATAATACTATGTCCAATTTTCTGAGGAACCACCAGATTGATTTCCAGAGTAGTTGTACCAGCTGGCAATCCCACCAACAATGGAAGAGTGTTCCTCTTTCTCCATATCCTTGCCAGCAACTTCTGTCACCTGAGTTTTTGATTTTAACCATTAAGACTGGTGTGAGGTGGAATCTCAGTTTCTCTGATGACTAAAGATGTTGAATTTTTCTTTAGGTGCTTCTCAGCCATTCGAGTTTCCTCAGTTGAAAAACATTTTTTGAGCTCTATATCCCATTTTTAATAGGGTTATTTTGGTTGTCTGGATTCTAATTTCTTGAGTTTTTTTGTATATTTTGGATATTAGCCCTCTATGGGATGGAGGATTGGTAAATATCCTTTTCAATCTGTTGATTGCCATTTTGTCCTATTGAAAGTGTCATTACACTGCTCCAACAGCAATGCTTGAAAAAGATCAAGCACTATTATATGAGTAACAATAATACTGCCCAGTAAGTGTCTTGAATTTCTCTTCAAGTTTTCATATAATTCTTAGCTTAAGAGGGGGTTTGAAAACAATAAGCAGACCATAACTCCACAACAACGTGAAGTCCTCAGGACATATAGTCAGATGCATTTCACTATATGATATCTTAGAGATGCTTGCTAATCTTGTCCAGACTTTTAACACATTATTCTAAATTTATGTATACCCAAGTTCCTCAGAATCCATTTTTTAGGAGTCCATATGTCAGAAAATTATTGTTATATGTTATCCTAAGTTTCTAATCTTGTCCTCAAAATCCAGTACTTTTAATTCTTTGTAACCCTCTTAGAAATATAATTGTTTTGTGTATGATTTCATATATTTTAAAATTCAATTTTACACGAATGATATTTGATGTAGAAATTTACATTATTTACCTAAAAAACTACATTTTTTAGAACACTACATTGATTTATACATATATATGGATCTCCCAATGATGTTTTGCTGATGTTCTTGTTTTTATATTGCCATTTTATATTGCTATTTTTGGGGTGATAGCATTGTATACTACTGCATTGCATGGTCTGCCATGATCTTTTTACCTCTCATCCTGTTAATATTCTAGTTTCAGTTTTTCACTTAGATAGTAAACATTGGTCTGAACACTTGAAAACATCTCCTAGAACATTTTGAATCAGAATAAAAGGATAAATCAGCTAAGAGTCATCATTCATTTTTCTCTTGCAAGAAAGTTTAGTAACATTGTCTGCTCAGTGGCTGACAAGAGTAAACCTGAGACAATGAGGAAGGAAAGGCAATGGAGTTAGGGGAGAAAATTATGTGAGATTCTGCTTCTCTGACTTAACTGATACCAGTAGCAGTTGAGAAACCATCAGCATGTCCCAAATTTTAACTAACTTTTATCACTTCTTTTCTATTTCAGAGAGTGTTTGAGAAGACTCTATCCTTCAGAAACATAGGCCATTGAACCAGTAGTGACTGCCTACATTATTCCAATAAAATTTCAGCATGCAAATTCTGAGTGTTATCTGTATATCTTTTTAAGGGAGGGTCAAGAATGTGAGTTCATGGTTACAACATAAACATTTAGAAGAATACAACATTAACACTGGGTAAGATTTCTATCTCTCTGCTACAAGACAAATAGTAAATAATAACACTGTGTGCCCCCCATGTCCACATTTCTTCCTTGGACTCTAATACAATTTCATATTTTAAAAATTAATTTTCAGGTTTTTTATTTTAAAGCAAACTGAGAACACATAAACTTGAGGCAGTTGCAATACCTGAGGAATTCTTAATATCCACATTCTATGGTGATAATTTTTTCTATAATATTACTTAATTATTTATTTTTACTCATTCACTTTGCGACCTACTCACTGCTCCCTCCCAGTTCCCCCTTCCCCCAATCCTTCCTCACATAACTCTTCCCTTCACCTCTGAGCTAGTGCCCACAGCCCTGAGTATCCCCTTACCTTGGCACATCAAGTCTCTGTGAGGCTAGGCTCTTCATCTCCCACTGAAGCCAGACAAGGTGGTCCAGCTAGAAGAACATATCTCAAGTACAGGCAGTAGCTTTTGGAATAGGCTCCACTATAGTTGTTCAAGACCCACATGAAGACTAAGCTGCACATTTAATAAATGTTCAGGGAGGCATAATTCCAGCCCACACATTGGTTGGCAGTCCAGACTCTGAGTATGCTTATTGGAATTTCTAAAATCAAGTATAAAGCCCCTATCTGACCTTTCACATTGAGAAGACTGACAAGATAGCTGAAATGTCCTCCAAATGGGTGAAGAGGTTGACTTTGCTGAATCCAGAGCAAGAGGAAGAGCTGTGCTATCTTCAACTTGTTAAAGATGCTGAGTCTTTATCTGTTATTAAAGCTTCATCCCAGTCAGTTTATATCATGTTCTTCCCTTATTTTCTTCTTTTATAATAAGCTTAGGTAGAATTTATATACCTTCATCCACACAAAGAGACTTGATTCTAAAGTCTTGCTTCTTATCCCCATGTTTCAGTAAAGTGAGCCTTCACAGCACTGTGAAAAACTAAAGAGTAGCTGTTGGGGCTCTGCTCTATTCACCAAATGTGTATATGTGTATATATATCTATCTGTATATACATACATACATACATACATACATACATACATAGGTATATGTGTATGTATGTAAGTATTCATGTGAATTTGTGAAGTTGATGAAACTAATGGTTGGGCCCAGCTGAGTGTGTGTGTGTGTGTGTGTGTGTGTCTGTATGAATTACTTTCTTTTTAACCTTTTCATTTCTCTCAGGCTCAAATAGAGTTAATGAGTTCTGAATCTCTCACCAGTGAGAGACACCTGAGTTAAAGAGTAAAGAACCCAAGTAATTAAATTTTTTTCCTAATCTCCTCCTGTTATAAGCAGGAGTCAATTGCCAGTAGCCAGTAGCTCTGGCCCCCAGAACAGTAAGGGAGAGTTAATGGCCAGAGGTCATTAGCCTGTGGTCTTCTGACTGTGCACAGTAGCTGAATGTCAGGGACCCAGACAAGCTAGCTTATTGTTTCAGAAGTTCAGTCTAGTATCATCATAGGACAAAACATGCCAATATGAAGGCAAAAGTGGTGCTGGAGGAACCAAGAATTCTATCTCTTAGTCTAAGTGCAGCCAGAAAGAGACTCTGGATCCACTGGACCGAGTTGGCAATACATATGAGACCTCAACACTCTTCATCCATTGTGACGCACTTCTAACTCTTGATATTGCAGTTTTCCATGGGCCAAGCCTATTTAAACTACCACAATAGGTAAATACATTCCATACCTTAGCTAAGAACACAAGCTCCTACAGTCAATGTAGTTCAGTGCAGACCACTCTTAGTGTAGACAAATGACATGCTTATTAAAGAACATAATGGAATTTAAGTGAACATGATATTCACTTTATTTTAAATATCTAATTTAGCAAAACATTTAACCTTATTAATTTTACAAATAAGTTGTTTGCTGAATGCATAGGGTTTCATATATACAAACTTGACTTTTGTAAATTTCTGTTCTATGATGTGATAGATTTTTTCCTTTTAGTGAAAATTGATTTCTTTCACATATAGACTGATATTTATTTTCCTTCTCTCACCTCCTCTCACATTCCCCCCACCTCCCATTCCATCTGAATCCACCACCTTTCTGCCTTTTATTAGAAAAGAAACAGACTTCTAAGGGAAATATATAATATAATAATAATAATAATAATAATAATAATAATAATAATATAATATTCAGAACAAAGCCAAACCTATAAATGAACAAAACAAAGAAATAGAAGAAAAAGAACCCACTCCCCCAAAAGAACTCCACAAAACCAGTAACTCACTGTTCACATATTCAGGATTTTCATATAAACATTAAGTGGAAGCTGTAATAGATATGCCAAGGACTTTTAAAACAAAAGAGTAACAAAATGTAATAAAATGCAATAAGATATTTTTTTAAAGGAAGAGTATAGACACAACATTATGAGACAAGAAAAATGACTTTGGTTTAATTTTCTGTACACCATCTCCTGCTATGCACGCAGTCTAGCCTTAAGAATAGTTTGTTTTCTCAGTCAGAATACATTTATGAAAACCAAACTTTCAACTGCAAGTTGTTAGCGATTTTAGATTGCTTCTGAGTTAGAGGTGGGGGAGCCATATATCTAATTCTTTCAGCTGTAGGACTCCATTTGAAGCAGACCTTTATAGGAACCTGTGTAAGCTGTCTCAAAGTCTGTGAGTTCATATGAGCATCAATTGTGTTGATTTGGAGGCCCTTGTTTTCTTAATGTCTTTAATATTGTCTGGTTCTTACACTCTTTTCACCTTATCTTCCTCAGAGTTTCCTGATCCCACAAAAGAGGGATTTGATGGAGACATCCCTTTTAGGGCTGAGTGTTCCAAGTTCTCCCAATTTCAGCTGAGAAATAACAAACCTCATGGCAGAATTGATTATATAATAACAGGACATTAAATTATAAGGTATTAAAGGAACACTGTATATGGCCTATATATTTGTAAATATATTTGAGTCTCAGAGTCATTTCTTCTGCGAGTATGGGGCCAGGAGGAAAACACACACTCACAGAAAACTTCATAAACAAATGGCATCCACCATAAGGCTAGAATCCAGCCTTAATGCTTGAGAAGTCCTGAGTAAATAGCAGAAAAGTTAGGGAGCAACACAGTAGCCACACAGGAGGTCTGGTCCCTTTAAGGGAGAGTGATGTCTATGAGCAGTGGATAGAATGTGCAGAAAAGCACATCCCAGAGTCTAACTGTCAGGGGGCTAAATTCATTTTATAGAGAGCTAGGAGGCCTATGGGAAGGCCACAGCCCAATTGAGGTCTGTGCTAGAGAAGCATGTTTCAGCCTGGAGCCAGTGGAAGTCAGAGGGCAAATAATCTCTTTGCCCCAAAGCAGCAAAGGCAGTGTGCTCAACACTGTCTGAGGAGGCAAAATTATCTGCCATAGACATGTGCTTGTCTAAGGAGCCTACAGATGCACAAAAAAGGGCAAAACGAGCTTTTTTTTTTCCAAAGAAGCTATAAGACTGAAGAGCTTTGAACTTCTAAACTAGTAAAGTAGTTTAAGTTTAAAAACAATAAAATCTGAAAGAGACTAAATATAAAATTACACACACACACACACACACGTGTGTATATATATATATATATATATATATATATATACATACATACACATTGGTCTTTATATATAAAGACATTGTCTTTATATATAAAGACATAGGTCTTTACCTATATATATACTTTTATATTGGTAAAGACCTTGAGAAAATTAGTGAAATATAAATAAATAAAATATCTAGTTAAACAAAGAAAAATGAATTTCCTCGTTTCAATAATAAAAGAAAAGTACTGGATTCCTTCCAAGCTTGTAAAAATAAGACATGATGGGGCAGAACACATGAAGATCATGAGTACAGACAAGAAAGAAATCTGGAAGAACAAAAAACAGCTAAGTATTGCTGATTCATCTGCATATCTTGAATGTCTAGGCATAACCAATATATTTAGTTGGCTCCGAAGTCCTCATGACTTATTATTTACATGCAATCCTTTCATATGGTATGGATGCAAATATATGTTAGAGTTTTGTTATACAGCCCAAATTAACTTATAAAGAAAGACAGATGCATTTCATCTTCTCAAATATAGAGCAGCAAATCATCTTTGACTGACTTCTGTCTACTGCATATTACATACTTATGTTATTGTAGAAATATATATTGTCCATGAAAGTTTTCATGTTTATAAGAAATTGAAAACCAGAAAAGCAACCCTGACAAATTCACCCTTGAGGATGCTGAGGAAGATGTTGAGATACTCAGAAACATTTATTCCAGCATCTTGTTTGACCCTACCTCACACTGCCTTAAGAGCTGTTTCACAAACATTCCAAGGGAAGAATTAGGGGAAGGTCTGAAGGAGCTGAGGAGGAAACTGCAACCCCAGAGGAATAACAATATCAATTGACCAGACTTCCCAGATCTCCCAGGGGCTAAATCACCAACCAAAGAATATACATAGAGGGACACATAGCTCCAGCTGCATATGTAGCAAAGGGTTGCCTTGTCTGACATTAGTGGAAAGGGAGGCCCTTGGTCCTGTGCAGGCTCAATGCCACAGTGTAGGGTGATGCTAGGGCAGTGAGGTGGGTATGGATGTGTGGGTGTGGGCACACCCTCATAAAGGCAGGGGTGAGGGACAATGGGATGGGCAGATTTACAGAGAGGAAACCACAAAGGGGGACAACATTTAAAATGTAAATAAATAAAATAACCAATAAAAAAAGTGTATGGCTACACTCACACACACACACACACACACACACACACACACACACACATACACACACACACACATACACACACACACACACACATACACACACACACACACATACACACACACACACACACACACACACACACACACACACACTTATCCACCACACAAATCACACAAATACAACACACACATACATACATTAAAAATATTTTAAAATTGTATTTATTTTGCATGTGTCAAGAGACCAGTATCTTATCTGTCATGAGCAGGTTGTGATAAGGCTTTAGCATCCCCATGAGGAGAGGAGCGACAGGTCCTCTCCACTCAGGAATCATATACAGGATTGACTGTGTGATTGTCAGTTCCATGAAAGGGGAGAGAGTATGTCAGAGACAGAGGTTTGATATTTAATTTAATTTGATATTTAATTTTGATCTTTATTAATGCACAGCAAACAATATATTATTACCAATGCTAAAGCTATTCCCACACTGAGGTATTGCAACATTTCCTATGCATTGCCTCTATCAATATCAGTACAATAAACACAAATAATAAATTGCTAATTACCAAAGAAGTAAGCATAGCAATAAGTACATCACTATTTATGAGTTATATGACCTGAGTCCTTATGACTACAGTTTCCAGCAACTCAGGTCTGGAGAGTGCTTGACCATGAAGATGGAGGCATCAGTTTCTGGCTGCTGCCTTTGATGGTCTGGTGTAGAGGAGGGGAAGGATCACATGAGGCAGTCCATGGCTACCAGTGTGATAGAGTGCTCCGGCCGGGGGCTCCTCTTTTATGCTTGAATTGGAGTTACTGCTGATGTGCATGGCAGATAACCAGACACTTCTGGTTATCTCTGGGCTATGACTTCATTGCAGGTGAACTTTTGATTATCACAGTACTTTAAAACATGTCCAAACTTGTTTTCTGGACTTGTCCAGACTTGTTTTCTTTCCTATTACAAAAATGGAGTCAGCTCTATTAAGGGCCTGCTCCTTACAGCATGTATGATGTAAGTTTGTTTGTGGTATGTGTATATGTTCATGTAGGTGTGTATCCTGCTGCATTCAGGGATACATGGGTGTGGCAGCCAAAAGTTGTTGTCAGATTTCTCTTCATTGTCCTTGTTGAGACAAGGTCTTTCATTAAATCCTGAACTAAGCATTTATTAGTTGACTGACCAGAGAGCTCCAGGGATCTGCTTGCCTCTGTGTTCCCAGTGCTGCGGTTATAGGTACGTACTGATCAGTTTAGCTTTTTATGTAAGTAATAGAGATACAAGCTCAGGTTCTTTTGCTTGCATGGCAAGCACTTTATTAACTGGCTCATATTATCAGTCCCCTTAGTTTTATCTTAGAAATTATAATTTCTATGACTAACTTTACAGAAGTTTTATAGATGCAAAGGTTAGTGAACATTAGTTATATATATATTTGTGAAAATTAGAAATGACTTAAATGTATAAGAATAGGTGAATAAACAAATACATTTTAATATATCTATGCAATGACATTTCATGGAATAATTAAAATAACATTTTAGGGATGTTTAAGAAACAAATAGAAGATGCTAAAATACAATATCAAGTGCGGTTAGAAGTCTGGAAAATTAATTAAAGTTAAAATTATTTTTAAAAAATATGTAATTTTTCATTTTTTCTGAAATTCTAGTTTCTCTAATGAACACCTATAAAACCTTTAAAAAAACTTTGTTTTTATAAAATGAAATCATACTGTCCTTATAAATAGCAACTATAATGAGTATGCTTTTCAAATATGCTATTAAAGAGAGCCCCATGGTTGTTCAGTGAGAATTTATGGCTTGTATAGTGGCAGAATGGGCCAAAATCTCAGTATTGTGAAATTGTTTAAAATGAAGTATCTTAAAATCAAAAAGAAAAAATGTAGTGTAATAAAAATATGGAAACACATATTATGTTATATTATATAAATAAAATTGAAAACAAAATTCTTCAAGTCAAATCACTTGGAAAAATTTAGACAACCAAGTGAGAGGACTGAGACAGGCTGACTCCATGACAGGCTTCAAACAGGCAGTTCAGAAGAGTAGCTCTAGATCTGTGTTTCCCAGAACTTGGCAAGTCAGTTACTAGAAAAACCCCAGGCCTCAAACAGCCAATCAGAAACTGCCCTGCCATCAGAAGCTGTCCTGACACCTGGCCTGACAAAAGGACAATTAATGAGCAATAGTTTCCAAGCTTCCCTAACAACAGAGTTTCCAGCCACACATCCCCAACAATGGTTCTGGAATGTCCTCAGAGTTCTAGCCAATTCCTTAGACTCCCATACTCCTAGAGATCAAGCCAACCAATAAAGATAATGGTAATATACCTTTCCCTAGATTTCCCCTAATGAGCTTTAAATTGGGCCTGTGAGATTACCTGGGCATCTTCATCTTGGTAAATGTAGATCTCCAAATGCTGGACTTCTGTAGAATAAAACGCTCTTGGCTCTTGCATTAAAAACAAAAACAAAAACGAAAACAAAAACATCCATAAAACTTTCACCCTAAAATTTGTCCTGTCTACAAGAAGTGCAGGAACAAAGATGGAGAAGAGACTTAGGGAATGGCCGACAAATAACTGCCCCACAGCCAAACATTGAATGGAGCTTGGAAAGTACTATTGAAAAGTTGAAGGATCAGGGGCCCTGGAGGTATAGGAACCCCACAGGAGGACCAACAGAGTCAACTAACCTGGACCCTTGTGGGGTTTTCAGAGACAGAACCACTAACCAAAGAGCATATAAATTCTCAAAAATTTTTATAGATTAAGCAAACATTGGTGTTAAAATCAAGAAACAATAGTAGCAAAGTAACTTTGAAAATGACTGAACTGTTTGTTTATATATCTTCCATGACCATCATTCTTTATATTTGTATATTTCTTTAAACAAAAGACATCAAGTTCCTTGGCATGATGGCTTATACTTGTCTTGTCAGCACTGGCAAGGCCAAAGCAATACTGTCAGTTTAAAGCTAGTTCTTGTTATACAGTGAGTTTTAAACCAGCTAACACAACAGAATAAGATGCAGTCTCAAAGAAAAAAAACTTAAAAGCCACCAAGTGACGCCAACAACCCATGAAAAGGATTAGCAAGATAAAGGGATATTTATCTTAGTGATTTAAAGTTGATCCAACATATTAAAAAAAACAAACAAAGTAGTACAATCCTTTAATAGAATAAAGGATAAAGGCTTTTAGAATTCAGGTTTAATTCTAATAGATTTGACTTTATATGTTACTTGTTCATTTTCCCCTTAATGATCTTTCTTTGTTCTGTCATTTTAGTACTTTTCTTATTTCATGCCAAAGGGATGGCTCATTCCATGTGGTGTTCTGTATACATTTTATACCTTGATAGGCATCTCATTTTTTTTAATTAGGAAATTTTTCTTGTGTGATTTTGTTAAAAATATTTTTTGTGTTTTTATTCTGCATTTATTCTCTTTCTAATAATTTTATTATTCATAGTTTTGGTCTTTTCAGAGTGTCCCAGAAGAATTTTTAAATTTAATATTTTTTCTGACTGAGGAATCCATTTCTTCTGTCATGTCTTCAGTGCCAGAATTTTTGGCTTTTATCTGTAATATTTGGTTGGTGAGGCTCACCTTATATTAGTGTTCCTAATTATTTTATCTCCAGATTCTCTTGAGCTTCAGTTTTCTTTATTGATTCTGTTTTTACTTTTAGGTCTGTATGGTTTTCTTTCTTTCTTTTTTTCTTTCTTTCTTTCAATTTTTGTGTTTTCATTATTTTTAAGGTATTTATTCATATTCTGTTTATGAATTCCTATTGTATTCATGAAAGATTCTTTAAGGTCTTTCCTTGTGTTTTAGCAATGGTGAAGTACTCAGGTGTTAGCCATTATTACTAATGCTTCTCAGAGGTTTTTCTTCTTATGATATGGTGAGTTTGTGTTTTCTGAAAGTCAAAAACCACCTGTGAACTTGTAAGCAGAGAAAAACTAAAGACTAACACACACACACACACACACACACACACACACACACACACACACACCAGTCAGTCTCATTTGTGGCAGGACTCTTACATGCTTCCTAGACCTACCCTCTAGGTACAGAGGCAATTTGAACCAAGCCATGCAGCTGCCACACACAAGCTGCTTCCACCATGATTTTCTCTTGTCTAGTTCTCATCTCCTATGAGTATAAGATCACAGATGAAAAAGAAATTTTTTTCTTCACAGTACTGTGTTCCTGAGTCATGAAGTAGGTCTAACAGGAAGAAGTTTCAGCAGCCAAAACAATCCATGATTTTTCTGCCCTGTAAAGAAATCTACATCATTCAAGAAAAACATCTTAATTCAACTCTCAGCCTTCAGGCTTCTCCTAAGAAAAGATGGGTGAAATGACTACAGGCTCCTGTTGAGACTCACATGGTCTAGCACTTCACATAAAATGGTGTTAATTATTTCTGCTACTACATTTAGCAGCAATCAAGAATTCTACTTCAAGGATCTGTCAGGGTGCACACTCTATTGTGTCCAGGAGATTTTTCTTTAGAGTCAGTTAATTTTCTAACATAAAGCCATTTTGAGGCTCAAAATAAGGGGCATTTAGCTTTAGCATAAAAGACAAAGAGCAATCATGTTTGTACAAGGGCATCTGGTGGAACAGGAATTTTCCACCTGGTCTCAGAAAATAATAGATCTAGTATCAATGGGTGGTACATCTTATTTTGCAAAGGACTTTATCGTACCCATCCCCCTAACATAGCCTGGCTTCTTTTTATCTCACTTGTCCCAATTAGTTTTTCTTCCTTGGACAGTCTTTAGCCACTCATCATGGTCCTCCCTAATCCTATCGCAACAGTTTTTTTTCCAGCCAACTGTGAAAAGCCACCTTCAGGGGCAGAGGAGCGGAACATATAAAAACCCAGAAGAATGCTTCCTGTGTTAATTCCTCTCTTCTGCTGACTGGTTGCCTTAACTATACTGAAGCATGATGTTCTATAAGGACCTGGTGATTTCTACCTTCTGTACTCTGACTGTGGCTTTCCCCAATTTGTTCATAGGTACCCGTGCTTTGCATACATTGGAAAGGGAGTTGTAGATTGTGTATGCTTGTGTGGAGATGAGTGTGGGTGAGATTGCCTTGTTGACAGATGCCATGAAGGAGGAACTTCACGGGGCAAGTAGGATTCCTGGAGATGGGCCACCATTTATTACGGTTATGATTGATGTACCTTGGAGAGGCACAGATGCAGGGGCTTTATCTCCTGATTGTTTCATGTTACTGCTGTTCCTTCTTATGTTTGTCATTGCTAAATTCCTTCTGAGTCTGGAATAATGTGAATATGAATGGGAATACATTTACTATGTATAATCTGGTGTGACTGCCTCTTGGGAGAGAGCACACGCTATTGGGAAATTTTTCTGTTGATAAATATAAAGAAATAATATTACTTAGATGAATTAATGATTTTTACAAAATTCCTGATTTGATTTAAATAGTTTTAGAAAGTTGTAGTAGTTGATAGATAGTTAATCAGGTGATTTAAGTTGTTTTGCCAGAAAGATATAATAGAGTTAGAATTAAGAGTAGAATGTGCCCCCTGTCACCATTGTAGAATGGTGATGACTGCATAGGTTAGAAAGAAGTACAGTGAGTTTTCACGAATTACAAGAATGTGATTATATTTAGAGGAGGAGCATATATGGCTGTTGCCATGTAACTGTGGAGGTGGAGATTAGACAGATTACTAACATTACCTGCTCTTAACTTTGGTATGTGGTATCTGTCTAGAAATTCATCAGTTTTATCTAGATTTTCCAGGGTTTTTTTAGTATAGGCTTTTATAATAGGTTCTGAAGACTTTTTGAATTTTCTCATTTTCTGTTGTTATGTCTCACTTTTACTTTCTGAATTTGTTAATTTGATTACTGTCTCTTGGTCCTTTCCTTAGTTTGGCTAGTGGTTTATCTATCTTCTAGATTTTCTCAAAGAACCAGCTTTTGGTTTTGTTGATTCTTTGTATAGTTCTCTTTGTTTCTATTTGTTTAAATTAGGCCCGAGTTTGACTCTTTCCTCCCATCTACTCCTCTTGGATGTGTTTCCTTCTTTTTGTTCTAGAGCTCTTGGGTTGTTAAGTTGTTAGAGTAGGATCTCTCCAATTTCTTTACCAGGGAACTTAGTCCAATGAAGTTTTACTCTTGGCACTGCTTTCATTGTGTCCGATAAGTTTGGATATGCTGTGTTATCATTTTCATTAATTCCAGGAAGTCTCTAATTTCTTCCTTTATTTCTCCCTTGACTTAAGTCATCATTGAATAGAGAGTTGTTCAGTTTCCATGGGTATGTGGGTTTTCTGTTGTTTTTGTTGTTATTGACACCAGCTATAGTTTGTGGTGATCTGATAGGATGCATGAGATTATTTCAATCCCTTTGTACTGGTCGAGTCTCATTTTGTAACTGATTATATGGTCAGTTTTGGAGAAGGTATCATGAGGTATTCAGAAGAAGTTATATTTTGGGTTTTTTTTTTTTAGAGTGAAATGTTTTTTATGTATCTGTTGAATCCATTTAGTTCATAACCTCTGTTAGTTTTAATATATCTCTGTTTAGTTTCTGTTTCAATGACCTGTCAGTTAGTGAGAGTGGGGTATTGAAGTCTCCCACTACTACTGTGTGAGGATCAATGTGTGTTTTGAGCTCTAAGGAAGTTTCTTTTATGAATGTAGTTGCCCTTGCATTTGGGGCATAAATGTTCAAAACTGAGACTTTCCCTTGGTGGATTTTTCCTTTGATGAATATGAAGTGTCCTTTTCCATCTACTTGATAACTTTTGTGTTGGAAGTCTATTTTATTGAATATTAGGATGGCAACTCCAGCTTGTTTCTTGGGACCATTTCCTTTATAGACTTTCCCCAGATTTTTACTCTGAGGTAATGTCTGTCTTTGTTATTGAGGTGAGTTTCTTGGATGTAACAAAATGCTGGAACTTCTTTGCATATCCAGTCTGCTAGCTTATGTCTTTTTACTGTGGAATTGAGTGTATTAATATTGAGAGATATTAAAGACAGATGATTGTTAGTTCCTGTTATGTTTGTTGTTGTAAGTGACATTATGTGCAGGTGATTCTTTCCTTTTGGCTTTGTTGTAAGATGGTTAATATCTTGTTTTTTCTTTGGTGTAGGTAGCCTCTTTGTATTGGAGTTTTCCTTCTAGAATCCTTTGTAGTGCTGGATTGGTAGATAGATATTGTTTGGATTTTTTTTCCTGGAATATTTTAGTTTTTCCACCTATATTGATTGAGAATTTTGCTGGATATTGTAGCCTGGGCTGGCATTTGTAATCTCTTAGGGTCTGCATGATCTCTGTCCAGGCTCTTTTGGCTTTTATTGTCTCTGTTGAGAAGTCTGGTGTAATTCTGCTAGGCCTGTCATTCTATTCTATTCTATATGATATATTTATAAATACATAACATTTATAAATTTTATATTTATAAAAATTATTAAAATATTTATTATGTTATAATAAATATTTTTTAAAGTGTTTAGCTGTTTAGCATTCTTAGAAGTTAGAGAAGTTTAAATTAAGAGTTCTTTGAGAGTTCATCTTATTCTAATCAGAATAATCAAAATCAAAAAAATTGTTGACACCAAATGCTGGAGAAAATGTGAGGAAAGAGAGTCCTCATTCATTGTTTATGGGATTGTAAACCAGTGAAGTCAGTGTGGAGATAGGTGTTGACATATTCAAAAAGCCAAAAGTGCATTTGTCATATGACCCAGCTATATCACTACTTGGCACATCCAGCACCACAGATACTAGCTCAGATATGTCCGTTGCCATTGTTTTCAAAATAGCTAGGAAGTAAAAACAACCTATTGAATTGATTAAAAAATTGTGACACATAAACAGTGGAATATGTTGTGAAGAGACAATTATCCCTTAACAAGCTTAATTTATTATTATTTCTTCTTGATAGGGCACATTGACAGTCTCCCACACTTCATCCTATTGGGTTAAAATACAAAGACAATGAAAATTGAAGCTCAAAATTTCTATTGCTTGACTCCATTTTATAAAGGGAATTGCCTTGCATGTCTTACTATACACTTTGGAGAACATCCAGACTTCATCCAATATGTTGGTGGTCCCGTTCACAGAGGCCTTGCTAGCTGTGAGCTCACCTTTGAGGCCAGATGAAAGTATAAACCAATAATTTAAGCATACTAAGGACTAATGAAGAAGCAAACTAGTTAGACATATTCTCAACATGTAATTGAAATGTGAAGAATACTTAGGAAAAGAGACCAGTAAATGTTGTGGATATGCAAAGAAGATTATATATATATATATATATATATATATATATATATATATATATATATTTAGAGCAGGAAGGTATCAGCAAAGGGAAACCTCAAAAACTTTTGCATCCCTAACCCTTTCCAGATCTTTGAGACTGACTGAGGAGCTCACTTGTGCTCAAAAGTGTGAGTCTGTAAGTCACATTTTCATGTAGGACATCTGTCAGATGTGAAAGATTCTGATTTGATTTTTCACTCTCTCTCTCTCTCTCTCTCTCTCTCTCTCTCTTGAGGACAAAAAAAATCAACCTGTTTATTTGAGTGTAATTTATATATAAGTTACAAACTCTTCCTTCTGCTGCTCAGAACTTTTCCAGAAAGGTCTCCATTTCTTCCTTAATCCTGTTTTCTATGAGTAACATGAAGTTACTGTCTGTGTTGGAGAGGTTGTAGCTGACAAACACCTGTTTGCTGGTCTTCCTGGCTAAGAGCAGAACAAGGCCGGTGGAAGTTGTATCAGAAGTGTCTCCAAAAATGGAGGTGCAGACAAGGATGGAGTTGTAGCGGCTGCACACACGGCCACTGCCAGGTTGCATAGATGCGGCGTTGCCCCCACCCACAGGAAGAGCGAGTCTGTCAGCCGTATGACATGAAAGTGGACTGAAAGTGCTCCCACAGCCTTGCACTGAAGTTGTGAAGCGACACGTCCGCGCCCACGGTGGCAGCCCGGGGCTCCTCCTTCCCGCCAGCCACGGGGGCCACAGCACAGAGACCAGACAGGCACCGGTGCCCAGACCAGAGAGAACGAATGCCTCACTTTATCTCTTATTCTAGAGGTTATGAGTGATGAGCCTTCTCTGTCCCAGTAGATAAGGCCCAATTCATAATCTTTGCACATTCTTTATGTTTCAGTGTGGCATTTTATTACAATTTTTTTTGTCATTGGAATGAATGAATATTACTTCTTTAAAGCTATAACAAATATGCCCTAACCTTTATGCTGGAGACCATGATTAAGTTCAGCAAACTGAATGATGGTGATACCAAGCTTCCATAACAGTAGAAAAATTTTGCCTGCTTTCTGTCCAGACATGACCACTGTGAGATGTGGCAGAAACCAAAAATACCTTAATCCTGATTTTTCTGCTAGTAGGAGGATCTATGATTTCTTTCATATTTGGTATACCTATCTAAAATTACAGAGCTTCAAGAACAAGAAGGAGAGATACTTGGCTTTCCCCTTTTCTCTTTGTCTTTCTAATTACTATGTAACTGTCATTCATTTGAAAACTACATAACCAATTTTCTCCAGGTGTTTGGTGGATCAGCTTTGTTATTCATTCTTTCAGGGTTTCAGTGTGAAGATATAAGGTACTGAACAGCTAAGTCAAATTTCTTCTTCGGGCTCAGAAGTCCTGACTAAAACTCCTTCCATACATAGAGAGTTAATATAGTGTCATGCACAAATGGCAGCCTTTCTGATATTTATGCATTCTTATTTTGCATTGCTGCCTTTCTATCTTTGGACTCATCTTATATGATACATGAAGGTCTCCAAACCTTCTTGTTTGTATGTAAGGGCACATTTTTTTTACAGGAATATTCATGCAAAATGTTCTGCATCCTTAGAATGTGGAATAAGAAAGCCAAGAATGACAATATGTTTAAATGGGACTTAGCACTTCGTAGACAAGTTCTGAGAAAAAGAATTGTGTGGCCAGGTCAGGGAAAGAAAAGAATAAACTCTTGCATTGATGTGTTAATAATTTCTGGTCATATTTATATAGATCCCAAGGAACTTAACAGCTCAATCTCAATGTCCTTGGCTGCTGATGTTTATAAAGTGGATAACTCACAACAGGTACAACTACCAAATGGGGTTCAAGAGCAACGTTTCCCATTCTCTGAAAATCCACAAGGACCACCCCAGAAAGGTCAGCATCAAGACTCCTCTCCTCCTGAGAGCCTGCAAGCATATCATCCTGCTGTGGGCAGAAAAGGAAGATCTGTTCATAATTTCCATGGAGAACAAGTTTATACTTGGCTAAATTTGTCAGACCCTGTTTTTTACAGATGGCATAAATTTATTGATAACATTTTCAAGGAAGCTTTCCAAGAAACCTAGATATCAATGGCAAAAGTGAGTCAAATTTATTGAAGCCCTTTTTTCTGTATTTATTAAATTGTAGTGCGAAAAATTAGTTAACTAGAAGTATAAGGAAGTAACATTGTCCCCAGGTCCAATTTAAATTTTTTCATTCATATAGTACAGTGTGATGTGTCTGTGATTGTATAGGACAACCTTGAACAAGCTCTCCAAGACATTTCTGCTTTTGAGAAACACAGTTCCACAGCTCCTTTGTTTGTTTGTTTGTTTTCAATATTACCATTGAATTGGGTTGGTTTATGGAAGTACAGTAGCAACCTCCTTTTGGTCTTCTGCCTTCTGTGTTCAACCTCACTGACCTCTCATCTCAAGACTGTTCTCTTCCCAACTCAAACCTAGTAAGCTCAGGTCCACTGCCTCTAAGTGATACCTTAGTGATGCCTGCTTATAATTTGTGTATGTTTAAGTTCCTCTGTATCTACCATTCTAGGAGAATACAAGGCTGGATATTATGATCATGTATTATCTTAAGTGCCCATTCTTGTTCTTGAATGACGCTACTTTTAATTCTTCATTAATCCTCTTACAATTATTACTTTGTGTATATGTAGATTTATATAAACCAGTTTACATAAATAATATTTTATGTATATTTTAAGTTTTTCATTTCAAAAACCACATTTCTTAAAAAGCTACGTTGTCTCATTATACAATTTATGGATCTCCCAATAGCATATTTTGCTTATGTTCTTGTTTTTATTTTTCTGTTAATGTATTCAGGATCTTTTAGATGTTAACATTATATACTACCACATTGCCTGCTCTGCCATGATCTCCTTACCCCTTGTTCTATTAATAGACATCTAGGCTTGGTTCAGTTTTCACTCAGTCAGGGTGCGATGCAAGAGATACCTTTTGAAATATCTCCTGTATCACTTAAAAATCTGAACTAAAGGATGAATAAGCTGAGATTCACCATTCATTTTTATCTTGTAAGAAATAGGTTAGCTTCATTGTCTGCTCTGTGCCTAATAAGGTTAAACCTAAGAAAATGAGAAAGGAAAGAGGGGAAGAAGTCAGAGGAAGACGTTATTTGTTCCCACCTCTGTCACATCAGTAGTACCAGTATCTGTCTAGGAAACCGTAGCATGTCTCAAATTTTTCAGTAACTTTCCTTCTTCCTTTTCTGTTTCAGAAATTCTTGAGGATATTATCTTTCAGAAACATTTGCCAGTTAACCAGCATTGATTGTCTACATGATACCAATAAAATATGGAGCATTCAATTTTTGAGTATTATTTGTCTTTCTTAGTATGGGAGGAACATAAACTTGAGAGTTGTGGCTCCAACATACAAACATTTAGAAAAACAAAGAGTGAGCACTGGAAAAACCTTCTATCTTTTTTTTTTCATATGCAGCTAGCAAATGTATGCCCCCAAATCCCATGCTTCTTCTTGAACTCTGTGCCCCAAATTCATTCCTTACAACGTGATTTTCCTCTCCCTCATTGGAACTCTTTCTAGGCTAAAGGAAACCAGGAAGATGTAATATGAGGCAGTGAATTCCTGAGGAATTCTTAAGATTTCCACATTGACCAGCCTTGTTTGAATATTTACTATGTTAATATTACCAATCTATGAGCAGTGGAGATCTCTACATTTTCTGAGGTTTTCAATTTCTTTCTTGAGAGACTTGAAGTTCTTGGTTAGAGTTACCCTAAGATAGTTCATATTATTTGTGACTACTATGAATGGCATTGTTTCCCTAATTTCTTTTTTTAAAATTGCTTAATCTTTTATCATCTCCTCTGCAAACCCCTGCTCCATATTCCCTCCCACTTCTTTCATGAGAGACCTCCCACCCACCCACCCACCCACTCCCACCACACCACCCTAGAATTCTCCTACACTAGAGCTTTGAGCCTCTGCAGGATCAAGGCATCCCCTTCTATTGATGCTAGTTAAAGCAATCCTCTGCTACATATACAGCTGGAGTACTGGGTCCCTCCATGTGTACTCTGGTTGGTGGATTAGTCCTCGAAGTTCTGAGGGGGTCTGATTGGTTGATATTGTTGTTCTTCCTATGTGGTTGCAAACCCCTTCAGCTCCTTCAGTCCTTCCGCTATTTCCTCCATTGGAGTCCCCGTTCTCAGTCTGATTGTTTGCTGCTATCATCCACATATGTATTGGTCAGGCTCTGGCAAAGCCTGTCAGGGGACAGCCCTACCAGGCTTCTGTCAGCAAGTACCCCTTGGCACCAGCAACACTGTCTAGGTTTGGCATCCGCAGATGAGATGGATCTTTAGGTGGGACAGTCTCTGGATGGCCTTTCCTTCAGTCTCTGCTCCACTCTTTGCCAATGCATTTACTTTTGACAGGAACAATTCTGTGTTAAATTCTGAGATTGTTGGGTGGCTCCATTCCTCAACTAGGGGCTGTGCTTAACCTCTGGATATAGTCTCTACAGATTTACTGTCCAGTTTATTTCAGCTAATTTCATCCCCACTGGGATATCCCCTGGGAATTTCTTGCTTTCTTGTCATCTGGGATGTTCTAGTGGCTACTCTCAGTTCCGCTGCTCCCATTGCTACACCACGCCATTTAATTTCCTGACCCTCTGCACTACTCACCCACTCTGTCTCCTCCCACATCTGATCCTGCCCCCATTTTTTCTCCCTGTCCTCTCTTCCCTCCAAGGTTTCTCCCTCCCTCTACATCCCATGATATTTTTGTTTCCCATTCTAAGTTGGACTGAAGCAGCCACACTTTGGTCTTTCTTCTTCTTCTTAAGATTCATATGGTGTGTGAGTTGTATTGTTGGTATTTCAAGCTTTTTTCTTAATATACACTTTTCAATGAGTGCATGCCTGTGTGTTCTTTTGTGATTGGGTTACCACACTCAGGATGATACTTTCTAGTTCCATCCATTTTTCTATAAATTTCATTAAGTCATTGTTTTTAATGGCTGAGTAATACTCCATTGAGTAAATGTACCACATTTTCTGTATCCATTCCTCTGTTGAAGGACATCTGGGTTCTTTCCAGCTTCTGACTATTATAAATAAGGCTGCTATGAACAGAGTGGAGCATGTATCCTTGTTATATATAGGAGCATCTTCTGGATATATGCCCAGGAGTGGTATAGCTAAGCACTCAGTTAGTACTATGTTCAATTTTCTGAGGAAATGCCAGACTGATATTCAGAATGGTTATATCAGCTTGCATTCTCACCAGCAATGGAGGAGTGTTCCTCTTTCTTCATATCCTCACCAGCATCTGCTGTTACCTGAGTTTTTGATCTTAGCTATTCTGACTGGTGTGAGGTGGTATCTAAGAATCATTTTGATTTGCATTTCCCTGATAACTAAGGATGTTGAACATTTCTTTATGTGCTTTCCTGCTATTCTAGATTCCTCAGTTGAAAATTCTGTTTAGCTCTGCACTTCATTTTTAATTGGGGTTACTTGGTTCTCTGAAGTATAACTTCTTGAGTTCTTTGTATATTTTGTATATTATCCCTATATCCGATTTATAGTTGATAAAGATCTTTTCCCAATCTGTAGATTGTTATTTTGTCCTGTTGACAGTGCCTTACAGAAGCTTTTCAATTTTATGAGATCCTGTTTGTCTATAGTTGATTATAGAGCCTAAGCCATTGGTGTTCTGTTCAGGAAATTTTCCCCTGTGCTGATGTGTGCAACTCTTTCCACTTTCTTTTCTATTAGATTCAGCATATCTGGTTTTATGTGGAGGTCCTTGAAAAGAATGTATCTATTTTCATTCTTTTATTTGCAGACTGCTGCTTTAGCCAGCATCATTTGTTGAATATGCTGTCTTTTTTCTACTGGATGATTTTGTCTCCAAATATGAATAGTGACACTGAACTCTGTGCTATGTTTTGCTTGTAGGCAGGGACAAATGCATCAATTTATAGTTTACCTTGGAAGGATTATCTATACATGTCCCACAATATTTAACTCCTAAGCATTTCACTGACAGACATTTTTAAATTTTGGGTAGATTCATTTCCCGTTCCCTGATTTGCATATGTATTAACAATCAGTCCAGAATTGTTGTTATCTTATGGTAATTTGGTACAATAAATATGTCGTTAATATGGTGCACCAATGTGATATTGTATGGAAGAGACAAATAATCAAGATACTTTCTAACTAAGTTATGACACAGGCCTGGAGTGTTAATATATACTTGAGGTAAAACTTTAAATGTATACTTCTGGCCCTGCCAACTGAATGCAATTTGCTTCTGGTAGACATTGTGTTACTGTGAAAAGGACATTGGCTAGATAAATAACTGCATATCATGTATCAGGAAATGTGTTAATCTGCTCAATGAAGGATACTATATCCCATACAGGAAATGTAGCTGTAGCTGGAGCTGGAGTCATTACTTAAGTTTTTAATAGTCAATGATCATTTTCCATGATCCACCTGTATTCATTACTGGCCTGATAAGAGAGTTAAAGGAAGATGTGGTGGAAATCACATCTCTGAATCTTTCAAGTTCTTGATGGTGGCAATAATTTCTGCAGTTTCTTCAGGGATGT
The DNA here is from genome assembly GCA_030674055.1 of Rhabdomys pumilio. Taxonomy (NCBI): domain Eukaryota; kingdom Metazoa; phylum Chordata; class Mammalia; order Rodentia; family Muridae; genus Rhabdomys; species Rhabdomys pumilio. Next base: position 78,177,219 of record JANHMN010000008.1, on the reverse strand, counting down.
AATACTGTTTTTTGTTCATTATTTTCTTTGGCAGCAGCAACTCTAAAGGCTTCCATTAAGACTTTCCAATCATAATAGACCTTATTACCTAAGTCACAATGTAAGATTTGTGACATCCATCTTATTTATATATTCTGGAACTGACAAAATAAACATGGGATAGGACTTACTGGATTTACTGTGAGTTGGACTTCAGTCAAAACTGTACTAATCACCTGACCTTCGTGACTCTTTACTTTAGCTGTAGGACTACAATGTTTCTTATGATCTCTTACAGTCAGTGTTAATTCAGGGCCAGTATCAAATAGACTCCGCGTGTTTTCTTTAACCCAGTATACAGTTAGCCTTGTAAAAGTTCATAGGGGAGGGACTGGGAAAAAGCTAACAGTAAAAATTTCAGGAAATTTCTCAAGATTCTTCCCCAAGGGAAACTGGCTATCCCCTCATTCAAGAGAATCTAGGTCTACAAACTGAGTCATGTTTGGAAATAATTTCATGGGATGAGATTACATTTTGCCATGATTTGATGTAGACTTTCTTTCATTTGTTTAAATTATTTTTTGCTTATACATATCAAAGTTAATATAAGAATATTTTTATATGTTGTAAGAACACTATGATTGATTAGTCAGTATTAAAGATCTAGTTTAGTCATGCCACCATAAATTCAGTTTGCCTATGCTGCTCATTACAGGTCATGCAACTGTGGAAATTTATTTGTCTGTGCTGCCAATTATAGGAACTAAAATCACTTTGTCTTTTTGTTTCACTGCTGCTACCATTCTGCCTACTACCTCTGGGCCCAAATAAAACCATTGCATTTAACTCAATTGAACAGGAACATCACTAACACTAAGGTTTGGCACAAGGAAAATGGCAATAACAAAGCTCTTCAAATGTGCTTAAGCTTCTTCACCAGTAATCTTATAGGATTAGTGAAGGTAATATCTTCTGGGCTGTTCTATTGAAGATGAGTAGGTTTTATACAGTATTTCCACTGCGTCATTACAGTTTTCCTGAGTCTTAAAATCCCTTCTCAACAATATGTCAAGGTAATTATGAATCTCCAACTCCATCTTCAGTAGGCTGTCTTTCAACAAATGATTTATCATTCAACCATTCAAGCAAACTTTGGACATCTTTCTTAACTCTTCAAGCACCTGTACTAAACCTTGAATCTCTATTTGTAGGGACTTATAAATAAACCCAACCTCATCCAATTTTATGTTCTGTCCAACATACATTACACATATTTAAAATTTATTCCTACATATATGCCCCAGACTTCTTGAATTAGTTAGAAAACACAGTAAGATTTTTAATAGTATAGCACACCTTCTCAAGGACTACATTCTTTACGTGCCCTTTAAGAGCCATTTTTGTCTTCAGTCTGGATGTAGGATTAGAGACAACTATTGGTTAGCTCATGACAGAAATCAATATTGTCTTGTCTAGCATTGATGTCACAGAAAGTCATTGCTGGTTTATCAAATAATGGATTAGTTTCTACACTCATAGATGAAAAGAACAATACTTGAAGGCATGTGGTTGAGGGTCAAGAGACTACTTCCTCAGGTGAATTACATCTTGAAAATTAGAATGTTCAAAGTTCTCAGCTTCAAAAGTATCCTCCCCAATGTCCCCTTCCAAAGTTACAGGCTCCATTATTTACCAATTAATGCTCTCATATTAACTGACATCCTCCAAGACTTGAACTTGACTTTTGCAGCAACTCAGGCAATTTTATAATGAGGGTTTGATTTTCTACATGTCAAGATCTCTGGCCACTGGAAAGACTTTTTCTAGGGCATAGACTTTGTTTGATAAATGGAGAGGTTTCTGTCACTATAGGTGTTTGCAAATTGAAAAGCCTATTCTACATACTTAAAAGATGAATCCTTATAATTCTGCTTCTCAGAAACACTTCTGGTAGAAAATCTGTGTTATTCAAGGTTCTCTAGAGTAACAGAGTTTATAGATAAAATCTATTTTATCATTCATTTATCATCTATTCATCTATCTCTATCATGATGTATCTATACCTATTTCTATCTCTCTCTATATGTATCTATTTCTACCTATAGTCTGTCTACTGATAGATATAAATGAATAGAGATAGATTGATAGATAGATAGATATACAGATTGATAGATGAATATTTATCTACACATATGACTATCTAATCCAACAATGATTGGCTGTGAACAAAATGTCCAGGCAAGATTGTTGCAGCTTATCAGTACATGAGGCTGAATATCTTGTCTGCAATACATGCTAAAATCCCTAAAAGTAGTGTCTAACACCAGTGAAAGAACGAACTTGCTAGTAGAGTGAGACCAAGCAGGCAAAGAGCAAAAGCTTTCTTCTTCCATGTCCTTATATGGGCTTCCAGTAGAATGTGTAGCCCAGATTAGAGGTGAGGTTTCCCATCTTAAATAATTAAAATTAAAGTTGTGTTTTCTTACTTTAATGGTCTGGCTAGAAGGAGATCTTTTTACTTCAAAATAAACAAAAATTCAACACATGTGTGTTCTTCAATTTAGTGTCTTAGTTCATTAAAGATGTAGTCAAGTTGACAACCAGAATCTCCATCATAAAATATCTCTCTCTCTCTCTCTCTCTCTCTCTCTCTGTGTGTGTGTGTGTCTACATATAGACATGCAAACACACACATACACACAGACACACAGAGACACAGACACAAACACACACACATACACACATATATATATAAATAACTCAGAACATTTATTTCTGAGTTAATTATAAAAAGTATAAAAAGATTAAGTCAATTGTCAGGAACAGATCCAGCTGAAATGGTAGTACCTCCTACAAATGCTGAGATTGTACCATTATGGATGAGCAGTGAAGATTGACAAAAAGCTTGTAGTAACTACTTTGGTGAAATTAATAACACATATCTGAAAGGGAAAGGGACACAGTTTATAAAATGAATGAATAGGAGTCCCCCATGTATCTTAAAGAGAACACCAGTCCCAGAGTCACCATTTTATATGGATGCAAATAAGATGAGGATGGCAGGATATATATCAGACAAAATAAATAAGGCGCTAAAAAGTCCACTCCATATATTTCAGTTCAAAAGTTAGAAATATATGCGTTTCTTACGGTATTATTAGATTAACTTGAATCTCTTAACATAATCCCTGATTCTTTATATGCAGAATGAGTTGTTTTGCTTATATACATTGCTGAATTTGTACCTCATAAATCAGAATTAACTTTTTTATTCATAAAATTGCAACAGGCCATCAGAAGTAGAAAACATCCACTATATGTTATTTATATTCAGTCTAATATAGGCTTGCCAGGTCTATTAGTTCAAGGAAATTAGGAAGTTGACCAATTACTAATGTGAAATATGTTAGAAGCCTCAAAATTTTATGAGAAGCATCTTATTAATAGGAAAAGTTTAAAGAAAAACATTCCATAACCTGGCAACAAGCCAACAAAATAATAATAATAATAATAATAATAATAATAATAATAATAACAACAACAACAACAACAACAACAACAATGTCTTCTGTATACTCTAAATAATCAAACTTGGTTGCCTGCTGGTAGTAATCCTAGAGGTGTCAAAAGAAATGGCATCTGGCAGTTGGATGTTTGCAGAATTTGGCAAAGAAAGGTATATACACTATACTATTGACATTTACTTAGGGTTTCAATGGACAAATGGTTTACATTTTGAAAAGGCTAATTGTGTTATTACACATTTATTGGAAGTAATGGAAACTATGGAGATACCTGCACAAATTAAACCTGAAAGTGTTCCTGTTTATGCATCTGATAAGAAGCAATTCTTTGCATAGTACCATATAAAGCATGTTACTTGTATAGCACACAATCTCACAGGACAAGCAGTTATAGAAAGAGCCAAAAGAGACGCTTTTAAACAAAAAGAAAGAGTAAAACCTCAAGGGACAGACTTAATAATGCTTGTTATCTCTAAATTTACTTGATGTTGGTGAAAAAGTAACAGCCATAGCTGACATTGGGTTATTGAAAAATTGAAGAACCAATATACTATGAGGATGTGTTTACATTAGAATGGAAACTTGCAATAATTTTAAGATGGGGTCATGATTATGCTTATGTATCTACAGGGAATGAAAAACTATGGTTACCAACAAAACTTATAAAGATTAGAAATGACCAAGGAAAATCTCTTATCAGCTAAGACATGAATGCATTCACAAAGCAAGTATCTGGGTAATTCCCTCTCACAAAATATTTCAGTTACTGATTTTTCCAAAATATCACGCATGTCAACTTCAGACAGGCTAGCCCAAATGATAAATGACACAGAGACTGAATAGAACATAGACTTGACTATACATAGACTGAACAGACAACATATAGATTGGACAGGTAATACATAGACTTGACAGACAATACAGAGACTGGGTAAACAGAGAAGCTGTGAAACAAATACTACAGATAGCATTTTTCAGGTTAACCATCTCCCCATCCCACCCCTACACTTGGGGTCCAATCAAAATTCTTCACCACAATTCAGCAGGAAGCAATTAAATGAAGATTGTGGTCCTGAGCTCTTTAATGGTGGTAGATACTATGGGTTGTTTGATGTGTTGTGTTATCATCTAGATTTTTATCATGTAGGGCCATAAGTTTAAATTACTATATATTGATAGACATTTAAGTCTGTTTTGTTTAAATTAGTGTATACCAAGAGAAATCTAAGGTTTTGTTTTTATTGTATATTGATAGTATTTAAGGTTGTCTAGATTATTGTATACTGATAGGAATGTAAGGTTTTGTTTGAATCATTGTATATTAACAAAAATTAAAGGTTGTTGTGCTAAACTATATTGTACATAGCTACTTATTTAAAATATAATGTACAGTTCTAGTTTTAAGCTTCTTATAACTATTTCTATCATAAGTAATTATTAATGTTAGGGAAAACACAACTTTTTAAATAGAAGGGGGATATGATGTGGAAGTTTCTAGTTGTATTGTTTGATGGAGACTCACGTGATGTTTTACTGAAGCAAGACCCATGAGAAGACATGTGGTGTTTGGAAAGAGTAAAATTAGTGATGGGAAGCTTGCATAGCTAGGCTGGTAATGCTTCATTTTGTGAGAAAGGCATGACAGAGAACATCTGCTGGCATTCTGTCTGGTTCTGGACACTCCTGCTAAATCACACCTATTATATGTATGCCTGGCTATTTCTGCTGGATTGTGCCACCACTGCTGATTAGTGTTTGGTATCCTGACAGTATTGAACTGGTTTGTTGATATTCTGAAAATGAAGTTTGGAATCTCTGTTTAGAAGAACTACTTATAAACAGATCCATGACCCCCTCTGATTACCATTTTTTTGCCCTACCTTTGGATGGTGGGATAAAAGGAGCATAGAAGTGTTTGAGAATACTTATTAAAGTGACTTTCAAAAAATCTGAGCTGATCTGTAGCCCATGGAAACCCACCAGAAGCTTGCCACACCAGGACCATCGAGGTTCCAACCCCTCTCAATATCTGCTACAGCAGGAACATCCAGGGACAATCAGATGGCTAAAGGACAGTGTAACAACACAATCAACAAAATCCAGGGCAATATGACACCTTCAGAGCACAGCTATCCCACTACAGCCTGGCTGGTATGTCCAAACACAAAGAAAGCACAAGAAAATGGCCCTAAATCCAATCTTATAAAAATAATGGAGGCTTTTTAAAAAGAAATGAATAAATCTCTTGAAGAAATAAAAGAAAATACAATTAAACAGGTAAAGAAAATAAATAAAACTGTTCTAGACCTGATATTTGAAATAGAAGGAATAAATAAAACACAAAATAAAGGAATGCTGAACATGAAAAACCTAGAGAAGAGAACATAAATAACAAATGCAAGCATCACCCACAGATACAAGATATAAAAAGAGAATTTTATATGTAGAAGACATGGTAGAAATAATTGATATATCAGTCAAAGAAAACATTAAATGTAAAAATAAATTCTGACACAAAACATCTAGAAAATATGGAACAATATGAAAAGACCTAACTGCAACCTTGGCGGATAGTAGCAACTTAGATAAGGACAAGTGAATCATAGGCAGAGTAGTAGTGACTTGTCCACTGAACCTTCACCCAGCTGATACCCTGTTCTGAAAGATATCTGTACTCCCCCTGAACACCTATGCTCCTGTGTCATCCCCTTCCCCACATCCTGCATTTTTGTGTTTATAACCTCTGTGTTAAAAAGTAAAAATTATGATTTGATAATTTAAAAAAAAAATAAAATGAAATAAATTTCCATAAAAATAATTGGAATAGAAGAATGGGAAGATTTCTAACTCCAATATCCAGAAAATATCAACAAATCCGTAGAAGAAATCTTTCCAAACCTAAAGAAAAAGATCGCTATAAACATACAAGAAACTTACAGAACACAAATTACATTGGACAAGAAAAAAAAAAATTCTCTTCCCACATAATAATCAAAAAGTAAGTCTACAGAACAAAGAAGGAATATTAAAAGCTTCAAGGAATAAGGCTAGGTAACATACAAAGGCAGATGTATTTTATCAGTATCACACCCTACTTCTCAACAGAGACTCTAAAATCTAGAAGCACTTGGACAGATGTCTTGTAGCCTGTAGAAAAACACAGAAGCCAACACAGACTACTATACCCAGAAAAAATTTCAATTACCATACATGAAGAAGACAAGATATTTAAAGACAAAACTAAATTTAAACAAAAATCTATCCACAAATTCAACAAATTCAGCCCTACAGAAAATATTAGAAGGAAACCTCCAACCCAAGGTGGATAACTACATCCAAGAAACCATAGAAAATGAATAATTCCATACCAGCAAAACCAAAACAAGGGAAACACACACACACACACACACACACACACACACACACACACTAACATATCCAATATAAAAAAATAACAAAATTAACAATCACTGGCCATTAATATCTCTCAACATTAAAGGACTCAATTCCCTATTAAAAAAACACAGGGTAACATCATAGATGTGAAAACAGGATCCACCATTCTGCTACATACAGAAAACACATTTCAGCAATATAAATAGATATTACCTCAGAGTAAAGGGCTGGAAAAAGTTTTCCAAACATACCCAAGAAGCAAGCTGTAGTGATCATCCTAATATCTAATAAAATAGACATTCAACTAAGTTAATCAAAAGATGGGAAAGGACACTTCAAACTTATCAAAGGAAATGTCTACTAACATGACATCTCAATTCTGAACATCTATATCCAAGGATACTTCAAACTTATCAAAGGAAATGTCTACTAACATGACATGTCAATTCTGAACATCTATATCCAAAATGCAAGTGCACCCATATTTGTAAAGGAAACATTGTTAAGCTTAAATGACACATGGAAACCCACACATTAATAGTGGGAGAAATCAATATCGACTTTCACCAGTTGACAGATCATCCAGGCAAAAATTATCAGAGAAATAACAGAACTAGCAGACATAACTATAAAACATTTTATGTAAACAAAAAAGTCTCAGCACCTCACAGACATAGAAGAAAATGAAGATAAACTTTGTATGTTATCAGACCACTTTGGAAAAATGCTGGACTTCAACAAAGACAGAAACACTAAAAAGGGTACACACACATGGAATCTGAATTAGTCTCTACTCAATAATCTCTTGTTGAGGAAATAAATAAATGAATAAAGCAATGACTTACTAGAATTCAATGAAAATGAAGACATAACAACTTATGGGATACAATGAAAAGAGTGCTAAGAGGAAAGTTCATAGCACTGAGTTTCTACAAAAAGAAATTAGAGAGTTTTCATATCAGCAACTTAAAAGTGTATCTGAAAGCTCTAAAAAAGGAAAAAAGAAAAAAAAGAGGTAATGATAATAATAATAATAATAATAATAATAATAATAATAATAATAGTAATGATAAAAAATAGGAAGAGGAGGAGGATGAACCAACCAAACCTAATAGGAATAGACATCAAGAAATAATCAAAATTCAGGGCTGAAATCAATCAATTAGAAAAAAAGAAAACAATTTAAAGAATCAACGAAACCAAGAATTGTTTCTTTGAGAAAATAAATAAGATAGACAAAACCTTTGCCAAATTATCAAAATACAGACAGTATCCAAATAAAACCAGAGCTCACAAGGGAGATATAACAACAGGGGAGACAATGAAAAAAAAATCATTAGGTCTTACTCCACAATAATGCAAAATCTAAATGAAATGGATAATTTTTCTAGACAGTTATCATTTACCTGTGGAAAAGTTAAACATGCCAGGAAACTTCATAGGTTGAGTGGGTTCAAAATCCCCAGAACATATGCCATACTTCCCACATAAAGAAATATGAGCAATTGTCACATAGCCTAAAACAGAGTTCTCCACTCTAATAAGGCACCCAGAGACCCTGAGGGTTTAGCTAATAAGGTTCTTTTCCTGGAAATTTCTCCCTGCAAAAGGTATTTAATCTTGAATCTACCATGAGAAGGTGGTATGCATTCATTTTCCATGATGAACAGCCAATAAATGCTATGAATAAACAAGGACTGCCTCTTTCATTGAGAACTAAAGTGGGGAGCATGGAGAAGGCCTTCCTCTACCGAGTTGCAGACTTAGTATCCCATAGAAGGCCTCTCCACACTTCCAAATAACCAATGGTAAGCTAAGGACACTCACAATCAAGATAAGATGGAGTTCCCCATATCCCTGGCCCTGGATTTGTCATTGTTCTCAGCTCATGGGCTCACAACTATGTTCTCAACTCTTCACAACCCAGAGATGCCTAAATGTCCAGGAGTTTGGGGCACCTGTCCTGGCCTCATCATTGTGAGCCTGCAGACCCCCACTGTTTTGTTCCTGACTCCTCTGTGCAGCACCGCAGAGGAAATGGGATTCCTTGCAGTCAGAAAACCCCAGCTTCAGCCTTCCCCATTTAGACAGTGTCTTCCCACTCCCTGAGTGGATTCTCAGTGCTTCCCTAAAGTCCAGCACCTGGGTGGCAGCTTAATGTAAACACAGTCTAGCTCCCTGCATTTTGCCTCCCCCAAAACCATGCATATACTCCAGTGACAGGGCAGAACGTGGATCCACATTTACCAAAGTGAAATCAAGATCAGATATACTATTTAAACACTCTTATAACTACTAAAGAACTGAAAAAGTCATTAAAAGTCTTCCAACCAAAAAGTAGCCTAAGACTGGAAGATTTTAGTTCAGCATTCTACCAGACTTTCAAAGAATAGCTAATACCCATACTCCTCAAACTACTCCATAAGATAGAAACAGAAAGAACATTGCCAAACTTGTTCTATGAAGCCACAGTCACCGTGATACTGAAACTACACAAAGACTTAACAACAAAGGATAATTTCAGGTCAATTTCTCTTATGAACACTGATTCAATAATACTCAATAAAATACCCACAAACTAAATACCAATATACATCAAAACCATTATCCACTATGATCAAATAGGCTTCATTCCCAGGATGCAGGAATGGTTCAATATACAAAAAAAATCTATCAATATACCCACCTTATAAAAAAACTCTAAGAAAAAAATTGCATGGCAATCTCATTGGATGTGAAAAAGGCCTTTGACAATATATAATACTCCTTCATGTCAAAAGTCTTAAAAAGATCAGAGATACAGGCATATACCAAATCATAATAAAACCAATATACAGAAAGCCAATAGACAACATCAAATTAAATGTATAGAAACTTGAAGTAATTCTACTAAAATCAAGAACTAGTGAAGGCTATCTATTCTCTCCCTATCTATTCAATATTGTATTTGATATTTTAGTTAGAGTAATAAGTCAACAAATGGAGATCAAGAGAATATAAATTGGAAGAGAAGAAAGCTGATTATCTCTATTCATGGGTGATGTGATTATATATAAATGACTCCTGAAATTCTACCAGAGAAGTCCTACAGCTGATGAACACCTTTAGCAAAGTGACTGGATATGAAATTAAATAAAAAACAAAAACAAAACAACTACAAACAAAAGGAGGTCTCAAGGGAGGATATGCAAAACTCATTCTGAAGGGAAAACTAAATAGTCATCAGATGTAGATGTAGAGGGGGAGCTAGGTAGGAGAGGAGGTGAGGAGGGCAACATAGATGATGATCACGTGTGGGGAGAGGGTGTGCAAAGAGGTCTGGGAGTCAGAATGGAAGGGCATCTGTCATGCCTAGCTGGAGTCCAGGGACAGGAGATGATACAAGGAGTCTATGGTGGAGACCCTAGCTGAAATTCATACCAGAGGGAGATATATAGACTGAATTATCAATCTCCTGTAGTCAGGCAGGACATCCGGAAGAGAGATGGGAACACCATTCCATTCACAAAATTTTCAACACAAAATGTATTTGGCCTTCAAGATGTGCAGGGATAAAGATGGAGTAGAGACTGAGGGAACAACCAACCAAAGACTGCCCCAATATGAGACCCATGCCAAGTGAGAGAGCCAACTCCTAATACTGGAAGCCAGCCTAGCCTGGAAAGGTATGAAGTGAGACACAACATTGGACATAGCTTTGTCTTTCTTTATATGGGTATACTAACACATGAAGCATGGGTTGTCTTGCTTCCTGTTTCCTGTCATTGTCTCACCCTCCTAGTATCTGGTGTGCATGTTTGGATCTCAGTGGGAAAGGATGTGACTAGTTCTGCTTGGGCCAGATGCCTCAGGATGGGATGGTGCCTAAGGCATGGGCGTTCCCCTTCTCTGAGGAGATATTGGAGAAAAAATAAAGGTAAGTTAGCCAAACCTTATGATGTATGGAAATGCCTTACACCTACTATTTAGTTTGATGGGCTGGAGAGATATATCAGTAGTTAAGAGCACTAGCTGCTCTTCCAGAGAATACATGTTTGATTCACACAGCCCATAATTGACTTTAAATCCAGTTCTATGGATTCCAATATCCTCTCCTGACCTTTATGAGTGCTACACACATGAAGTGCACAGACATACATAGAGTCAAAATATCCACATGCATAAAATGAAAACAAAAATTATTTTATAAATAGATTTGAGCAAGGGTAACTTAATGGAGTGGACAATGCCATTACCAAATGAGAGAATAGTAAATAAAAATTTAATGCCAATCATGGGTTAACACCATGCATGAGTTTTGACCAGAGAGGCCACAGAAAACCTATGCCTAGATAATCATCTTTTTTCTCTAGATTTGGGAACATTTTTTTGATATTATACCATTACAATATACATTTAAATTATTTTTATTTCTGAGATTTTAATATAATTATATCATTTTCCCTTCCCTTTTCTCCCTGTTAATTCTGCTATGTACTTCCTCTACCTTACTGAATGATGTTCAGTCACTGAATGTTTTGTATGCATATACCTAGGATAATTTTTAATATGTTTTCTCCATCACTGACTAATAAATTTGATCTTTAAATCCTGATTCAATGTTCTGCTTGTGATGTATTATTATTTTATCCCTATTGTTGTTTGAATGTTCTAAATCATTACTTTGTTTTTAAGCCATGTAAATTGTCTTTCACTTGGTTCATTGCATTGGTAATTTTTTCCACCAAGGTTTTTATTTGAGTTATTGAGCTTTCATTTAGAAAAATTTTAATTTGACTTGCATATGTATTATTCTCCTATTGAATTCCTTTCTTATTTCATGAATTGACTCTCTGATTTTACTTAAATGTTTATCTGACAACAACAACAAAACCAGAACCACCACCAATAAAACGCTAAATGTGCATCAACAAATAAATATATGCAAGAGTCAGAGGTAAAATTTAATGACAGAGCAGTAGCAAGTACAAAGAAGCATTTGAGTTATATTGCTGGCACAGAGAAAATGCAGTAAATAATTCCAATAACATGTTATTTTGCTATACAACAAAAAGAAAGTCTGATTTTGAAATGCTGATTGTTGTGAGTGAGATAAATAAAACACAGAATTACACATTTTGTATGATGCTGTTTATATGGCTTATCTAGAATAGGACAGTTCATGAAACCAAAGAGCTAAGGAAAGGGCAATGAGTGCATGTTATTTGAAGTGCATAGTGTTTCTATTTGGGATAATGAAGATGTCTGAAATACCATGTGTTACCACTGTCAGTTCAAAAACACATAAACTGATTCTCAATTTCATATGGAATGACCAGGAATTTGGAATGTGAATAGCAAACTTTAAAAAGAGCCAATGTCTGTGTAATATGGTGATTGCAGTTACTGATAGTATTACTCTAAAATAGCTAAAATAAGAAGTCTTGTTACACATATTTATCATAATGAAACATTTAAATAAATGTTTTGGAAAACATATTATAATCTCAGATCACATGTGACAGTGGGAATACTAGAAATGAATAATAAAAACAGAATTTAGTTTTAACAAAGTCCAAACTAGTAATGTTTATAATTATAATTATAATTTATTAGTAATCTTTCTTAAGAGAGCACAACTTAAACCTAAATTCAAAAATAATTAGTATAATTATATTTAAACTAAAAACATATTAAAAATAACATACTTTCTTGATAGAAAATAGAATAAATTAGCAGAAAAATGCGAATAGTCTAGCACTTTGTTGAAATCTTTGAATAAATATTATATTGAAAACTGAAAAAGTAACTACCAGAGCTAAAGTTCAAATAATATTGGCTCAAATTAAAAACACAAAACCAAGAAAGACCATGTCAACAAACTAAAAGAGAAAGAAAGAAAAAAAAAAGTAAGTAGTACAAACATCTAAGTAAAAACAAGACCAGTAAAGGCATTAGCCTTGCAGTTAGCACTTAAAAAGACTCTCTCTCACTTCAAGTCTCTCACTAAGAGATTGCACCACACATATTTCTCAAACACATTAATTTTTTTATTAGTTATGGTTTTCTGGCTATAAAATTGTTACCTAGAATATTTAGAAATTCATAGATCATTTTTTAAAGTATACTGAAATCACCTGTACTCCTATTATCCATGTAGAAAGAATGTATACATCTACATTATAGACAGATGTAAGCAAACTACTTATTGTCTGTATCTGTCACCTGTCTGTAATTGTGTTTACTAGCTATGTATTTTGTCATCCACTATCTATCTTAATTCATCTTAACATTGTTGTCAAACATGGTAATTATGGTTAATAAAGTATTTCAAATATTTATAATCTTTACTTCTTGCTACTTTTCTAATGTCTAATTTTAGGTTCAATCAATTTATATTATTTTATAGTAATAATGATACTATTGTTACAAAAGGAAATAAACTAATATTAACAAAAATAGCTACAGAAAAGAACATAAAGGAAATAACAAACAAGTTTGTGTAAGCTACAAATCTGTTTCTGTAGCATCATCACTAAAAAAAAAAAGTCACAATATACACACAGCACAGTGTTAATGTATAACAAACGCATCAACTGTTAGAAAACTCCATATGATGTGAAAAACAAAGAACAAAATAAATGATCCTGAAATGCACATCCAATTAACTAGTAATCCTGTGAAATTATAACCAAAAGATGCAATGCAAAGTTGGCACTAAAAGGTGTAACCAGAACAGCATTAAAGTGCTAAGTTGAAGTATTTCTGAAATTGCAATAGGATTGATGCTTATGCACGATTACAATGTTTGTTTGCTTTCCCCAGGAAAAATTGACCAGCTCTGCCAGAACTTAGCAAATTACTCTCAGTAGAATTTGGCTTTGAGTAATTGAAACTGTCACATAAATAGTGTTTGGTTACTCTGAACATTCAATCCCTTATAGTCTTTTTCTGCCCCTTCTGCACATGTGCTGTTTTCCAGCCCTGATCCCTCTGGGTCTTTCAGTTTCACTCCTAAAGTTATTCAGATTTCAATCCAAACAGAAAAACTACTGTAATTGGGTATACATTATTGATACTTTTACTATACATTTTCTAATGAACCAATTTGATAAATTTGACACTGGCTAGTGATATTCAAAGAATTTTTTTTCCTTAAATTTGTTTTGTATGGTCATCTCTTATCTTTCTGTACATTCCAAACATACTAGTTAAAATAAATATTGATTTGGAAAGCTCACATAGAAAATGAATCATTCCTTTATATATAGAAATATTCAGGCTTCAGAAAACTGGTATACTCTGTACTTTGTCAAAAGTAATATACTAATCTCATACAGTAAGTTGTATACAAAAATTATATTTCAGAATGAAGAGCGCAAATGTACCTTCGAGTTTAAGTTTCTGTATGTGTGTGTGTGTTTGTGTATATGCAATTCTTATATATGTTCTACCCTTGAAATATTCTTCTGTGCTTTGGTTAGACATGATGTTAAAGTCCTTTAAATGTGCTTTTAATAATATATCCTCAACACTAATTGGAATAAGATGGCCTCATTTCAAATGATTTGGCTAGATGAATATTAAGACTCCTTTAATCAGTGCTCTGACCCCTTTTCTCTCCACAGATATCTCTTCTTCTCTAGGTATTTTTCAGAGTTGCATCTAATATTGCAACTATTGCTATTACATCAAGTACCTATGAGAAACAATAATTTTCATATTTAGTGAGTGAAAATATGAAAATAACAGTAAGTTTGGGAGAAGTAAAATTGCACATAGCAGAAATGATTCTTTCTGTTCCTCAACTCCAAGTTGTAAATATCAAGAGTGACAAGGTTGCCTGTCTTACTGACTTTCCTTTGAGTCTTTCTGGAAAAATGTGTAAGTACCCCAGGGGAATCACATGAATAACAAATCAAAATACTGCTTTAAACATTTATTTTCACAATGAAAATCTTTACACCGAAGAGTCATTCCTGGCAAAAGTGAGTGAATAAGCTGCAGCGTCAGAAGCCTGACTGAGGAACTAAACTTGCATTTGGGTTTAAAATCCAACTGCAGAGAAAGAGCCCCATGATACACTTAAAACAGTTGCAGAAGATTTTAATTTGATAATTCAGTTACAAACTATCACAAGGACTAATATATGTGGACAAGGTCTTTAAGGATTATTTCAGGGCTTTCATTTCTATGCCACACTCTTATGTGCCTCTGAGATCTACACTGTCACAGCACTTTGGGTGCTGCAGAAACCTTAAAAATGTCTTCTTCAGCTTGTTTGCTAGAATTAGAATAAATGACTACAGGAATACTTGAATATAATTATTACACCAAGAACAAATAATAGTCTTCTTGCCAAAAAGGCGTATTTCTATGAGTAAACCTGTAAAATACAATATAAAAAGGATAATAAAAGAAATTAAAACCTTCATGGGTCATGGGTTTCACATAAGCTTCTATGAAGTCTTGGAATTCTGAGACATTTAATTGAATCTTCTTTTTGTGTCCCAAAGGGAAACAAATGATTAACAGGAGACATATAATGGCAGCCATCATAGAGAAGAAAAAGATTCCAAATTGAAAAAAGACAAGGCTCAGAAAGGACTCATTTGCCTGTAGATGAATGTGCCAGGACATGTTACTATATTACATTTTATTATCATTAATCATCTTTACAGTTTGTAAACTTTCAATAAAAATGAAACAAACAGGCATCTTGGTAAAAAGATAAAAACTTGATCAGCTCTCCTCTTCATGCAAATAAAGACACAGTGAGAAAAATTTGCTATCTTCAGGAAATTAAAGATGCAGAGGCTAGTAGCAAACCAGATGCTCACACAATTCACACTTACACATAGGTAACTGATGTATTTATATAGGTTGCTGGAGGTAAATACATGCAAAGAGAGTAACTTTATACATGTGTCAATAGTTATTATCCATGTAAGACAAGTTCTGAAATTGTCAAAACAGTGAGAATGAATCCAATCTTAGAGAACTTCTTGTTTCTGGCACAGTCTGTACAGTTGACAAGTGCAATAAGTGGAGGCCCTAAAACTCCCAGCACAGTTTCACCAGTGGCTAAAAAGAAGTAGATACCTTCTATTGCACGTAGCATCTTCATAGATCCATATTATTGCTCCTGCTTCAATTAATGGGAATTTATCTGCTGCAGAATGCTTCATAGATTGGCTGCTTGATAGATGAGTGATTGTCTCTTCTTTATTTTATTTACATTTAATTTTTATAGTTCAGTTGTTGTCCCCCTTCTGGTTTGCCCTCCAGCAGTTCCTCATCTTATTCCTTCTGCCCCCATACCCCTTGTTTTCAAGAAGATGCTCCCCGAACTCCTCCCCAAGCCTCACCACTACCTGGGGCCTCAAATCTCTTGAGGGTTAGGCATGTTTTCTCCCACTGAAAAGACCACTCAGTTCTCTGCTGTGTACATGTGGAGGGCCTTTGACCACCTTCTGTATGCTGCCAGGTTTGTGGTTCAGTTTCTAAGAAATCTGAAGGGTTTGGGTTAATTGAGATTGCTGGTCTTCATATGGGGTTGCCCTCCTCCTCAGCTTCTTCCAGCCTTTCCCTAATAGACCTACAGGGTTCTGTGACTTCAGTCCAATGGCTGGGTATAAGTATCTACTTTTGTCTCAGTCAGCTGCTTGTTGGACCTCTCAGAGAACAACCATGCTACATTCCTGTCTGTAAGCACACCATAGCACCAATAATAGTGTCAGGCCTTGGAGCCTTCCCTTGAAGTGGATCCCAAGTTGTACAGGTCACTTGGACCTCTTTTTACCCATGCCCTTGTCCTTCTTTTCTTTTTTTGTCTCTGCAGTTATTTTAGACAGGAACAATTCTAGGTCAGGGTTTTGATCGTGAGATGGCACTGTATTCCTTCACTTGATGTCTTGTCTTTCTGTTGGAGGTAGAGTCTACAAGTTCCTTCACCTCACTGTTGAGCATTTTATCTATGGTCTCTCCCTTAGAGTCCTGAGAGTCTCTCACCTCCCAGGTCTATGGTACTTTCTAGTGGGTCCCTTTACCTCCCACCCCCTAAAGTTTCATATTTCCATTCATTCTGCTAGCCCTCAGGGCTTCCAGACTGTCCCTCCTAATACCTGATCATGTCCTCAATTTCCCTTCCCCCTCCCCTCTTCTACCCGGGTTCCTTGCTCCCTCTGCCTCCTGTTGGGTCACTTTTGATATGAAAGTTCTTACAAATAGTTCCTTCAGTTAGCATATTTTATTTTAATAACATTCATACCTTCCTTTCTTTAGTAAGAATTTCCCAAGTGTTTAAGTACAGCAAGCTTCCCCCCCACCCCCCACTGAGCGAATTTTAGTAGATAGATTCTTTAAGCTTTTGTGATTCATGGAGTATGCATTCAACAAAGGCAGAGAACCCTCAGTTAAATTGCTATTGTAAAAGTCAACAATGAGGGATTGGAGAGATGGCTCAGTGGTTAAGAGCACTGACTGCTCTTCCAGAGGTCCTGAGTTCAGTTCACAGCAACCACATCACAACCATCTGTAATGGGATTAAGTGCCCTCTTCTGGTGTGTCTGAAGACAATGACAATATACTCATATACATAAAATAAACAAATAAATCTTAAAATAAGTCAACAATGTGTTGGCAGCCATACATTTCTACAGCCTGCTCAAGGAACCTAGGGACAACAAGATAGTCATCACTAGCTGCCAAGATGAGAAACATTTCCACTGTTGTCATAATTCATGCATTCTCTCTATGTGTATGTCCTCTATTCCCTTATAAAAAGCCAGTGCCTCTTCTCTCCGTTCTCTTTCTGCCTCCATCTGCACCCAGAGGATGTTAGACTCAACAGTCTCATATTTTTATTTCAATTTCAAAGTATGTATTTATGATTGGTATCTTTTTTATCTTAATTAATTAATTAATTAATTTTGGTTTTAAAATAGGTATTGCTACATATCCCAGTTTCTATATGGAATCAAACACAAACACACAGACAGACAAACAGACACAGACAGACAGACACACACACACACACACACACACACACACACATTGATATAGATGATATAGATATTTAGATATATAGATATAGATAGATATAGATATAGATATAGATATGGATATGGATATAGATATAGATGTGTAGATGTGTAGATATGTAGATATATAGATATATAGATATATAGATATAGATGAGAGAGAGAGAGAAGTATAATCTTGTAAGTTTAACTGAACCTGCAGAGCTAGAGGATACTTAGTACACAGAACTGGTATAAATGGGTCCTATTGCTGTATTGCCTTTTGAAGATTTTCTTAACCAAAGAGGACCAAGGCATTTATCTGCATGGGCATGGGAAACTGTTTGTTTATTTTTATTATACAACCATTTGATTTTCCTAAAATTATTTCAGTGGTGATAAGGTATATTAGTTTTACAACATAGCAGTTGAGAAGAATGGACAAAGAAGTTCAATATTCTCAAGCAAGACTGAAATTTGTGTGTGTTAGCTACTAAAATTTCAATTATGTCCTCAGGACAAAAGCTGGAACATCACCAACTTCATTTTAGAACCCAGGTCACATTTATCACACACACACACACACACACACACACACACACAAAACCCTCAGAATTTACCACCCAATCTTGCCCTTATTTCGCTGCAAACCCTCTCTGTCTCTCTGTGCTATCTCTTTAAACAGTGATTTTGTTGTTTCCAATTGAAAGTAGAAGTTGAAAATAGAAGTTGGCTGGAGATTTCCTTAAAGATCTTTCTTTTATTTATTTATTTTTTAGCTTTAAAAATATCTATTTACATCCCAAATATTGACTCCACCTAATGCCCTTACCCATTCACCTCTTACATCCTCCCTCATATCCTTCCTCCTTGGTGTGTCATGGTTCTACAAGATTAGGCACATCCTCTTCCACTGAGCCCAGAAGCAGCAGCCCCATGCTTCATAAGTGCCTGGGGCCTCAGAGCAGCCTGGGTATGCTCTTTGGTTAGTGGTTCAGTTTCTGAGAACTCCAGGCATTCAGTTTCTGAGAAGTCCAGAATAGTGGACTCTGTTGGTCTTGTTTTTTTTTTTTTTTTTTTTTTTTGGTTTTTCGAGACAGGGTTTCTATGCATTGCCCTGGCTGTCCTGGAAATCACTCTGTAGACCAGGCTGGCCTCGAACACAGAAATTTGCCTGCCTCTGCCTCCCAATTGCTGGGATTAAAGGCGTGTGCCACCACTGCCCGGCCTCTGTTGGTCTTCTTACTGGGTTGACTTCTCCTTCAGTTTCTTCAATTCTTTCACTTTGTCCAATGCTTGGCTGTGAGTATCTGCATCTATCTCAGTTAACTGCTTGTTCTCAGTTAACTGCTTGTAGAGCCTCTCAGAGGACAGGCATGCTAGGGTCCTATCTTCAGTCTCTGCTCCATTTTTGTCTCTGAATCCCTTTTAGATAGGAACAATTTTGGGTGAAATGTTTTGTGGTTTGTTGATGTCCCCATTCCTCCACTGAAGTGGAAGTTTCTGGTTTCTTTGGAGACTCAGTTGTGTCATGTGATGTTTTACTGGAAATTGTTTTATGAATGGATGTTTTTGCTGAAGCAGACATGTGGAAGAATGTTTTTCTAAGAACAGACACTATTTTTTTTTCTGGAGGCAACCTAGAAATTGGTCATGTGATGTTTTCCTAGAGCAGATGTTTGGGAGAACACATGATGTTTGCAAAGGATGTAAATATAGCCCAAAGGACAGTAGTCTATGTTAGATGGTACTGGTATGCCTTACTGTTTCTTTGTTGGTTATCATTTGTCATGATTTCATAAAGAGAAATGTACCAAAAAAAAAAAAAAAACAAAACAAAACAAAACAACAAAAAAAACCCCTTCTGGTGGTGTTCTGTCCACGTCTTGCCACATCTGTAGATCCGGGCTTGTTGGTAGAGGCTTCCAGTTTCTTCTGGATCTACCTGCTGTTGCTGATTCCTGAATGGTGCTTTTGAGTGGATTGAGCTCCTCCTCCTGCTGCTGCTGCTGCTGCTGCTGCTGCTGCTGCTGCTGCTGCTGCTGCTGCTGCTGCTGCTG
>JANHMN010000008.1:78127530-78151989 GCA_030674055.1 Rhabdomys pumilio | reverse complement strand
ACACACACACACACACACACACACACACACACACACACACACACACAGAGAGAGAGAGAGAGAGAGAGAGAGAGAGAGAGAGAGACAGAGAGACAGAGAGAGACAGAGAGAGACAGAGAGGGAGAGGGAGTGTAAAAGTGAATTTTTAAAATAGATATGCTTTACCTGGAGAAAAGAGCCTTTGAGGGGCTTCAGTAGAGCCCTGCTACCTCTATTTTCCTTCCTTTGGTCAATTTTGTAACCCTTCTTCAATTCTTTCAGACTATATATTTTTTAAAAAAAATATTGTTATTCTTTATTTTTTTCACAGCCCAGTCATTATTCCCCTCCTGGTCCACTCTCTGACTGTTTCTTATCCCTTACCTTCTCTCCTGTCTCCAAGAGGATGTCTATACTCTCCAACCATCACCCCATGAGACTTCTCCACTCCTTGGGGCCTCAAATCCCTCGGGGGATAGATGCGTCTTCTCTCACTTCTCTCACTGAGGCCAGCCCAGGCAGTCTTCTTCTGTATATGGGTTGGGGGCTTCATATCACCTGGTGTATGCAGCCTGGTTGGTGGCTTAGTGTCAGATTGCATTTTAAATTTTAACAAGGAATAAAGTTTAAAGAGGAATTCATATAATGTTTAGAATTCTAATGCAAGGCCACTATGATGCTTCCCTTTTTCTTCCACTACAACTGTTTTCCCTTTGTATAATTAATGTTAGCTAGGACACTGCCTGTAGTGCATGATATCCAATGAAGTCACAGAGCAAGCCTCAGCCTTCAGCATCTATACATTAAAGGGCATATTACAGATAATGAAATCTCTTAAGCACTGGAATGATCCATTTCAAACACCCACTACAGGCCATCCCCCCCCAAAGAATAAATAAATTTTTTTCAAGCCCTTGCAAAGTGAAGGAAAAATATTTAAGAAAGACCAGTTTACCCCACTTTTGCCAGGTGCGACACAATCAAAGTAACTCCTGCTCTAATAATCTCTGTCTCCTGCCTCTGTCTCCTCTGATTTTCAGTTGATCTCTTTGATGGCATAAGTGGAACTATAGAGTCTGGAAATAATCAGGGTCCTGGATTCCAGTTCTTGGATTTCAAAGTGTTGACTCTGAGGGAGAATTATGCATTCAATGACTCAGGAGCCTGCAACTATCTAAGTAGCTACATAAAAATGAAAGTTGATTCTTTTGACGAATCTTTTGTAAACCAGCTAAACATCTAATCTCTAGATACAGAGCTTACCTAGTAGAACAGGAATGCTGATTTATTCAGAATGCCCTCTTGCCTGGTATTTTTCTTCTGACTTTGTTCCACCTCTTCTGTTGCTTACACTCAGAGTGCTGCAACTTCTTTTAGCTTGATTTTGTCCAAAGAGGATGAAGGTTATCATGAGTAGAAGTCATGCCTACCATGACTAAGCACTAGTCTATGTTCTCCTCAACCTTCAGAAAGTGGGTATCATTGGTGAATCCAGAGTTAACTTCCCAGCCTTCCAGCTCCTCACTGGGAAAGTCATATGTTAACATTCACTAGACTACAATAGAGAATCACATGGCCAGTACTGCTATAGAATCATATAACACAATGTTAGGTGTTGTTTAAATTCCTCAACCTTTTTACTTTCCTCCAGAGACCTGGTAGGGTGAGGGTTCTCTAGCTAGTAGATGTTCTCTTAGAATCAATATCCTTGTATATGTGTACTTTAAGATATGGTCCTGCTTTATGACACAATACCATTAATAAAGAAATTTCTAGTGAGCTTCTGCTCTTACAGTGGAGCAATTGAGTTATTGCTCCTACAATGCCAAACAAAAACAAGAACCAGAAGAACATCTGGGAAATAATAAAGTGGTTGAAAGAAGCATATATGAACCCTTTTTTTCTTCCTGGCAATAAAGCTTGTTCTTTCCCAGTGCTTGATTCCATCTTCAACTTGTATTAATATATGTCTTACTCGCTGTTTTTCAAGTGTGCCCTCAATTTAATTGCAGACAACCAGCACTAGTATTTATTTATTTATTTATTTATTTATTTATTTATGAGAAACAAGTGAAATCTCAGACAGGGTTTTTCATTTTAACAGATGCTAATTTTCCCGTCTATACAAGGGTTATTCTGTGATAAGTGTTTGAGAGATATTTACTGCTTTGAACTTAATGTACAATACACTTTAACAAAGCTAATTTCAGTTTTGTTGGAAACAAAATTCTTTTTCCAGAATGTCTGTATAACATGGCAACTGCTAATGGCTCCCAATAAAACCTGACACATAGTGTCTTAGTCGATGCTTTATTTTTGTAAAGAAACATCATGACCAGTACAACTCTTGTGGAAATAAGCCAGAAAAATAGAACAGAAAAAAAGAAAAGAAAGAAGGAAGAAAGCATTTAATTAGGCTTACTTACAGGGTCAGAGGTTTAGTCCATTATTGTCATGACAGGGAGTATTGTAGCAGGTAGACAGATATGTAGGTAGAGAAGTACAGAGTTCTATATCTGGATGCAAAGCAGCAGGAAAAGAGAGACACTGTCTGACCTGGGCTTTTGAAATTTCAAAGCCCACCTTCAGTGATATACATCCTCCAAAAAAAAAAAACCACACCTACCCCAACAAAGAAAAACATCTTCTAGTAGTGCCACTTTCTGATGCCTAAGCATTCACATATATGAGCCTTAGGTGGGCATTTATATTTGAATAACTACACCTGGTTACAGTGACCTTCCCTTAAGTTTATCCAAAGAGGAGAAGCAGTCTTGACTGTCTCTGGGTTGACTGTGTAGGCATGAAAATAGGTTTGATCTCTTGCTTTTGTGTTGTAGGTAGTTATTATGGAAGATATATAACAAGAAATAAATCTAAGTAAGTGTATAAAGCCTTTTGAATTCATGCTGAAAAGAATAAAGGATTAGAAAACTTTTTAGTTATTTTTTACCCTATGCTTTCATGTGCTCTCATGACCATCTCCTTTTGGTTTGGCTTGTATAGTTCTTAATTTTTTTCTGGTTGGACTCAGTGAGGGCAGCATAAAATAGCCCCAGTGATTTAAAGGATGGCTGGGTTTGTTATTGTTGTTTTTGTTATTATTATTATTATTACTATTATACTAAACAAAAAATTTATTTAACAAATATTTTTTATTTAACAAGTATTTTGGTCCCTACCTTTAGAAACACTAGCTTATATAACCAGTGATTCACTGTTTAGTATTCTTTTTGGGTATTCAGAGACAGTAGGAGCTACAATCAAGAAAATATATTTATTAGATGCTAATGAAACTGTTATTGTGAAGACTTAATTGGCTTTAAATTATTAAGTTTCTTTTCGATGTCATTTTGATTATTATTTTACAAACTGTAGAATTTTCATCTATATCTGCCATTTTTGTTCTTATTAAAAATTCATTGTTCTACCCTATCCCCTTTCTAATTCTTATTCCAGCAACAAACAAGTATCTTCTTTATAGAGTGGACCTTATTAGCACAATACAGCAATAGCTCCCTCGTGTAATTTAGCCAGTTTACTAACAATGTTTCTGTGTTTTCTTCTCTCATATTAGCTCACACATATCAGAAAAAATGTCCCAGTATGATTACATGAGCCACAAGTAGCTTTGTGCTTGAGGCTCTCTGGTCATGGTGCATATGCTGCGTCCCCTGTTCCTGATCTATTAGTGAATTCTCTCCTTCAACATTTATCTGTGTGTGGACAAAATGCCATACATATAAAGCTATGAAAATGAGCAATAAACTAAGAATTGTGCATTTTTAAATAACATTTGTCTAGATATTTTATTTCTAAAATGGAGATTATAATGTTGAATATTTTTTGAAATATCAGTGGTGTCTAGTCCAAAGAGGTCATGATTGAAAGAAAAGATATAAGTGAAGATGATAGTATCTCTTCTGTATATTTGGCCTTTGAAAAAATCTTTCTCTAGGAAGATTTTCAGGACAGGCACAGGGATGGGTTTCTTGACTTGTTTTGTAAGCTTATTGTTCAGTTAACATGCCAATTAAACAAAACCATTTTGTAGGACAGAGAACACTTGTCTCTCTCAAGTGCTCCAACTGAGAGTATAATGTATGTTGAAAACAAATTATCATCAAATCCTCCATATGGAGATCCTCTGTGGGCATTTCCTCTTCTGAATGACTAGGCAGGCCACAGTTAGGAGGAAAGGCTGTTACCACAGATCTTTTACAACCATCTGTTTACTTGGTTCACATGAGGCTTTTCACAGTGTCCTAGACATTTAGAGGCGAAGTAAATCCATCTCTTTACTGAAATTCCTAGTATGCCAGAAACAGCATTCTGGGCAGAGTGACTCAATGTGTTCTTGTGCCTTTATTCTCTGCCACTACTGATAACTTCTCAGATGTTTAGTGCCCTTTCAGACACAGGTTGTAATATACAACATACAGTTGCTGACAAAGAGTCTTATATATACAGCTCTTTTCCTCTCTACATTTTAGAGTCCAAGCTCAGCTCATGGCATATTCAGTAACAAATAGGCATAGAATATTGGAAGCCTCTATCTTGAGTTGTTTTAAGATTTTTTTGCTTTCTTTCTAGAAATTATTTTTCAGGCCAGTCCTGGAAGTTTACCTGAGGAATAGTGGAAGAAAAAATTTCAAATTTTTTGAATTTATCAGACATTGAACTCCATTGACTCTGTAGACCAGACTGGCCTCAGACTCAGATATCTGCCTGCCTCTGCCTCCCAAGTGCTGGGACTAAAGGCATGTGCCACCACTACCTGGCGAACTCCATTGAAACACCCAGAGCTAAATGCTTGCTTGCATCAGGAGCCCAGCCCAAATACTTCCCCTCACCTTTGGATTTTTTTGGAAACTCTACACTTCCTGCAATAAAAATGATACACAATCCTGTGTTTAACTATTATTTTTATAAGCTACAAAGATAGGTAAAGATGGTATTCACTCTGAATGGTATAAATCCCATGTCTAAAGCAATGAAGCTTAGTGAAGGAAGTTGGAGCTCATCTCTTGAGATCCTCTTTTGCCTTCATAAATCCTCCATAGGCCTCTTAGCTTTAATGATCTCTCTGTTTCTCTTTCCTTATCCCTTTCCCCAACTCTGTCTCCCTCTTTCCTATTCCATCATTTCTTTGACTTTCTTAGTCTCACTCACTTTAACTCTCACTTTCTCTCTTTCTCTCTCAACTAGTTTGAAAACAAATTAGTAAATTTATCATAGCTCACACTTGCTGCTCACAATCCAAGAATCTGGGAAAATCACAGACACAAGAGCATGAGTCAGCAGGAGTCAGAAGCAGGCCTTTCTGTATTCATAGAAAAGAAGTGGAGAGTAGGCTAGTGGATAAAAGCATCTGCCTCGCAGACGTGAGTACCTGAGTTAGATTCCAGGAACCTGTGTGAAAGTAGAAGGATGGGACTAATCATTTCATGTTCTTCTATGACCTTCACATCTCCAACACACACATTGCACACACACACACACACACACACACACACACACACACACACACATTTGTAATTTTAATTTTTAGAAAAGGTAGTGAATGCTTATGTTCAGTATTCCCTCTCCTGTTAATTTAGATTATGCTTCTGCATGTAAAATTGAGCCTCAATATTTAGAATGGTTCAACCATGCTGAGAGATCTATCAGCAGGTAAGAATATTAAGTGTTCTTCCAGAGGACCAGAGTTTCGTTTCCAGCACCATGTCAAGCAACTAACAATAGCCTGTAACTTATGTTAAATGTGATCCAGCATCCACTTCTGGTATCATAGTGCTTCCAAATACATGCGGAATACCCCCATCCACGTATAATCCCTCGCACATACACAGACACATAGAGGTGTACACACACACACACACACACACACACACACACACGGCAGTAAAAGTAAAATCAATAAATAAGTGAAATAAACTGGGTCTTCCCACATCAGTTAACCCAAATGAACAAATAATTCACAGGTATGTTAAAAAACCTAATCCAGGCAATTTTCTATTGCCACTTCCTCCTAGGTTATACCAAACCCAGACATTTTGTGGAAAATTGAAATTGACAAGCAAAAGGGACTTATTAATTTAAGTGTGTGTGTGTGTGTGTGTGTGTGTGTGTGTGTGTGTGTGCATGGATGTTTGTGTTTATTCATGTGCAAGTTTGAGGTTGACACTGGGTATTTTTGGCAATTGATTTCGACCTCACATTTTTCAATATTAAAAAAAAAATCTTTGCTGTGACATCATATGGTTTAGATTTGCATGGGTTGTAAAGGCAAACATTTGATTGGGGTTGGCTGACAGTTTCACAAGTTTAATTCATTATCATCGTAGCCTGAAGCAAGGCAACATGCATGTAGGCATGATGCTAGAGAAGGAGCCAAGAGTTCTACATTTTTATCCAAAGGTAGCAGGAAGAGACTTTCACCCAGGCCCTTCCCCATAGTTACACACTTTCTCATCATGGACTCAGATACACCAACAAGAAAACACCTCATAATAATGGTAATCCCTGAGTCAAGCGTATTCAAACTACTACACAGGACCTCAGGATGTTGTTTTCTGTCCTCTCACCGCAGTTCTTAAGTATTAAGAATATAGATGTGAGTGCCCATCCCTATTGATGTTCTGTAATTTGGTGGCCTTGTTTTATTTTTGTTTCAAAAACAAGTAATAAGTCATTCTGTTTGCTATACTCTTCTGCTGATTCTTATTGTTCTTGCTATCTTTGGTTCTGTCTTTTTCTGATACTTAGAAGATTTAATATTTCTTTCCATGAAAATTGTTAAGTGCTAAGCTCTAAGCACTACCATCTTTATCAACTTACACTGTCATCCAATGAGAAACAGGAGGAAAATATCTACTAATCTTCATCTCTCGGACAATGCTTTACATGGCCCGTCATGGCAACATCCACATTTTATTGTGTTATGGATCCTAGGATGCATTTTTTTCTGGAATCATTATTCTCCACATTGAAATTTAGGTTGTTGGATGAGTTTTCTGTTCGGGGGTTGGTTCTATTTTCTCATTAGTTCTATAATTTGCTAAGAGATTGAAAACATGAGGGAAAACTTCTGATATCTTGGAAACAGCACTTTTAAAAAAGATGGCCCCAGCATAGCTGTGTGAAGCCAGCAGAAGGAGAGCCTTCACCAGGTAGCAGCAGATTAAGTTCCAATGAGAAGAAAGTAATTTAGACATGAATAGGCTTGTTGAATTAATTATGGAGTGAATATTTTACTCTGATATTTGATTCTGGATAGAGGAATAGTAACCAAACATGAGGCACTACTAATAGAATAGATTGCAACATTATATGCTTACAGGTCATTTGTCATCATTTTCCAAGCTCCAGTAACCTGTTATCACCAATTTGTTTTCTTCAGAACAAAAGGACATTTTCACTAAACTACACAAATGAGCATGAACATCTACACAGTCAGATTCTCTAACAAGTTTCAGAGGTAATTAAGACTAACGTGTCCTTCTCTCAGTTTGTTTGTCTGAGTCACAGTCTCACTACATATCCCTAGTTGACCTGTAAAGCCTACAAGTAGATCAAACTGTAATCTTGACAGGTATTGGGATTACATTCATGCACTCCTAAGTCTGACATTCTCCTTTCCTTTTAACCTTTACATAAGAAAATAAGTCTCTTTCCAAACAGAACTATTCTTTGAAATGAATGACTTTCATCCCACAAATTAGTGACACTCTTGTGAAATGTATTATATATTTACTGTTGCTTCCAACTTCTTATTTTGTCTAGTTCAGAATTATGATGTTTAATACATACAGCTTTATATCTCTGTATGGTCTCATGAATCCTTCTTTTCTACTGTCATTTCTAGTTCTATGTCATTCTTTACATCATTTTGTATATAAATATTTTTTAACTTTCCCATGTTCAAATGTCAAATGATAAGGATACACACCTTGATTAACACAAGACTACATGCTTTTACACTTTTAATTCTGCTGGATGCTTGTTAATTTTATTCATTTAAAATTACTATTAAAGAATTTCAATAAAGGGAACATACAAACACATTATATATCTGAGTTTCCAACATTTAATTTTTGATTTTGATTTTATCTCCTAAAAATCTTCACTACTCTGAGAAAAACTCTATTATCATCAGAAACAGTGATTTTTGTTCAGTTGTATAAATTGTGTAACCGAAGATTAAATAAAATGCATTTTCATTTAGTTTAAATCAGGTAAAACATAAACTACAGTGATGTGACTTTTTAATTGTAAAAGTATCATGAGATTCTGGAAAGGCATTGGCAACTGAAGCTTATTTTGTGAGTATTTAAAATTATCACCTACTCTTGTAAGTGTATTGACTAAATAAGTACACAACAAACCCAGAAAGCCCTGGGAACATGCTACATAAAACTACATGCTACCATTGACCTGAATACAAAGAATATCATCCAACATCTAGGAATCAGAAACCCAGTGTGTTCCCAGCTTTGCACAAAAAGTATTGCAAGCAACAGGGAATGATGAAATGGACTGTAAATATGAACAACCAGTCCTTATTGTTGTGGAGCACCAATGGCAGCAGAGGCCAAATCTCAGCAGACTTTGCTCACTCCAAATTCCACCTGGAACAGGGTCTGAAATAAGTTCTGTGCCACATGAACAAGTGAAAGGAAACCCTTAGGGCATTGTAGTGAAGAGAAATTGCTCAATGAATTATCAGAATTAATAAAACATTAGCGAAGAAGAACAAATAGTTAAAGTTCATGAGAAAAGTAGAGGCTAGACACACAGACAGGATGTTTTGGTGAAAATTTTGTTCTAGTTTGCAGTACAGTCCATGACAGCTGTTATTTCATGGCTTAGTTTGAGAACATAAGCAGTGGCATGGCCCACAATATTAGGGACCAGGCATCTTCTTGTTTTTGACTTGGATTCCTGTCACAACTGCAGCCTTTCAATAACTATGGTCAAATGTCATGTTTTCTTGACCAGGAAATATCATTATTAAACACAACATTCTGTCTTCGAGTTGACAGCTGTTATCATTGGCCAAAGGATTTCCTCCCTCTGTTTATCTTAAACCAATTTGTAGACAGCATGCCCAAGCTTCCAGAGATTAAAGAAGCTTTTGTCTTCAATTGTGTAATATAACTAGGCAACTAGTCCGAACCATTTTATATAAAATTTCTACATTAATAAGCACAGAATTTACCTAGAATGCTTAAAGTATTGTCTTACAGATATCTTCCTGTAGAACATTAAAAAATTAATCTCCACAGTAATATCTGTCAAATGTTCCAGTCTCTTCTCAAGTCTTTTATAACACCCATGTCTTAACAAGGTTGTTAGTAATTCTGTTTTTCAGTACCTTGTGATTGTTCTTCATAGTCTACTATGCCAAAAGTAGCACAGACTTACAAATTTCCATACTAATTCTGTTTACTGATCACATATTAATTTACAATAACTTTGCAATATACTGATGATCATTTTCTGAAAAATTACAACCTTTGGACTAGTAATTTTATGTATCTAAATGCTATTCTACTTCTCAGGATTTAGGGCAGGAAACACTGATTGATCATTTTCACCTGGTTACAAACGCATGCTAAGCGTCATGAGAGAAAGCTGAAAGTTGATTATACAGAGGTTCAAAGCAGCATGACATTGCCCCTTCTGTCCTTATCTTACTGCAGTGTGAGTTGGATTACTCAATTCTGGTAATCAGGGTTCTCACTCAACTTTCATCCTCTCTTCTCTGTGTCTTTGGTGCCAGTTTGTTCTCTGATAGCTTTCTATGCTCCCCACATTTAGGAATTCCCCATAAATGTTTGAATTCTCTGTTAAATACTTACTGTTAACATCTGGAAGTAGTATTGTTTCATTCTCTATATTTATTTTTATTTGTTAAGTGCCATATCCCCTGTATGGAAGTAAGAGGACAACTGGCAAATGTTAGTTTTCTCCTTTTACAATGTGGGTCCTAGGTATTGAAGATTTAGTCCTGATGGAGCCTCATTTCATTCTTTTAGAAGAACCATAAAGAAGTAGATTCTTTGAGCCAACAAGAGGAGGGCATTCCTGAGTAAAGAGTAGAGGTGTCAGTCAAAGCATCTTCTGTACAAGAAAGTCTCCACATGCTCTCCTAAGGACTTGCTTTTTTAAAATTCTTAGTTCTCTTTTTATGACCTTTGGTTATTTGTTTTACCACCTTTTGGAAGGAATGTGCCCTGAGTAGTAGAAAATCTGTTGAATATCTAGAAGTAATTAACTATTGACACATGAAAGACTGGCAGAGTTCTCATTGCAGTTTCGACTATCAGAAAAGGACTTAATAGCAATCCCACTATAAAAGAGCTTAATAAACACTGACATAATTTTAATAATTCTTATAGGATCATTATAAAGAATTGAGAAGTCACATATTTGTCTATATAGGGTCATTACAAAACAGTACATTGCCATAGCTTTGCATAGATTTGTTCAAAGTGGGTGAGCTAATACTATCTAGTTATTGTCATATATGTTTAATAATAGCAGGAAAAGCATATTAATAGCAAGAATCTTTCCTAAAATGATTACTTCTGAGCCTTGCCTGCCAGAGCTTTGCCATAGATATTAATCTAAAGTGAAGTCATTTCAGGAAGTTCACCTGCTAGTTATTAGCTTGTCCTATGATGGCTTCTTACACTTGCCCATATGGCCAAGGTATTTGTAAATATACTTTGAGTCTGAGTCTTAATTCTGGGTACATGGAGATGGGAGAAAGAACAAGACCCAAGTCTACAAATGCACCCAACTAAGGCAT
Organism: Rhabdomys pumilio; assembly: GCA_030674055.1. Taxonomy (NCBI): domain Eukaryota; kingdom Metazoa; phylum Chordata; class Mammalia; order Rodentia; family Muridae; genus Rhabdomys; species Rhabdomys pumilio. The sequence continues at coordinate 78,141,194 of JANHMN010000008.1, read as the reverse complement.
AGAATGTAAAATAATATGAGAAACTCCAAAGTAGAGGCACAAACCCTCCTAAAAACAAAAGTTTAAATTATGTATTTATTTATAAAAAAAAGGATGCAAAAAAGTATTGGTTTAATACTTTCTTAAAAAAGGAAGTCCCCTACTTATAGCAAAGCTGCCTTAAAGAAGATCAGAGGCCTGTAAACTGCAAGTAGTGAGCAGAAATCCATGCCAACCTACTGTGTGCCCAACAGAACAGTTCAGTTCCAGGAAGCTATGCTTAAAGTTGTGTACAAGAGGCAATTAGATCCCAGAGACATTGAGTGTTCATGTAGAGAGAGGAGCATGCAGGCTGTGGAATACCATGCAGAGGGTTGTGAAGGAATGAAATGGCTCCAATCCCATACTGCCACAGGTGCACCACCCTCCTGGACTGCACAGAAGCCAGAGACTCTATCTTAACCAAATTTGGTAGGGCCCAGGGATTTGAGATTGTTGGTAGGCAGGAGCCCCACAATGGCAGTCTATGATTGTTCAAAGCTGAGACATCAGAAAAACACAATTAAGTCAGAGTGAGACCCTTTGTTGATAGTTACAGCCTCTTGAAAACAACAGAACGGGTAAAGGAAAAACAGATATTTTATATTTACACTAAACATTTTTTTAATCTTCATGGTCCTCAAAGGCAAATTTTATAGCCAAAATATGCTCAAGAAATAATAAGAAAACATACCCCATTCCCAAAAGATGGAGTACTTAATTTTTTGGTTATTCAATGGGTGTGACATGTTTATAGTCATTTAATAAGGGCTGGTTACAATAGTTTGTGTCTTGGACAGGGAGGAAACAAAATAGAGAACTTTGATTCAGGGATTTCTTCTTTTATTTCCTTTAGTTTTCTCCCTTCTTTCTGTTTTAGGTAATGCGAAGGGTGTTCCAAAGAAAAGGGGAGGAAATAGAAACACTGCAAGAACATTAGACTAAAAGAGGTAAATTTCTGAACCACCTGATTGATTTCCCGAGTGCTTATACCAGTTTGCAATCTTAGTAATGGAGGAGTGTTCCTATTCCTCCCATCCTTGCCAGAATGTACTGTCACTTGAGGTTTTGATGTTTGCCCTTCTGATTGGTTTAAGGTAGACTCTAAGGGTCATTTTGATTTGCGTTTCCCTGATGACTAAGAATGCTGACCATTTCTTTAAGTACTTCTTGACCATTTAAGATTTTTCTGTTGAGAAATTTCTGCTTATCTCTGTACCCCATTTTTAAACTGAGTTATTTGGTTATTTGGAGTCTGAATAAATGAGTTCCTTATATATGTTTATGTTAGCACCCTGACTGATGCAGGATTAGTGAAGACTTTCCAATCTGTAAGCAAATATTTTGTCTTATTTACAGTGTCCTTTGCATTACAGAAGCCTTTCAGTTCCATGATATCCTACTTGTCAATTGTTAGTCTTAGGGTCTGAGCCATTGGTGTTCTGTTTAGGAAATTTTTCCCGGTGCATGGGTTTGAGGCTATTTTTTGAATGCGTAACAGATCTGTGAGTCTTCCACACAAAACCCTTGATAGCTTATAGCCTACCTATCTCCTAGGAGGTCTGCCATAATCAGGATCACAGGTGAGAATGCCTCCTCAGTACCACCACAAGTTGGGACTTTCACAGAGCTCAGCAGAAATGGGATCTACACTTCTCTGCCTGTGTACCATACACCTTCTTGTCTGCAGCTATACCTGATCACATGGCATATCAGTGAGCCTGTCACCCCCACAGCCACCAATGGTTCCATAGTTTACATCTTTTTCAAGAGTTCAAACATAACCAGGAATATAGGTGAGACACTTACGCCTACACTTATGCCACCTGGGACCCCAAGACAGTTCAACAGCAGCAAGATCTATCCTGCTCTGGTCATGCATCATCCCCCATTAATTCTACACCCCATCAGAACCTGTGACAGGGTTGCAAGTCTGCCACCATCCCATTCCTTGGTCCCCTAGTGCTAGTCTGTTCCCCAAGAAGTCTGCCTTAATCAGCAACACAAAGATATGGGGGTCACATGAGGCCTGCCCTAACCAGTGATGGCACTGCCTGCCTACAAGAGACCTACTACAATGCAGGCCAAGCAGCTCTATCTGATCCAAGGGGGCCTGCTTTAGTCCAAGACACCCAGGCCAGCTCACACCAGAAAAAAAAGTTGGCAAAAGACAAGTGCAAGAAAATAAGCAATAGAAGCCAATGTAATTTGTCACCATCAGAACCCAGTTCTCCCTCTACAGCAAGTCCTAATTATACTAAAACATCTGAAGAGCCAGATTCTGAAATAAAATCCATTCTCATGAAGATGATGGAGGCCTTTAAGGAAGATATAAATAACTTCCATAAAGAAACACAGGAAAGATCTGAGGCCTGAAGCAGACACCCGCCTGGTCTGCTTCTGGGGGCACTGGATCCCTCCTGACCCATCCTTGAGGGTGCAAGGAACCCAGAGCAGTAGGTAAGAAGACCCACTCACTGCCCTAAGCCCAGAGCTGAGGGCAGGGAGTGCTCAGATTCCAGTAGAACCCCAAACCCCGCCCCTGCGGAATAGCACATCCCTTCTGCCTCTCTCCCGGAACACTGAACCCAGAGTGGCAGAGGACCAAAGTAACTCAGAGCGGCATACAACATATCACGAGACTTAATAGAGGAGCCACGGCACTCAGAGAAATGGACACATTAGCCTGAGACATCCTAGAAGAGACATTACACTCAGAACAGTGGACACCTAGCTGGACTGCTACCTAGGAGACACCATATTCTGAGTTATCCTAGAGCTATCATCGTACTCAAAGCAGCTAGAGAAGATCACAGAGACATTGGGACCACAAGGAGACCAGAAACAAGCAAGATAACTGGAAAGGGAGGCCTCAATCAGAGACAGAAAGTACAGGGAGCACTCGCATTAACCAAATGGCAAAAGGCAAGCGCAAGAACGTAAGCAACAGAATCCAAAGTTACATGGAAACATCAGAACCCAGTTCCCCCATTATAGCAAGCCCTGAACACCCCATCACACCAGAAAAGCAGGACTCAGAATTAAAATCTCTTCTCACGATGATGCTAGAGGACTTTAAGAAGGACATATATAACACTCTCAAAGAAATTAAGGAGAACACAGACAGACAGATAGAAGCCCTTAAAGAGGAAACACAAAAGTCCCTTAGGGAATTGGAAGAAAAAATATCCAAACAGCAGAAGGAATCAAACAAAACCTCCCAAGATTTAAAAGGGAAGTAGAAACAATAAAGAAATTACAAAGGGAGACTACCGTGGAGATAGAAAAACTAAAAAAAGGATCAGGAGTCATAGACACAAGTATCACCAACAGAATACAAGAGATAGAAGAGAGATTCTCATGTGCAGAAGATACCATGGAAAACATTGACACAACTGTCAAAGAAAATGCAAAATGCAAAAAGCTACTAACCCAAAACATACAGGAGATCCAGGATACAATGAGAAGGCCAAACCTAAGGATAATAGGTATAGATGAGGGGGAAGACTCCCAACTTAAAGGGCCAGTAAATATCTTCAACAAAATTATAGAGGAAAACTTTCCTAACCTACAGAAAGAGATGTCCATAAATATACAAGAAGCCTACAGAACTCCAAATACTTTAGACCAGAAGAGAAATACCTCCCTTCACACAATAATCAAAACATCAAATGTACAAAACAAAGAAAAAATACTAAAAGCGGTAAGGGAAAAAGGTAAATTTACATATAAAGGACGACCTATAAGAATTACACCAGATTTCTCACCAGAGACTATAAAAGCCAGACGATCCTGGATGGATATCATACAGACCCTAAGAGAACACAAATGCCAGCCCAGACTACTATACCCAGCAAAACTTTCAATCAATATTGATGGAGAAACCAAAATATTGCATGATAAAATCAAATTTGCACAATATCTTAACACAAATCCAGCACTTCAAAGGATAATTGGGGGAAAACTCCAACACAAGGAGGGAAACTACAACCTAGAAAAAGCAAGAAAGTAATCTTCCAACAACCCTAAAAGAAGACCCCTACACAAACATAACTCCAATGCCAATAATAACAAAAATAACAGGAAACAACATTCATTATTCCTTAATATCTCTTAATATCAATGGACTCAACTCTCCAATAAAAAGACATAGACTATCAGACTGGATACATAAACACAACCCAGAATTTTGATGCATACAGGAAACGCACCTCTGTGAAAAAGACAAACACTACCTCAGAGTAAAAGGATGGAATACAATCTTACAAGCAAATGGTCCCAAGAAACAAGTTGGAGTAGCCATTCTAATATCAAATAAAATCAATTTTCAACCAATAGTAATCAAAAAAGATAAAGAATGACACTTCATATTCATCAAAGGAAAAGTCTACCAAGAGGAACTTGAAATTCTGAACATCTATGCTCCAAATGGAAGGGCACCCACATACATAAAAGAAACTTTACTAAAACTTAAAGCATACATTACACCCCACACAATAATATTGAGAGATTTCAACACCCCACTCTCAGCAATGGACAGATCATAGAAACAGAAACTAAATCGAGAAACAATGAAATTAACAGAAGTTATGAACCAATTGGACTTAACTGACATCTATAGAACATTTCATCCTAAAGTAAAAGAATATACCTTTTTCTCAGCACCTCATGGTACCTTCTCCAAAATAGACCATATAATTGGTCACAAAACAGGCCTCAACAGATACAAAAAGATTGAAATAATCCCCTGTACCCTATCAGACCACCATGGACTAAGACTCGTCTTTGACATGGACAAAAACAACGGAAAGCCAACATACACATGGAAACTGAACAATGCTCTACTCAATGATAACTTGGTCAAGGAAGAAATAAAGAAAGAAATTGAAGACATTTTAGATTTAAATGAAAATGAGGACACTTCATATCAAAATTTGTGGGACTCCATGAAAGCAGTACTGAGAGGAAAAATCATAACTCTAAGTGCCCACAAAAAGAAAATGGAAAGAGCGTACATTAACAACTTGACAGCACACCTGAAAGCCTTAGAACAAAAAGAAGCTAATATACCCAAGAGGAGTAGATGGCAGGAAATAATCAAACTCAGGGCCGAAATCAACCAAGTTGAAACAAAAAGAACTATACAAAAGATCAACAAAACCAGGAGCTGGTTCTTTGAGAAAATCAGCAAGATAGACAAACCCTTAGCCAGACTAACTAAAGGGTGCAGAGACAGCACTCAAATCAATAAAATTAGAACTGAAAAGGGAGACATAACAACAGAAACAGAGGAAATTAAAAAAAATTGTTAGATCCTACTACAAAGGCCTATACTCAACAAAATTGGAAAACCTGGATGAAATGGACAGCTTTCTAGATAGATACCAGGTACCAAAGTTAAATGAGGAGCAGATAAACCATCTAAACAGCCCTATAACCCCTAAAGAAATAGAAGCAGTCATCAAAAATCTCCCCACCAAAAAAAGTCCAGAGCCAGTTGGTTTTAGTGCAGAATTCTACCAGACCTTCTAGGAAGACCTAATACCAATTCTCTTCAAACTATTCCACAGAAAAGAAACAGAAGGAACAATACCCAATTCGTTCTATGAAGCTATAATTACGCTCATACCAAAGCCTCACAAAGACCCAACAAAGAAAGAGAACTACAGACCAATCTCTCTTATGAATATTGATGCAAAAATACTCAATAAAATTCTTGCAAACTGAATCCAAGAACACATCAAAGCAATCATCCATCATGATCAAGTAGGCTTTATCCCAGGAATGCAGGGTTGGTTCAATATTCGAAAATCCATCAATGTAATCAACTACAGAAATAAACTCAAAGAAAAAAGTCACATGATCATCTCACTGGATGCTGAGAAAGCATTTGACAAAATTCAACATCCCTTCATGTTAAAAGTCCTGGAAAGAGCAGAAATTCAAGGTCCATACCTAAACATAGTAAAAGCACTATACAGCAAGCCAGAAGCCAACATCAAACTAAATGGAGAGAAACCTGAAGCAATCCCACTAAGATCAGGGACTAGATAAGGCTGTCCACTCTCACCCTACCTATTCAGTATAGTACTGGAAGTCCTAGCTAGAGCGATTAGACAACAAAAGTAAGTCAAAGGGATACAAGTAGGAAAAGAAGAAGTCAAAATTTCTCTATTCGCAGATGATATGATAGTATACTTAAGTGACCCAAAAATTTCCATCAGAGAACTCTTAAACCTGATAAACAACTTCAGTAAAGTGGCTGGATATAAAATCAACTCAAACATATCAGTAGCCTTCCTATACTCAAATGATAAACAGGCTGAGAAAGAAATTAGGGAAATGACACCCTTCACAATAGTCACAAACAATATAAAATATCTTGGAGTGAACCTAACCAAGCAAGCAAAAGATCTGTATGACAAGAATTTCAAGTCTCTGAAGAAAGAAGTAGAAGAAGACCTCAGAAAATGGAAAGATCTCCCATGCTCATGCATTGGCAGGATTAATTTAGTTAAAATGGCCATCTTGCCAAAAGCAATCTATAGTTTCAATGCAATCCCCATCAAACTTCCAAATCAATTCTTCACAGAGATAGAAAGAGCAATTTGCAAATTTATTTGGAACAACAAAAAACCCAGGATAGCGAGAACTATTCTCAACAACAAAAGAACTTAGGGGGGAATCACCATCCCTGACCTCAAACTGTACTACAGGGCAATAGTAATAAAAACTGCATGGTATTGTTACAGAGACAGGCAGGAAGATCAATGGAATAGAATTGAAGACCCAGAAATGAGTCCACATACCTATGGTCACTTGATCTTTGACAAAGGAGCTAAAACCATCCAGTGGAAAAAGGACAGCATTTTTAGCAAATGGTGCTGGTTCAACTGGAGGTCAATATGTAGAAAAATGCAAATCAATCCATACTTATCTCCTTGAACAAAGCTCTAATCCAAGTGGATAAAAGACCTTCACTTAAAACCAGATACACTGAAACTAATAGAAGAGAAGGTGGGGAAGAACCTCGAATACCTAGGGACAGGGAAAGAGTTTCTGAACCAATGGCTTATGCTGCAAGATCAAGAATTGACAAATGGGACCTCATAAAATTGCAAAGCTTCTGTAAGGCAAAGGACATTGTCAATAAGACAAAACGGCAACCAACAGATTGTGAAAAGATCTTAACCAATCCCACATCTGATAGAGGGCTAATATCCAAGATTTACAAAGAACTCAAGAAATTATACTTCAGAAAAACATATAACCCTATTAAAAAATAGGGAACAGAGCTAAACAAAGAATTCTCAACAGAGGAAACTCGAATGGTTAAGAAGCACCTTAAGAAATGCTCAACATCCTTAGTCATCAGGGAAATGCAAATCAAAACAACCCTGAGATACCACCTCACACCAGTCAGAATGGCTAAGGTCAAAAACTCAGGTGATAGTAAATGCTGGTGAGGATGCGGAGAGATAGGAACACTCTTCCACTGTTGGTGGGATTGCAAGCTGGTACAACCACTCTGGAAATCAGTCTGGCGGTTCCTCAGAAAACTGGACATAGCATTACCTGAGGATCCAGCTATACCACTCCTGGGCATATACCCAGAAGATGCTCCAACATATAACAAGGACATATGCTTCACTATGTTCATAGCAACCTTATTTATAATAGCCAGAAGCTGGAAAGAACCAAGATGTCTCTCAATGGAAGAATGGATACAAAAAATGTGGTACATCTACACAATGGAGTATTACTCAGCTATTAAAAATAATGAATTCGAGAAATTTATAGTCAAATGGATGGATCTAGAAATTACCATCCTGAGTGAGTCAACCCAATCACAAAAGAACACACATGGTATTTACTCACTGTTAAGTGGATGTTAGCCCAAAAACTTAGAATAGCGAAGACTCAACCCACAGACCGCGTGAAGCTCATGAAGAAGACCAAGAGGGGATGCCTCAGTTCTACTTAGAACCAGTAACAAAAATACTCAAGGGAGCAATTATGGAAACAAAACTTGGGACAGAAACTGAAGGAGGAGCCATCAGGAGACCATTCCACCTGGACATCCATCCCATGTACTGTCACCTAAGTTAGACGTTGATGTGGATGGCTGGAAGTGCAAGCTGTCAAGAACATGATATAGCTGTCTCCTTAGAGATCTGCCAGAGACTGACACATTCAGAGGACGATGCTCACAGGTAACCACTGATATGATTAAGGGTTTCCCAAGGGAGAACTTAGAAGACTGAGGGAGCAGAAAGTGTTTGTGACCCCAAGAGGAAAGCAACAATACCAAACAATCCAGAGCCCCCCAGGGTCTGAACCACCAGCCCGGGAGCACATAGGGAGGGACCTACGACTCTAGTGGTATATGTAGGGGAGGACAACCTTGTTGGGCATGGGTGGGAGAGGAGATTCTTGGTCCCAAGAAAAACCAACACAGAGGGTGGGGAGTGTGAAGGTGAGGAGGGGGTAGTGGGGGTTGGGGGTGGGCTCGGGCACAGCCTCATAGAAGGGATGTAAGGAGGGGGGATGGGATAAGGGGTTTCTGGGTGGTGGGGGAAATGGGATAAGAAAATAAAAATTGAAATGTAAATATTATAACCAACTACATAAAAGGGGGGGAAAGTTGTTAGAACCAACATCTTTAAAAAATAAAAAATGTCAGCCCTCTAGGGAAAAAAAAATATTTTTTTCTTGATACTAAAACTTGTCCAGAGAATTGTATACTGCAGAATGCACAGCCTTGGTGTATCTACCCATCAAGCAAAATGAGAGGACCTATTTAAACCTCTGGTGTCTGGGAGTTCCATCTGGATGCAGTGAGGACACAGTGTCGGAGGCTTATCAATTTGCTCTTCCCCCCACCCCTCTTCTGATGTCTCGACGCCCGTAATCAGCTTGAAGAAGTTAAAGAAGAGTCAATGCCCCTATTCCCCGGGCTTGGGGACTAAGGTGGTTAATATGGGGCTGTCTCTCTGGGGAACAGCAGTGATTTTGTTGGAACAGGGAGGATTAGCTAGGATTTATGGCATAGCCATAACCTATTGGTAGAAATCTGTATAATTTAGTATCAAGATGAAGTTACAATTTCTTAAATGGTACAAAATTCACTTGGATTTCAAATTTAAGGTTTTCATTGGTATAAGCCTCTCATCGATATGAAAGTGAAATGAATATAGATACTCTCATGGGCATTGTGCCTGTATAACACATTTAGAAATACAAGACTTAGACCCAGTCCTTCTTTAACTTTTTTAACTGACTTGGGATGACTAGCCTGTGAATTAAGGGACTATAGCAACTTCATGACTTTGAGTTTATTGTTAGGGTGTTTTCTATATTTCATTTAGAAATAGCTGAGAGGAGATAACAGACAGCAGTCCAGGTTACCTTACATGGATAGTTGGATTTCAAAACGTCAGAAATCCATAGAATTGACATCACAAATATTTCTATATGAATGTTCACTTTGATTAGAGACCTGTCTGCTCCTGACAGCTTTCCGTCTTGGATTCTAAGAAGAAATTGAGCATCATTGGAGTTACTCCTGTTGTGGTGAGACAGCCACCAGACAAGAATTGCCTTTCTCCATCTACAGAAAAGGACACACTTGCAGAATAGTTGACTGATTATATCTGCCTAGACAGAGTAACCAGCCCTTAATAATTCTGCAGCACTAAATTCTGTCAGATGAGCTTTGGCCAGAAGGCTGAAGATTTGATGCTCCAACGTTCGGTAGTATAGGGGTTGTCCAGGTTTTCAGCGGTCTCTATAATTTGGCTAAGTCTTAGAAGCTATGCTTATTGCTTCCCATAAATTCAGTTAATTTAGTCATTCTGGATTTCTGACGGCATTGAAGACCTATAGACTCATAGCCAATCCAGGCTATTTACCTTGAGAAAAAAGATCTGAGTGGAGGGTTCTCAGCTGACATTCATTCTAAAGCCAAGAAAAAGCCAGGTTCAAAACTAAGTGTTCTAGTCAAGAGAGACGGCAGAGGTTCTGGCTAGTCAACAAAAGGATGTACTGGGTATTAAGACTATCTTGTACCTCACTGGTACAAATAGGAATAATTATGCTCTAATTGTATTCTGAGAGAAAAGCTTTATTTTAACAGGAAGGGTAATATGTAGGAGGAGCTAAGGTGAAAGGAGCACTGAGAGGAAAAGATGGAGTAAGGAGAGGAGAAGATGAAGTAGATGAGAAGCTCGGTAATGAGAGAGAAAAAGAGAGAGAAAGAGAGAGGGGGCATGGAGGCAGAAGTTCACGTGTCTCCACTAGTCAAAGATAGTTTACATAGCTAGTTGGGTGGGTATTATGTTACACTTTTGATTGAGCATTACCATACTTACAAAGCCCTTGATTAACATTTAAAAAATTGTATAAAAGCCAAATGGAAAAGGGGGGCACGGGATAGGGGTTTTCTGGGGAAGGGAAATGGGGAAAGGGATTGGCATCTGAAATGTAAACAAAATATCCAATAAAAAAAATGAGAAGGTAGTGATAGATGACCCAAAGCTTAGTTTTTTGACTCTAACAAGGAATTCAGCGGCTGCTAAAGTACATATACAAAGTGTTCATTTCAAGATGGCTAGGTCTACTTGTTTTTGTTTTTGACAAGTACATTTCAGGTACAAAAGAGGATCCCAGTTGGTGACCTACTACTACAAGGGTACATCCCACTTTTTTGTTACATAAAGGGAGAACAAAGAGTCAGTCCAGGGAGGTATAAGTCCAGGACCTGAAGGTGAGTCTTTAAGAAGGCTTGGTAACAAGTTTGAAAAGAGTTTCATGGGTAGGGCCTAAGGCTGCTTCATATAATGGATGGGAAAGAGGGAAGACAAAAAGAAACCCAAGAACATAAAAAACTAGCTATTCCTAGGAATGATAAAAAAATATAGAGGAAACTGTTAGAGACTGAATAAAGTTTTTTTCTAGCTAAGGTAATAGCCTTGTGAGTTGGTATAACTGTTAATTCCAAATAGGTGACCTGAGGAGTAGATAGTTGGACTTTAGAAGGTGATACTCGGTAGCCTCCACTGAACAGGAAATTTAAAAGAGCATAGGTATCAGCTTGTATAAATTTTAGAGAAGGATTACAGAGAAGAATATCATCTACATAATGGACTATCTTAGATTTATGGAGAGAAAATGAAAGTAAGTGAGAAGCCAGGGCATGACCAAATAGGTGTCCCAGAATCCCTGAGGTAGAACTGTTCAGGTAACTGTTCAGGTAGAAAAGTGGGTGTCAGGGTTAGTCCAGGTAAAGGCAAAGATGTTCTGTGCCTGATCATCTAAAGGAATAGAGAAGAACACATTCTTGAGATCTTGTACTGAGAAATGAGGATTTCCAAAGGGGATAATTTAAAGAAGTGTGTAAAAATTAGCCACAACAGGATCAAGAGGAACCACTGCAGAATCAATGAGCCTGAGTCTTGAACCAGGTGATAGGTTCCATTAGATTTCTTAACTGCTGTATAGAGGTGTTAATTGGGGAAGAGGTAGGAAGGAGGAGATTTTTTCCTTAGCAATTCAAAGATGATAGGCTTAAGACCCCTGAAGGTCTGGGAAGGAAAAGGAAAGTGAGCTTGTGTGATGTACCTGGTCATGTAATTGCATGACGACAGGAGAATGATGTTTAGCAACGGAGGGGTTCTGAATGTCCCAGACTCAGGAGGTCTACCTGAGATGCTGGCAAAGGAAACAACGTGTTAGAGTTGGTAGGTTGGGTGGTCAGGAGGAGGAGGAGGAGGAGGAGGAGGAGGAGGAGGAGGAGGAGGAGGAGGAGGAGAGAGGCTACTGTTGAGTTTGTGTTTAGGCAAATGGAGGGGAGCAAAAGAAACAGAAGCTCTCTTCTTAGCTATAACATCCCTTCCCTATACCTGTAGAGTTAGGGGCCCTTCTGTACCTATCAAAGTTTGGCCTCAATATTGGCTTAGCTTTGGGGAAAGAAGTAGGTTGGCAGGAGTTGCTTACCTTTTGGATTGTCAGGGTCTAAAATAGTATATTTTAATATGGCCTTTGTAAGGCACTCTGAAAATTGAGACAGGTTTTCTTGTTTATCCTGAATTACTTCTTAAAGTTTTTAAAAATTACTTGTTTTTAGGGCAGCCCTACAGAGACCAGCTAGGAGGTAGATTGAGAATTGGTGGTTATAATATCACATGGGGAATTACAATTCCATTAAGGATCCTGGTTGGGTACCATCTCAGATCTGATCAGATATGCTGAGTCTGTCTGATGAATCTGTCTGCATGTATCCTAGTCTGTTCCCAATGTCACCTGTGCTCATCAGGATGTAAATTATTACTGAGAATTATATTTATATCATGGAAAATCATGCTATGAGTTGAGTAATATTCTGAAATTCTTTAATGAAAGCAAAAGATTTGGAGGTATAAGATCCCAGTCTCTTTTTTTGTTTTGTTTTCTATTTGAGAAAGTTCATTCAGTGAGAAAGGGTCATGTACTCTGACTTCAGCAACTTCCCTTAAAGGAAGGACTGATGCTGTGTTTAGCTGAGTAGGAGAAGAAATTGAGGGTTTGTTGTAGATTTAGAGTGAGTTCTGGGAGGGCTGAAAGCAGGTGCCAGCTTAGGATGACTGGAGTGGCCTGTAGCTGGCACAGGAGGGAAGGAATCTGCAGAGGTTAAGCAAGGAGGCTCTGGGGAAGTCTGTTGAGAAGAGGAAGCAGCTTGAATGCTGGGGAAGTGGGTATGGTTATAGACGGAGTTTTGTGGTGGTTAAGGGGGAGGTTCATTAGCTGGGTAGAGAATAGTAGAAGTTTCATCTGGTTGAGATTTCATAGTTATAAGGAGTTGAGTTGGGGGACATAAAGAACAAAGAGAGGGTTTGAAGTGAAGATAAGTAAAATCTTGGACATAGAGGATGTCCTTCCATTTGCTAGATCGATGACAGTATGTATGAAGATCCTTTACACTGGTAGGATTAAAAGTGCCACTATGTGGCCACAAGCAGTCATTATCTAATGGGTACTGAGGCCAGACCTTATTGCAAATGTGTATAAGTTTGGATGACTTTAAGTAAGGCATCAGTTACACAGGTTTGAGATTTTTCTAGGAGATATCCCAGTGGGGAGCCTGAAAGCATGGTTGAAGAGGAAATGCTCGTTGGATAAGAGACATTATTACAATATTACTACCTGTGTCCTTAAAAATGATTGATCTAAAGAAAGAAAAAAAGAAAAAGAAAAGAAAAAGGAAAACAAAGAAAAAATTGATAGATCTATCTTGCCATGGCATTTCAATGGCAGTAGATCAACAAAATATATTGAGCAACCAAGTCTATGCTTAATGGGTCATAGCTCAGAAGCTAGTGGCTGAGAACTGTGAACCTAACATCCAAGCTATGGGTCCAGGGCTTGAGGGAGACTGGTTTAACAGCAGTGGTGATGAAAGGAAAAAAATCAAGGGAGAACTGCTTCCTGGACAGTGAGAGGGTGGGAGTCACCCAAGAGTCGAAGTTCAAAAATGAGGAGTCAGCTGCAAGACCAGTCATAGAGAAGCACAGCTTCAACACAAGTAGAATAACTATACTTAAGAAAACACAAGAAATTACCCATCACACACACACACACACACACACACACACACACACACACACACACAC
>JANHMN010000008.1:78107066-78127520 GCA_030674055.1 Rhabdomys pumilio | reverse complement strand
CACACACACACACACACACACACACACACACACACACACACACACACACACACACACATTCTGAAAGGACACCTATGCCTTGTATAACCTCTGAGATTTGAAGTCTGGGTGTTTGATCCCAACTATCTGGAGTCCAGAACCCTCCATTCAGCTTAGAACTTTTGGGCAAGATGAGAGGACTATTCTCCAATGAGGATGATAGTACTGTTATCTCTAGAATGAAATTTAAGTTTGCTCTTCAACATTTATACTCTACAATTGTGAAAGAAAATAAGAAGAATGGTGTTTATCAAATTCACTAAGTTTCTGGAGACAATGTATCTTTCTTTACTTTTTCTTTTTCCAGAGACAAGTTACCTAGTGACAGGAAAGACAAAGAGGAAATGGGGAAAGCCAAGTATTTCTCCATCTTCTTCATGAAGGTGTATAATTATATACAGGAACACCAAGGATGAATGAAACATGGATTCTCTCACAAACAGAGGAGTCAAGACACTTTTGTTTTCTGCTTCATTTCACAGTGGTGATTTGGCATGAGAAGTAAACAAGTTACTTCTGGAGTTGCAGAAGCTTTGCCTCTCCTTTATTCAGTTGACTAACCTTAATAATGTCTCCTTCAACAAGCTGGGGAATATTCCATTTGGATTTATACCTCCTGCTCCGATTTATCTTTCTCAGATCTCTGGTGATGTTGCTGTACCTTTATCAGTTTAACAGTAAGAAGCATGCAGATCATCTCCCTGTATCTGCAGTGGCCTGGTGAGATCACTTCATGTTTACAATAAATTCAGATCTTGCTTTTTTATCTTGAGATATTAGGTTTCTATCTGGAAAAAAAACAAAAGAACAAAACAAAACAAACAAACAAACAAAAAGTAGTCAGTTTACTTTGCTGGCAGGCTTCACACCGAAGATATAAACTCACAAAATAAGTTTCATTGTAATGTTTAAATCCAATCTTATTGAAACATGACTGTAATACTAAACTTCTAGTGCCTCTTTAGAGAGCACAAGCAGAAAGAGCTAGCCTAAGAGAAAAGCCAAAACCATCCAGTTACTGGCAAAAGGCAAAAAGTGTTGGCATAATAAGTTGTATACTGCTATTGCATTCCCAGCTGATTTCTGGTTAAATCATGCATTGATAATATGCTGAATTGGCAGCACTAGCAAAATCAGAAATTCTATCTTATCTTTTATCATTAAAAGTTCATTTTTTAAAATTTATATTTTGTATAACAAAAAAACTTAAAAATAACATGAACAGATGAGATAATTTTTTTAAAAAATTTGAGTAAATTGAAATTTTACACAAGGAGATAAGAATGGATCAATGTGCATTTTTCTACATGCTGACTAGCACCTTTGAAATTTTAAAAAGTTTTTAAAAACATTTCTTCTAGATATCTTAATGGCCAATATATGCAAACATTATTACAGTTCTCAAATTTTTGTGAAGGTCAGTAGACATTAAACCAGGAATGCAATCAATAGAATTTAGATTATTTGAATATTTTCTCCTAAAATAATTTTTGATACAGCCTGAGAATCCACTACATCAGATTGTCTATTAACTGTAGAAAAATTAGACCCTTCAAAAAGTTTATCCTCTATTGAATGGTTATGATTTGTTAGTGTTCACATTTTTCATGTTCAGTATAAAATCATTACAAACTTCTAAGGTTACATGAAAAAACTCAATTGTTATCTCCTTTAGGATTTTTGTGATTATTTTTCAGGTATTTCTAAATATTATTCTACCTAGTAGGAGAGTTTTCTTGAACTCAGAATTAAAATTGCCCTCAATTTTAAATATCCAAAAGTTAATATAGCCTTAGGTTTAAATTTTATATATTTTTAAAATTTTTATTGGATATTTTATTTATTTACATTTCAAATGTTATCCCCCCTTTTTTTCAGTTTCCCCTCTGCAATCCCCCATTCCATCTCCCTCCTTTTGATTTTATGAGGGTACTCCCCCAACTGAGTCATGGACTCCCCACCTCACCTATTGCCCTAGCATTTTTCTATGCTGGGCCCCATCAAGCCTTCACAGGACCAAGGGCCTCCCTTCACATTGATGACAGATAAGGACATCCTCTTATACATATGCAGATGAAGCCATATTGTTGTTCTTCTTATGGGGTTGCAAACCCCTTCAGCTAACTCCTAACTCCTCCATTGGGGTCCCTGTGCTCAGCCCAATGGTTGGCTGCTAGCATCAGCACCTGTATTTGTTGGGCTCTGGTAGAACCAATCAGGTGACAGCTATATCATCCTCCTGTCAGCAAGCACTTCTTGGCATTCAAAATAGTGTCTGGGTTTGGTGTTTGTATGTGACATGTATCCCCAGGTGGGGCAGTCTCTAGATGGCCTTTCCTTCAGTCTCTGCTTCATACTTTGTACCTGTTTATTCTTTAGACAGGAGTCATTCTGGGTTAAGAATTTGGAGATGAGTGGGTGGCCCCATACCCCAACCGAGGGCCTTGCCTAACTAACCTCTGGATAAGGTCTCTACAGGTTCCCCCTCCCTTTTGTTGAACATTTCAACCAATCTAATCCCTGTTTGGTCCTGGGAGACTCTTGCTTTCCTGGCATCTGAGACTTTCTGGTGGCTACCCCCAGTTCTCTATTTTCCATTGCTACACATATCTGTTCAATTTCCTGACCCTTTATATACCGTCCCATCTCTTCCTATTCCTGATCCTGCCCCTATGTTCCCCTCCCCATCCTTTCTTCTTCACAAATCCCTCAAACCCTCTAACTCCTGTGAGTATTATGTGCCTCCTTCTAAGAAGGACTGAAGCACCCACACTTTGATCTTCCTTCTTCTTGAGCTCATATGGTTTGTTAATTGTATCATGGGTATTCCATGCTTTTAGCCTAATATCCACTAATCAGTAAGTAGATACCATTTGGGTTCTTTTGTGACTGGGTTACTTCACTCAAGATGATATTTTCTAGTTCCATCCACTTATCTTCAAATTTCATGAAGTCATTGTTTTTTAACGTTGAATAGTACTTCATTGTGTAAACTAACCACACTCTCTGTATTCATTCCTCTGTTGAGTAACATATGTGTTCTTTCCAGTTTCTAGCTATTATACATAAGATTGCTATAAATGTAGTGGAGCATGTGTCCTTATTATATGTTGGAGCATCTTTTGGGTATATGCTCAAAATCTTACAGCTGGGTCCTGAGGGAATACTATATCCAATTTTCTGAGAAACTGCCAGACTGATTTCCAGAGTGGTTGTACCAGATTACAATCCCAACAGCAATGGACAAGTGTTCCTCTTTCTCTACATTCTCACCAGCATCTGTGTTCACCTGAGTTTTTGATCTTAGATATTCTGATTGGTGTGATGGGGAATTTCAGGGTCATTTTGATTTGCATTTCTCTGATGACTAAGAATATTGAACATTTCTTTAGGTGTTTCTCGGCCATTCAAGATTACTCAGTTGAGAATTCTTTGTTTAGCTCTGTACCCATTTCTTAATAGTTATTCAGTTCTCTAGAGTCTACCTTCTTAAGTTCGTTGTATATGTAGGATATTAGCTCTCTATCAGATGTAAGATTGGTAAAAATCTTTTTGCAGTCTTCTAGTTGCTTTTTTTTTCCTATTGACAGTGTCCTTTGCCTTATAGAATCGTTTCAATTTTATGAGGTTCCATTTGTCATTTGTTGATTTAGAGCATAAGCCATCAGTGATCTCTTCAGGAAATTTCCCCCTGTGCCCATGTGTTCACAGCTCTTTCCCACTTTCTCTACTATTAGATTCAGTGTATCTGGTTTTATGTGGAGGTTCTTGATCCAATCTGTACTAGGAGATAAGAAGGAATAAATTTTCTTTCTTCTACATGCCTACAACCAGTTGAACCAGCAAATTGCTCTATCTAACTCTCTGAATAATTGAGTTAGAGGTTTGATGGGGATTACATTGAATCTGTAGATTGATTTCACAAGATGACCATTTTTACTATATTATTCTTGCCAATCCATTAGCATGGGAGATCTTTCCATCTTCTGAGATTTTCAATTTCTTTCTTCAGAGACTTGAATTTCTTTTCTTACATATCTTTCACTTGTTTGGTTTAGAGTCACACCAAGATATTTTATGTTATTTGTGACTACTGTAAAGGGTGTTATTTCCCTAATTTCTTTATCCACCCATTTATCCCTTGAGTAGAGGAAGGCTACTGATTTTTTTTTTTAATTTTATATCCAGCCACTTTGCTGAAGTTGTTTATCTGGTGTAGGAGTTCTCTAGTGAAAATTTTAGGGTCACTTAAGTATACTATCATATCATTCATAAATAGTGATATTTTGACTTTTTCTTTTCCAATTTGTATCCCTTTGACCTCCTTTTGTTGTCTAATTGTTTTAGCTAGGGATTCAAGTACTATATTGAATAGATAGGCAGCCTTGTCTAGTCCCTGGTTGTAATTGGATTGCTTCCAGTTTCTCTCCATTTAGATTGATGCTGACTACTGGTTTGCTATATATTGTTTTTACTATGTTTATGTATAGGCTTTGAATTCCAGATATTTTCAAGACTTTTAACATAAAGAGGTGTTGAATTTTGGCAAATGCTTTCTCAGCATCTAATGAGATGATCATGTGTTTTTTTTTTCTTTGATTTGGTTTATATAGTGGATTACAATGATGGATTTCCTTATATTGAACCATTCCTGTATCCCTGGGATGAAGCCTACTTGATCATGTTGAATGATCATTTTGATGTGTTCTTGGATTCTGTTAGAAAAAATTTTATTGAGTAGTTTTGCTTCAATATTCACAAAAGAAATTAGTCTAAAATTTTCTTTCTTTGTTGGGTCTTTGTGTGGTTTATTCATAAGTATAAGACTGGCTTTGTAGAATGAATTGGGTAGTGTTCCTTATGTTTCTATTTTGTGCAATAGTTTGAAGAGTATTGATATTGGGTCTTCTAAATTTTTAATAGTTAATTGAATGCATTTTGTTCATTTGTTAATCTTATGTTTGTCCTTGGTCTGATAAATGATCAGACTCTGGAAAGGAAGGTAATTAATAAAGGTTCATAAGAGCTTATCCTTTGTTAAAAACATTAATTTACAATGTATAAAGTCTTTTTATATAAAGTCCAAGAGTTTAGTACAAAATTAAAAATACATGGATGTCAGCTTGACATCTGAAACTAGGCTATCTATATTTGAGGCCTTCTCTGCTGTCAGGTGTGTAGAGACCTGTGCTGGAATTCACTGCAGAAATTGATAGTGTCTTTTCCTAACTAGTCTGATACAGAGCACAACCACATGTGTTCCTTGAGACTCTGGGATCTTCAGAAAAATAACATTGTGTTGTTTTAAATACAACTTGACCTTGTTAAGTAGTTCTTTCTGGGAATCCTATTGTAACCAAAATCTGCTTGTATTATAATCATTCTGCTTTTATTAGCATATGCTTTTAAAAATTGCAATTTTTGGAATATTGTTTATTTGTACCAAAATTCTATACTAACCCCAGAATAAAGCTATTATGAAGTCAAATATTAATTGGAAAATTTTGATAATAAAAAGAACACATACACACTCATCTAAGTTCCCACGTAGTTTGATATATTTTTCTATGCTACTTTTAAATTCTTGTCCTTTTTTTTTACTTTAATGATTAATGCTTTTTATGCTTCCCCAAAATATTTTGTTGTTAAAAAAAAACACAACCTAAAGTGTATGTTGAATGAAAATATCTAGAAACTAAACAATGAAAGGACACACTATTAACATTGAGTTGATGTTATTTTATGTCTTTCCAGAAAATTAATGAATTCACAGATGGCTCCTGATTTAATGCATCTAACCATTACAGTATCCCAGAGACCATGGGATAATTGAAGCATCTGAAGGTAGAAGACAAACAAACCCATCAAAAGGAGATACAGAGAAACAGAGAGAAAGAGAGAGAGAGAGACAGAGAGAGAGAGAGAGAGAGAGAGAGAGAGAGAGAGAGAGAGAGAACAAGAAAGCAGGAAACTTGGGGAGGTAGAAAAACTTTAATCTGACACTTTGGGAAAACAACAAGAGCATTGCAGTACTGACCCCCAAAATGATGTTGTTATTTTTACTGTGTTTCATGTTAATTAATTACAGCATGTCAGTGGAGAATCCTAATGTATTTTGTTGGTGGGGGGGGCAGATAAAAGGCATACCAGTAAAATAAGGTAGTATTATACTGTTTTACCACAATAAGTATTGTTTTTATCCTTTAGAACAAGTTGTCTGGATAAAAGAGAGTATACCAATATTTAATTGTATCAGTGGGGGTATATTTTGGGTTGGACTAACCTAACATCTATCCAAATGCAATAATATGAATTTTAGCATAATTAATTACTCTTTAGAAAGTTCTGACAAAGGAAACTGTGAAGGTGAAAGGGGGAATAACTGATGTTATTACTTGCCAAAGATGATATTTTTGA
Organism: Rhabdomys pumilio; assembly: GCA_030674055.1. NCBI lineage: Eukaryota > Metazoa > Chordata > Mammalia > Rodentia > Muridae > Rhabdomys > Rhabdomys pumilio. The sequence continues at coordinate 78,121,064 of JANHMN010000008.1, read as the reverse complement.
CCCTGGAAGAGTGCTATCTGTTGCCAATGGTTTAGAAAATAATCTCTGATTTCATTTGGCAAATGACAAATCTACTGATTCTTCTCCAGTAGATAGTGGCCCAATGAAGCCAACCAATTCAAGATATACCACTGTTTATGTATCAAGATACGTTGCTAGCCTTGATTCACAACTGGCATCATGTTGACAAAGATTTTAACAAGTCAATTGAAAGGATTTTTCTTTTGTCAATGGTTTAGAAAATGCTTCTCTCTCTCCAGAAAAACACAAAAGCAAAATAGACAACACTGTCACAGGCAACAGTATTGGCATTCCCAAGGGAAGACTTTTAGGATAAGGACTCTTGATCAACAGAGTAAAGCAATAAAACCATGAGTCTTTGGTTACGGCATTTAACTCCTAAGAGTATCATAGCAGGAAAACATTCTCTCAATCTAGTGATGTGATGTGGTTATTTTCCATGCAGTCTATATGAGGTTCAATTAGTGTTTTATATGGTTTTTATTCTGAAGTTTCTCAAGTAGTGTATCTCCTCAATTTGGGCGATATAAACAGTTTCATTGGCATAAGCTCACAGTATATATAATAAATTCTAGTTTTATCTAAATAATTATCTTTATTTGTGGAAAATTTATTCAGTATATGACATTAATATGAATTAAAAAATTATTATCTTTTAAATCCTTCAGTAATAATAATTAAACTCTTAATGGCAGTGTTTAATGGAGGAAAGGGGGAGCTATTTAAATGTCAGTGCTTTAACAGCAATCTTGATATTCTATGATACTTAATTTGAATATATTTTTTCTTACTGGTTATTGCATTTTAACATATTCATGATCATTCTTATCGCCTTTTTACTTTTTTAAAAAGAAACTTCACTTGTAATGTTAATACACAAGCTAAGATGAAAATGTTACTTACTTGAACGCAAAGAATTTCCATTTAACAGGGAACAAAAAAATGTTATGAAAAATAGTTAAGGAGTTTCTGGTAACTAAATGTCAGGCATCTAGAAACTTCTTTGAAAAAGAACATTTTGAAATTGTAAAAAAAAAAATCAGAGTCATGGTTTTCACAAAACCTGAAAGGATCATTAGAACTTTTATAATTATCATCATCGTCATCATTATTTATTATTATTATTATTATTATTATTATTATTATTATTGTTGTTGTTGTTGTTGTTATTAGATCTGTTATCAAGTTCTTTTTCATCAATTTCTTCTGACTATTACATGCACTTTCTATAGTAACACAGAATATATTGCTTCTTGTGGAAAATTGTATAATTATATCCTTTCATGCCAATAGAATTTAATAGACTATGATTGTTTAATGAATTAAATGTGTATTTTTTGATTCATTAATAGTTAAAGTGTAAGATGTCTTCAATTGTGTGTGGCAGGAATTTCTTAGCCACTGAATATAAGACCATGTAGCTAAAAGTTTCTTTGTTGTAGGGAGCTATGGCTGCAAAATTTTTAATTTTTCGTAGCATCTCTAAACCCCATTGCAAGTTGCTTGTATTACATTCTGTTATTCCAAAATGTTATTAGACAGGGAAAAATGATATGAGTGAAAATAGAAGGAAAAAATGTCTCATATTGAAAGACACCTTAATAGTACCATGTGTTTTCAAATATTTGTTGGACTTTCTTTCTTCAAAGTTCCAAAATACTGTTAGAAGAAGAATACTGTGCATATTGTGAACTATGTGATTCTTGGGCTTGCATGTATTTTTGCTGTGAAAATTAGACAGTAATTCTAGAAGAGATTGAACAATAAATAATAAAAGAAAACATGTAAAAAAAAAAAACTCAAGACCCAAAACTATTCATATTGAACATATTTACTTTGCTGAATAGCTAAGAATAATTTTAAAAAGGTAATTAGAAAAATCCTTACAAATTGATATTAAAATAAAGAAACATTGTTGCAAACTATATTAATAGAAATATGCAAACTACTCAAAAGTAACTTGTGTAAATTGTTAATTTATATTCTTGAATTTTATAGGCATTATTTAGCAGACATTATCTAATGCCCATTTCTATTTGCTATAATGATTCTCCCTAGAAACAATGCTTTTCCTCTATTGTCTGTAGAACAGAGAATGCTTTCAAGTGCTAATATTTGTTTTTAAGTTTCATTTGGTTTTCTTTCACTTTTCTCACTAAATCCAAAGAGTAACTTTTGAAAACAGGCCTGAAATCTTTTCCTGAGATATTATGGTGCCCCATCACTTTTTAAACACTTCTCCTGACTTTTGATCATCCCTGTGTTCTCAGAATAAACAAGCTATGATTAAGATTGAGGCCTAAGACTATAGGAAAGCAGAGAATTGTGTCTCTGGCAATTCTAAAATGGGACGTCTACCCCTATGTTATTTGTTTTTTTTTCCTTCATGATTTTATCACATTTCTGTCAAAAGACAATAAATGTTATATAGTTCCAACCAAATATAAAAATATACTTTCTTTAATTGGATAAATTTTCTCTACTCTAAAATACAGTATTTCTTTGATAATTAGTTTATTTTCTATTGAAACATCTATTCCCACTTATACAGAACTCTGAGGAGTACACCATCATTGTCATTGAGTTTATTCCATGCTTTATTTTCTTAGTTTTATGTCTGTTGCTGTGAAAAATACCCTGAACAAAAACACCACCACCATCACCACCACTACCAGTACCACATCCTCCTCCTCTACCACCAGCATCACCCCTATCCACCACCATCAAACCCAAAAGAACAATGTAGGGAAGAGACAGTATATTTGGCTTACAATTCTGAGTTACAATGTAGTATACCAAAGTACCCTTCAGAAATAACATGCAGAGATCTTTCTGGTAGTTTCCCTTATAACTAAATGGTTAGTTGTACCATATTTCAGAATTTATGGAGGATAAAAAATAGGTCTCTTTGGATTAGAGCACATGGTAACCATTTGTTGAGGTGAGAGACCGGGTGCAGAATGTGATCACTTTGTTATGGTGTAACTCACCAGATGATAACTCCATTTTATTTAACTTTTAGCAACAAATTTTAGTGCTTTTATAGTTTTTTTCTAATGCTTATGAAGACAGCACATTAGATTTTGAGAATTTTCTTTCAGAATGCGTGTCATTGTTTGTGGATGTCTTTATAAGCATTATGGAAAAGTTGACGGTTGAAGTAGAAGTTTCAGAGGATGAGTTATCCCCCTCCAAAATGTTTTTTCTTCAAAGAACAACAACAACAACAAAATGTCCTCAGCTTTCTCTACACCTTGGAGGATTACATACTCTTGATGCTCCCTTCAGTGTTCTTCAGTAAATGAGGGGAACTCTGCTTCACTTTTCTGTTTCACAGAATCAGGCTGATATGGTGGATTACAGAATAAAGCAACACCACTCTCTCTGTTGTGATCAGACTTGTGATGTATCTGATTATGCTATGGTACAAAATTATCATGACTGTATTCAGAGAGCATATAATTAGGAGAATGAATGAAATCACAGTATTCCTGACTCTCATATGGATTCTGTATTTAAGTCTCCAGATTACCTGGAATAATGCTTCATCTGCTTTCTGTGTCTGAACAGGGAAAAGATTCACAAAGAATGCAATAAAAGACACCAACCAAGGGAGTAGCATTCCCAAGTTGGGGAAAATCTGATGGCCAAAAGTACATGCTTTTGTACACATCTGTTCTGCTGCTAGAGTTTCATTCAATTTTCAGATAGTCACTGAAAAGACATAGAAACTGGTGCTCAAGTACTGAGCAAGAACACAAAGAACCCCAGAAGAATGACATGAACAATTTATTCCTTCTCTGCTTCAGTCAGGGAAAGAGGGGTGAAGAAATGGGATAACTTGGGGAAACAGAAGACAGTGAGTCAGGTGACATACCACATACTCAAGGTGTTGCTGAGATTCCAGATTAAGTCACCAATTATCTCCATGATTAGAGGCCTTGCAAATATTTCTAGGCAGAATATATTTGGGCTAGTATTTTCAAGGATTGTGCATATCAGACTCATTCTGGTGGGAGCTAGTCATGTGCATATGAAGTCAATAAAGGAAATGGTCTTCTTTTCTGATCCATTCAGCACTGATCACTAACACAACAAACCCAGTTCCCATATACATGGTGTGGATACTGAAAGTTATAATTATTAAAGTCTTTCCAAATGTACTTGCCATATTAACCAACAAAAAGTCTAGCTACATTTTTCTGTCACAGTGGATAGACATATTTCTAGAAGACATGTGGAAAAGTATACATCTATTGTGAATAGTCTATTTACAACTGCATTTTGGAGTGTTTCACACCAAGAACAAAATCCAGTTCTGACATGAGAAAAATACTGTTAGTGGCTTCATAAAAGCAAATTCTAAGTAACAACCCCCTCATATCACAATGATGGCTCAACAGAGCTGAATTTATACTGCTTGCTAAAGACAGTTGCATTTGCTGACATACAAATGAAGAGACTCTATGACCTGTTTTATCATGTTTTCTTGTCAGTAAATTATTTTATTTTTTCCATCTAAGAATTCAATATACCAAGTTACAACCAAAAATTTATCTTGCCTATAAAATTCTGACCATTGATATGAAATATTCCAGGTCTGTCAATTGGCTACAGCTTTGGTTTTGGATAGCTGAGGAACATTTATGATTTAACTTTTATTGGTTGGGCTCTAAACCTTGCAATGTAGGGAGAAGGCTCAGCAGCAGCTAAGCCACCTTCCTTCTTGATTTAGAAATATGACATTCTAATTCATTAAGATTTCACATTAAAAATGAATCTCAAGGAAAATTTTAAAATGATGTTTGTCTTTCCAAGAACTTTTCTGTGTTTTGTGTCCTATCTGAGTCTAGTATATATTCTCAGCTGAAAAATTCCTCTACCTTAACCTGAACATTGTAGAACAGAAGTAGCATGGATGTCCTCAGTGTGTGGCTCTAGTCACTAGTGGATGATGTAGTTGATTCTAGAATGTAGAAGGTTTGCTCAATTGCTAACAACACTAACTGTGAATAAAGTCCTTTATTCTGGATTAAAGAGGGTACTGGTTATATCAAAAGTTTGGGTTTTTTTTTTTTTTTTTTTTGGTTTTGTAGGATTTTTGTTTTGTTTTTAAAAGATGGTTTATCAGTTGAAGGATTTCTCTGGCAGCTGGATATAAAATTAACTCAAACAAATCAGTAATCTTAATCTACTCAAAGGATAAACAGGCAGAGAAAGAAAATAAAGAAACAACACCCTTCACAATAGTCACTAATAATCTAAAATATCCTGGTGTGACTCTACTCAAGCAAGTTAAGAATCTATAGGACAAGAACTTCAAGTCTCTGAAGAAAGAAATTGAAGAAGACCTCAGAAAATGGAAAGATCTCCCATGCTCATGGATTGGCAGGATTAACATAGTAAAAATGGCCATCTTACCAAAAGCAATCTAGAGATTCAATGCATTCCCCATCAAAATTCCAACTCAATTCTTCACAGCAATAGAAAGAATTATCTTTAAATTCATTTGGAATGACAAAAAAAAAAAAAAAAAAAAACCAGGATAGTGAAAATTATTCCCAACAATAAGAGAACTTCTGGGGAAATCACCATCCCTGACTGCAAGCTCTACTGCAGAGAAATAGTGACTAAAAAAAACCACATAGAACTGGTACAGAGACAAGCATGTAGATCAATGGAATACAATTGAAGACCCAGAAATGAACCCACACATTTATGGTCACTTGATCTTTGAAAAAAAAAAAAGTTAAAACCATTCAATGGGAAAAAAGACAGCATATTCAACAAATATTACTGGCTTAAGTGGTGGTCAGCATTTAGAAGAATGCAAATTAATCCATTCTTATCTCCTTGTACAAAGTTCAATTGGATCAAAGCCTCCACATAAAACCAGATACACTGAATCTATTAGAAGAGAAGTTGGAAAAGAGCCTCAAATATGTTGATACAGGGAAAAACGTTGTGAACAGAACACCAATGGCTCAGGCTCTAAGGTCAACTATTGACAAATGGGATTTTTAATAATTGAATCGCTTCTGTAAGGCAAAGAAACACTTTCAATAGGACAAAACTGCAACAGAACGGGAGAAGATCTTTACCAATCCTACATCTGATAGAGGGTTAATATGGTTAATATCTAATATATATATAATGAACTCAAAACGTTGCACTCTAGAGAAATGAATAACTTAGTTAAAATTGAGGTATAGAGCCAAACAAAACTTCTCAACTGAGTAATCTCGAATGGCTGAGCAGAACCTAATGAAATGTTCAACATTCTTAGTTATCAAGGAAATGCAAATCAAAACAACCCTGAGATTCCACATCACATGAGTCAGAATAGCTAAGATAAAAAATTCAGGTGACAGCAGATCCTGGCAAAGTTGTGGAGAAAGAGGAATACTCCTCCATTGCTGGTGGGATTACAGCTGGTACAATCACTCTGGAAGTCAGTCTGGCAGTTCCTCAGAAAATTGGACATAGTATTACCTGAGGACCAAGATAAACCATTTCTGGGCATATACCCAAAAGATGCCCCAACATGCTTCTTTATGTTCATAGCAGCCTTATTTATAATAGCCAGAAGCTGGAACAAACCCAGATGTTCTTCAACAGAGGAATGGATACAGAAAATGTGATATATTTACACAGTGGATTACTACTCAGCTATTAAAAACAATGAATTCATGAAATCCTAAGGCAAATGGATGGAACTAGAAAATATCATTCTGAGTAAGGTAACCCAATCACAAAAGAACATACATAGTATGCACTCATTGATAAGTGAATACTAGCCCAAAATCTTAGAATACGCAAGGTACAATTCAGAGACCACATGAAGCTCAAGAAGATGGAAGACCAATGTGTGAATGGTTCCATTCTACTTAGAAGGGGGAATCAAAATAATCAAGGGAGTAGAGGGTGGGAGGGACTTGGGAGACAGATAGAAAGGGGAAAGGTAAAGAGAGGGGACGGGATCAGGTATGGGACAGTGGAGATGTACCGAGGGTCAGGAAATTGAACAGATATGTGTTCAATGGGGTACGGGGAACTGGGGGTAGCCAACAGAAAGTCCCAAATGCCAGGAAAGCAAGAAGCTCCCAAGACCCAATAGGGATGACAGTAGATAAAATACTCAGCAAAGTAGAGAGAAAACCTGTAGAAACCATATCCAGAGGTTAAACATGGCCCCTGATTGTGGGATGAGGCCACCCACCCTTTTCAAAATTTTGACCCAGAATTGTTCCTCTCTAAAGAAAATACAAGGACAAAGACTGGAGAAGAGACTGAAGGAAAGGCCATCCAAAGAATGTACCACCTGGGGATCCATCCTATATGCTGACAACAATACTGGTCACTATTACTGATTCCAAGAAAAGTTTGCTGACAGGAACCTGCTGTGCATGTCTCCTGAGAGGCTCTACCAAATCCTGCCCAATACAGATGCAGATGCTTGTAGCCAACCAACATTCTGAGCACTGAGGACCCCAATGCAGGAGTTAGGAAAAGGACTGAAGGAGCTGAAGGGATTTGCAACACTGTAGGAAGAACAGCAATATCAACCACCACCCCCCTTCCCCCAAAGACGCCAGGGACTAAACCACCAACCAAAAAATACACATGGAGAGACCAATGGCTCTAGCTACATATGTAGCAGAGGCCTTATCTGACATCAGTAGGAAGGGAGGACCTTGGTCCTGTGAAGGCTTTATGCCCTAGCCTGGGGTAATGCTAGAATGGTGGGAGAGGTGAAAGTGCGTGGTAGGTAGGGAAACACCCTCACTGAAGCCAGAGGACAGGCACTGGCTAAGGGTTTTTCAGAGGGGAAATCAAGAAGGTGGGTTACATTTGAAATGTAAATAAATAAAATACCAATAAAAATTTTAAAATATAGGGTTTCACCTAGCCTTCGCTCAACTTGAAGTATGAACTTGATATTAACTTTAAATTCCTGCTGCTTTTTTTCCATTTTCTAACCTCACAAAATATTCTGAATTAAGTAAGAGTTTGACTAAAGATTTGGGTAACTATGTTAGATCATGCTTATAGTCCCAGATCTTATGAGGTTTATGAAGAGGAATTTCAACTTTGATACCAAGCTGTGACAAATAGCAAGACTTTGTGTGAAACTAATAATTGCAGTTATAATATACACACACACACACACACACACACACACACACACACAGAGAGAGAGAGAGAGAGAGAGAGAGAGAGAGAGAGAGAGAGAGAGAGAAAGAGATTTGAAGGTCAAATGGTGCTTTTAATCAGAGGGAGGTTTCACTTTGAAAATCAAAATAAGCTGGCAATATATTTATGCATTTATTTACACAATTATTTTTTATTTTAACGATTTATTTACTTATTCTATGTATATGAGAACACTGTTGCTATCTTTAGAAGAACCAGAAGAGGGCATCAGATCCCATTATAAATGTTTGTGAGATACCATATACTTTCAAGGATTTGAACACAGAAACTCTGGAAGAGTCACCAGTGCTCTTAACCTCTGAGCCATCTCTCTAGCCCCATTTTTCTGTGCTTTAGATTGTATTTTACTAACTTGACAGCTCTCTGCTATTGCAAGATTGACATAGTGTTGAAAATTTATCTGTTGTTAACCCACCATACATAGTAATTATCAAACCCTTTTTGTATTTATATGCAAAATTCTTTTTTTCTTTTTTAGAGAATTGTTTATTTGATTTGCTCATTATTTAAGGCTTTTCTGTAATTGTGGTACTGTATAGTTCTGTTTGTTTAATACACCATAAAATTAATTCTCAGTTGTACTTGTTTTTAATATATAAATATAAAAAAAGAATTTAAATCATTAATCCATATAGTTGCCCATGATATTTTTTTGAGGAATATTTATGGAATTATGTGCTAAGAGACCAAAATATGACCCAAATTACTCATGATTTCTGTCCTGTATCTTTACCTTCAACTTTAGATGATGAAAATCAACTAAAATATTCATATGTTAATATTTAATTCTATTAATTAATTTTTCAATGATGGATCATTTTAATTGGCACTTGATGATTCCTATAAATACTAACAGGCATGTTTTGTATAAAGAAACAATTACTAAAGGTGTCATATTTATAGATTATTTTATATTTTTTGTTCATCTGTGTGTTTTAAATTTTGTATCAAATTAATAATCAACATATTTGTTACCATGGGTGAGTTTAATTTTAAGCATAAAATACTTAAATATTTTTAGGAACTAAATATGTATGTATTCTTATAAAAATATATGTTATGGTAATTCTTTGTTTTTATAAATATATACATCTACCTATGATTTATCAAGTCGATTTCATGAAAATCAAGACAGGATCATACACAGAACTTGATGAACTCATTGCTAGACTCAGTATCTATTTATTATGTGTCAGGGAATACTTCATATTTTTTCATTAGAGTAGATTTGAGATGAAAGATTTTTTTTCTGGAATATCTCTTTATCTAGATGCATAGTATATTTTCTATAATTCAAACACTATCCTTTAGTTAAAGAACAGGATAAGTCCATCTTTCCTTTTAGTCTTGGTAAGATTCAAAGACAACTAGGTATCTTGGGACCTTAGGAACTAAGAAAGAGTAAGAAATTAGGACAGATTTTATGTATGTATTTGTGTGTGTGTGTGTGTGTGTGTGTGTGTGTGTGTGTGTGTGTAAAATATTCTCTCTTTACAGAAGGACTGATGTTAAAACTTAGTATTTCATTGGGGCTGGAAAGATTGATCAGCAGTTCAGACTACTTGTTTCTCTTTCAGAGGAGCTGAGGTTGGTTCCCAACACCAAAAACACATAATGACTGACAACTCTCTGTAATTCAAGTTCCATGGCATCAATCTCTGTCTTCCATAAGCACTATACCCATGTGATGCACAGTTACGCTTTCAGATTAAAAACTCATACACATACATTAAAGTAAACGAATCTTGAAAAGTGTTAGACTTAATTAATACTGACCTTATTTGACCATACTGTACATTTGGAACGTGACACATGACAAAGTGCTATCCTTAAGTTGCTGTTGTCAGGTACTTGATCAAAACAATTTAAAAAAAAAAAGTAACAAATGAATGCCAACAGATTTTTATTATTATATAGGCTTCAGAGAAATGTATATGCTGGCTTGATCTCTGTTAAAAAAAAAACACAATGAAGCATATTGGAATATTAATCTGAAAACACAAACAGTTTCTTTTGAATTTGAAGTAAATTTTAGCCAGCAAATTATTTATTTATTTATTTATTTATTTATTTATTTATTTATTTAAGTTCTGGAGTTTGTGTACAGGGCTCAAAAGATGCCAAGCAATTACTCTATCATGGAGTTGTAGCCCAGCCCTTGGCTACTTTCTTTGACTGTATGTTCCCTTTCATGAGGTAACTGATTATTTTAGAATTGTCCTGTAACTGTCAACATTCCAACAGGAATATACACATACTTATATACATACAGACACACACACACAATAAGACAGCAGATATGGAGTGTAAGTGGGAGTAGGGAGTGTTTGGTGGAATGGAAATGGGATTTGGGGATGGATATGTATGAAATTGTCAAGGAATAGATAAATAGCAGCCCCCTAGCAGGCATTCTACACAGAACAGGCAGAGGCAGACATTTGGAAGCCTACCATTCCCATGGCCCAGCTGCTGTAAGAGCCAATACAATGTGCTGGTACATAGTAGAGAGATGGAAGAAGAACATCACGGGCCTTATGAAGAAAAATAGAATTAGAGACATGAGGGTGTTCAGGAATAGCCTGCTGTGAATAGCATCCCCTGTCATCTGTGGCAGTGATAAAATCCCAGCCCATACTGCCCCTGAGGACCATGTCTGGGTCTGTGGCCATGCAGCATCAGGGGTCTGTGTCCATGTTTATGGCTCATATTATCGTTAAAGATCATTTGGACATCTCTAGTCTAGACCATGACCTCAGCCAGTTCAAGGGGTGGGCAGAGCTGGTCCCACCTCTTACCTGCTGCTGTTCTTTGGAGAGTGTACCCAGTATGTCACCTGGGCCCTGTGGGTAAAGGCACAGGGCAGTTTTGAAACAAAAATGAGGGGGTAAGAGTGAGAGCACTGTCACTGCCACCCATCTGCACTCATCTGCTGCTAAGTGTCCCACCCTTAGTACCTGAGGTAGGAGAGCTGGCATCAGGGTCATAAGAATGAAAAAACTGTCTCCACCTCTAACCAGCTGTAGCTGGTTAGAGACTCAGGAGACTGGGACCTGCACCTTGACTGGGCAGCATAGGAGAGCTGGCAAGGCAGCCTGAGTAAGCCTTGAGAGCTGGCAAGCTGACTGTGCATCTTATTGTCTGCAACATTGGGTTAGCTAGCTAGGACAATGAGGGAGAGCTAGCGTTAGTGACCCAGGTACAAGAGAACTATATCTGGCTGATCAATTTAGTTTCCACCTATTCCTAGATCCAGGGCATTGAATTGGGCCACCCCAACATCTATCTCTGATCTTCTGGAGCATATGAGAATACTGGTCCTGAAGATCTAAAGCTGCAAGTTCTCCATGATCCAGGGATACAACTGAAAATGGTCTAGGTGAGAATCTAGTGCTGATGATGTATCAGAAGCCAGAAGCCTTGAACCAGATCATCTCATTGAAATGAGCATTTGCAAGTAAAATTGTGTGAACATAATGGTATATTATAGACATACCACAGCTTCCATGATGAGATTTTTAAAAATGCCTTTTTTTTCCCTTTAATTTTTGCTTTTTATTTTCTTCTTGGGTAGAAGCTGCAGTGGCAGAGAGTGGATACAAAAGGGCAGAGAGATGAGTGCAGATAGGCTGCTGGTGTAAAACTCATAAAGAACCAATAAAAAGTTAAAAAAATAATACAGTAAATAATAAACAACCTCTAAACTCAAAATGAGAAAGAATAAATAAATAAAAGACTGAAATAAACACTTGCAATAATATATTAAACACAAAGGAAATGAGAAAGAAAACAGTTTTCTAGCTCTTGAGGTTTTTCTGTTTCATTTTTGGCTTAGAATGAGCTCGCTTTAGGTATTTGCTGAATAATGTTTTGCCTAATAACATTTTGCCACTGGAATAATTTATGCTGTTTTTATTCCTATGTAGTTATCTTTTTATAAATGTTTTTTCTTCTTTTTTCCTATGTCTAATTCAAAATTGTCTTCTAATTTGGGAGATTCCAGATCTTCCTCAAACATCCCTAAAGGTATTTCCTTTCTGTTCCCTACTGTTACGAAAGTAAACACTAAAGTCATTAGGGTTGGTGAAGTATTTCGTTAGGCCTGCAAAGCCTTCTAATGTTTGATGAATCATTCAGAATATTGATACACATGAAAACGAGCTGTTTCACTATAATATATGGTTTTACTAATATTGTAGATGCATGTGATTATCTGTGTTGATAAATCTGCATATATATCTTAACATATCCTGGCATAGCTTCTTCACTTCTCATTGTTGGGGTAATCTGTGGTCATCAGAAGATGAAAGAAAGAAAAGAATGGTAAATGTCAGAATGGCCACAACTTCTTACCTCTGAGAATCCACCACTATCCTGCTTCCATGAAAGCGACTCAAGTTTTATAAAGAATTGTCTGAATAGAGGAAGCAAAGATCAGATCTTGGTGAAGGGGTGGGGATTGAGATGACATTGAAAGGAGAACAGCAAATACATCTTTTAAGAATTACTGCTCAAATACATTGGGAGTTTTAAGGATTCCTAAGACTTTATACACTTTATATTTTTACATTTTAATTAAGATTCAATAAAATTTAAAAATAAATAAGTGGAATAATTGCAAGTATCTAAAAAATAACATTGAAAGACTATTCTAAAGTATACTTAAGCTATTTTAAAGTTGCATTGAGCTATAAAGCATATATATATATATATATTTCCACACAGATATGTATACACACACACACATTAAACAGCTTAGCCAAAGCAAACCACACCATTTATAGGACTGTCCAAATTAGAAGAATGTGAAATAGCTGAAACTAAACAGACCAAAAGAATACTAGCTACTAGCTGCAGGCCCAACAACCACAAATTGGGAAGAAAGAGAGGGAGAGAGAAAGAGAGAGAGAGAGAAAGAGAGAGAGAGAGAGAGAGAGAGAGAGAGAGAGAGAGAGAGAGAAGAGTCAAGGAACCCTCTTTGCAGGTTGTTAAGGCAACTAATTCCTAGAATGCTGTCATACCAAGACACATAACATACTAACAGTATCACTATTTATATAGTTTAATATTAAAATCTACATCTTATGTGAAGTCTTCTGTGAAAATAACAACTATACAGAAAATATAGCAAAAGAATGGGCTGAAATTGAAAGTAATATGGAAAGAAGGCAGTCTCTCAAATCATAGCTGACTGATATATATAGGGAGGACTGTCCCTTCCTGGAAGTAACCATCCACAGATTTCAGTATAACCCCTGCTCAGAATAAAAAAAATACAGCAAACAGTAATTGCATTCTAAATATTTTATTTGAATCATTCTTCTATAGGAATGATATTGAAGGCATGCGTCTTCTGTTCACCTGAAAAAAAAATAAGTCTTGGAGAATAAAGACTATAATTCAAAATATTCTAAGATATCTTTTAGTTTCCAGGATGTATAATTGTGTTAGTGTTATTAGTGTTAAGAATTTTGATTAAGAGTGAATTTAAATCACATACATGATAGAATTTTAGAGACGATTCAAATTTTAGATATATCCATAACTTATATCTTTAGTAATAGGGTGATGATCCCTAGAGTTTGGGGAATGGTATGAAGGATGAGGTATTTAGTTACCTTCTCACTGCTAAGGATCCATATAGTTATGCAAAAAATGACCATAGGTAACTTGGCTGTTTATAGTTTCCATGCAGGGGTTGGTCTTGCTGGTTTCCATGCTGAGGGGGTCTCTGCTGGGGGCCTCCTGTTGGGGGTGGGCCTTGAG
>JANHMN010000008.1:78068856-78107056 GCA_030674055.1 Rhabdomys pumilio | reverse complement strand
CCTTGAGGAGGTCTCTGCTGGGGGCCTCCTGTTGGGGGTGGGCCTTGTGAGCTTCCAGGCTGAGGGGGTCTCTGAGGGCCTCCCTCTGGTGGTGAACCATGATGGTGTCCTGGGTGAGGAGGATGTGGATGCTGAGGATGCTGGTGATTGCCTCCAGGATGTGGTGGTCTCTCTGGTCTATTTACATCTTCCCCACTACCATCATTATCTTCATCATCACTATTGTCACCATCATCATCTTCATCAGAAGCAGGAGGTCTTGGGGGAAATCCTCCAGGAGGTGGTTTTGGATGATGTTGACCATGTCCCTGGCTCTGGTGCTCTAGCTCTGTTTAAGTATAGAACAAGATAGATTAGTTTATACCCTCTCTTTTTCCAAGGATCACCACTACCACCTCTAAGTTTATATTATTGATGCTTGATAAAACTTAATTTTTATATTTATCATATTACTTTCTTGTAGCTCAACACTTGTGATGAATATGTGTCTCTAAGTTTAGTGCATAAAGATGATTTTATGTTGCTTACAATTCCCATTCATTCAGTGATGAAAGGGGGAATATTTTTTTAAATGTCACTGGTTAGAACTTGTTCGAGTATCAAAATTGTGACAGCAAAGGTTTATCCTTTCATATATCATGGTGTTCAAAGTACTATAATCATGTGTAAAGCAAGAAGGAAATGTTAGTAAAAGTTTTTTCATTCAGTAGCCATGCAAAATATTTGTATTAGTCAACCATGAAAACAGAGCTGAGAGAAAAACACTAAATTTAAAATTGGGGGAAGCACAGGCTCCTTGCTGTTTCATATTTTACATATAATCTTAGAATTCTACTTGAAATCAATGGTGAAAGAACAATTCTTTCAACATAACAGCGTTCCAGGGAGAATTTTAAACGGGCACACCCAATATGTGCATCATTCATAATCATTGTTTCAATCTGTAGAAGAGACAAATGTCTCTTTTGTTATAGAAGCCTAGCTCCAATTCTTCCAGTGTATGGCCCTGATGTAGAGTCAATATTGAGATGGTTGTTGATTTATCTGTGAGGAAACTGCCAGTCATTATTTTGATAAGATAAGGAAATGACAGTGATATTACAGAATTGAATAATTACAGATGTAAAGTATATAGAAGGTCAATAGAGAATGGATCTGTCTTTACCTGAGAACTGAGAAGGTGAGTCTTCATAGATAACCTCTGAAAAATAAGCACAAAGAAAGGGAAAGTTACCAGTGGTATATTTAGATTGCTATGAATTCTGCTTGGATGGTCTCTACACTCAGTAGCAGTGACTATTTAGTTCATTGTTAGATCAAACTTCACTGATAGTCTTTATTCAAATTCTCAGAATTATACAAAGAAATGTTTACATTCTTAATGTTTTTCTTCATGACCTTCATTTTCAATATGTTACATTTCCAGGCATTTCATTCATTGAAATTAGAATAAACAAGGCTTTCAGTAGTATATACAACAAAATGAATAGTGCATGTGTGTCATTAAAACAAGAGAGAGAAATTTGGGTAGCAAGATATTTCAGTGAGGAAATATCACTGATCTAATGACTTGTATTCAGTTCTTGAGTATGCATGCAAGGCAGGGAAATTTTGCTAACAATAATTTGTCTTCTGTCAGAATTTGCATAAGCATGCAATAACATGCAGACACATGGATAGACAGACACACACATAAACACACAGAGAACTGTGTATTTGCATACACATACAAAATAATTATATGAATATAAAATTATTGTAAAAGAAATTATTACGTGATATTTATAACTCATTTTGTCAAATTTTAAATTTGTAATCATTTTCCATTTTTTAGAAACATCCCTGATATGATTTCACTTCTTTCATTTTTTCCTATCCTCTGTCCAGAAGGCAAGTACCATCCACTATCTGTTTTTTATAACACCACAAGAACTGAGGTTCCCTCTGTCAACTGTAACATACTATCATGAATTATCTACCACCAAAATGGTCTTTTTTATAAATGCACTCATAGAGTACACCTGAGTAGAAATACAAGGTATCAGGTGGCAGGATGGAGCTGCCAACCCACAGTCAAAAACTAATAATTGTTCCTATCTAAAAGAACTGTAGGGACAAAAAACTGAAAAGAGAATTTGGGAAGGGAGATCTAGTTACTGGCTGAAAATGTACCTATCTCAAGGGGAGGCTCCAAGGGCTGACACTATTACTGATGCTATGGTATACTTGCAGACAGGATCCTTTCATGACTGCTTTCTGAGAGGCTCAACAAGCAGCTGGCTAAGACAGCAGACACTTACACTCAACCAATGGTCTGAAGTTTGGTAACCTTATGGTTGAATTAGGGAAATGTTGGAAGAAGTTGAGAAGGAGGATGACCCAATAGGATGAACAGAAGTGTCAACAAATCTGGATCCCCAAGATCTCTTAGACACTGCACTACCAAACAGGCAGTAAATACTAGTTGGTCTGAGAACCCCAACACATATAGAGCAGAGGACTCCCTGGTCTGGCCTCAGTGAGAGGTGCACCTAACCCTCGAGAGACTTTAGGCCCCAGGGAGTGGGGAGACCTGGAGGGATAGGGATGGGGATTGGGGACAACCTCTTGGAGACAGGAGTGAAGGAATGGAATGAGTAAATATCAGAGGGCAGAACGGGAGGGGGATAATAATTGGACTGTAAAACAAAATTAAATGTAATAAAAAATAATAAAACAAGAATGTATGGAAAAAATAAAAATAAACACATTCATGTTATTTTGTTGTAAGAATTTTTAACTTATAATTATAGTTTAAGCTCTAAAGATAAAATGATAACAAATGATCTATTTATTCTCATAATTCTTTGCCTCAGTCGCTTTTCCATCTTCTTTCATTTCTCCAAGTCCTGAACAGAAGTGTGTTACCCAAGTCTCATGTCACTTTACGACTCCCTCCCATACTTTGTACCTTCATTTGAGCTCTGAGCTGAACTCAGGACCAGCAAGGCTGCTGTGAGCAGGACCACCAGCATCTTGAATGGGGACTCTGGAGTTGCTTCCAAGTTTGTGCTAGAGGAGGGAAGGCCACGGTCTTTATAAGCAAAGTAGAACAAAGGTACCTTTCAGGTCATTACTCTTGACCTTATCTGATGCACCAGGATGCCTTGCATCCCTGAATCTTCTTTGGGACTTTAGCCTAACAGGATGCAGTAGGACATTGTCAAAGATTCAGGTCTAAATCATACAACATGAAATTTTGACAACAATGTTAAAGTGATCCAGTGAAATTTCAGATATTAGAAATGAAATTCTATCTTTGGTTAAACTTTAATTTGATGTAACTGTGACTCTCTCCTTATTAGCTGTGATCCTGGGAAAATTTGCTTCTATACACACACGTGTATTTGTGTATATAAATGTAGTAGCTAAATCTGTATAACATATTGCTGACGTTTTGTTCAGTTCTGCAACAAATTAGCACACCAAGATGGGACACATAGTGAGACAAACAAGCCCAGCAGCCTGTTTGGACTCAATTAGTCTAGAATTCCCCAGATCTGGTTCAAATTGAAGAAACTGATATCATAGAACTGAAAGACTAAATATTTCTTTCTCCTATTGCTTCTTTGTTAGGGAAAGAAAAATGGCGGAAGAAAGGTCAGGTAAGTGTTGGACCAGTCAATCCATGAACACACAGTTCTCACATGTACCACAGAATGATGTACTTCACAAAGAACATCCTCAATACCACATAGCTAATTTTTTTTTTAGAATAGTGAAATGGATTATGTTCAGTATTGCTTCCTTTATGAATTATTCTTGGACTATTGATTGGTTATAAACATGAACAAGAAAGTCTGAGATGACCTTCAAAGTCTTCAAGGCATTACTTTCTCTGCAGATCTTCAACCTAAAGAACTTCATTTTCCATGTTCATATCCAATGCTTCAATACTTTCAGATCTGACTAGCTGAGGATGATTATGCCCTATACCACACGGGGTCATGCTTACTGTCACTGTATCACAGTCCATCATCCTCTTACGTTTTCCATGAAAGCTGTTACTTATCATTTAAACCAGTGTTTACTTTGTTCTTTGCTTTTTTGTGACTTGGCCTCATAGCTTCATTTGTCTTTCTTCTATCCCTGTTCCCTATGTTGGGAGTCTAGATTTGAACCCTAAATGATAGCTTCCTTCTAAGACTCACGAACATAGTTTTTTTCTCTTCTTTTCTTTTCCTTCCCTTTCCTTTCTTTTCTTTTCTCTTCTCTTCTGTTTCCTCCCTCTCACCCTTCCTCCTTCCCTCCTTCCCTCCTACCCTCTCCTTCTCTCTCTCCTTCCTCTCTCTCTCTCTCTCTCTCTCTCTCTCTCTCTCTCTCTCTCTCTCTTTATTTCTTTCTTTTACAATAATTGATCAGCAAATAGCCAGGTGTGGTATCTCACAATTTAATCCTAGCACTCAAAGGTGAGGGTAAAGGTAGGTGGACCTAGTTGTCTGAATGCAATACCAGCCTGGTTTCAAGGGACAGGACGGCTGGAGTTATTATACAGAGAAATACTGTAAAAAAAAAAAAAAAACCAAAGACAGAAATTGGTTAGAAGATACTGTGTTTAAATGATTCTTGATTTGATACAAATGTTGTTTTATTTCACATTTCTACACTATTTTTTCTGTTACATGAGGCATCATTTGACCATGGAAAGTGTAAAAGTGAAGCAAATGCCTGCCTTTTTATATCTGATCTCATATAGAGCTTTCATAATCCCTCAGGTTTTAAGTGTGACTACTAGAAATTTGAAAAAAAATTGGATGAAATAAAACAGAGTCATGTGACTGTGTATTATGATTTATCAAATATGAACCAGTCTACTGTGCTATGCATATTAATATTTCAGAGGTTTTATGATGAACTTGTACAGAAATTATAACAGAAAAATTACCTAAATTTTCCTTTGCTACAGACAATGTGAAATCCTGTGGTGTTACCCTGTAAATGGGTTTTGGTATTATTGTTGATGCTTTCCCCCTTAGGTAATCATGGATATATCATGAAGGGAAAATATATTAGTATTTGCTAATTTTTTCTCATTCTATGAAAATCAGAGATAATTTCATAGGACTCATAGAGTTCAATGAAGGTAAAAAACTGTTGACTGTTCTGAATATGGCCCAATGATAGACAGGATGGTTTTCTAGTGTTTAGAGG
This sequence comes from Rhabdomys pumilio, assembly GCA_030674055.1. Classification (NCBI taxonomy): domain Eukaryota; kingdom Metazoa; phylum Chordata; class Mammalia; order Rodentia; family Muridae; genus Rhabdomys; species Rhabdomys pumilio. Next base: position 78,101,866 of record JANHMN010000008.1, on the reverse strand, counting down.
TTGAAGACAAGAAGGATTGGGAGATGAGGGGTCATGACCAAGTATGATTTTTGTAGACTTTTGGCTGAGAAATTCAGATATGGAGAAAGCTAGATAGACATGTTCATGTGGGAGCTGCTGAGGAACTGGCTGTTCTGGTAGAATTCAACCTACTCCTGAGCTAGGTGGGTTAGGAATAGAGCAGTTGATTTTGCCAAAAATCACACATCTTGAGCCCTTTTAGTGACCTTTTTCAGTGTTATCAATACATGAAAGAGATTATTGTTGTATGAAAAAATAATGTCACCTTATGAACTCACTGGGAGGGGGGAGCACAGGAGGGAACAACATGTTGTGGAGAAGGAGGCTGGAAACACTGTCAATAATTAATGGTAAGGTGGGTTAAGTAATAAGTCTCATGCAACAGGCTCTTGGAGATGTGTAGTGATTAAAGCATTAAGGAGTGACTCATCTATGTGACTCTACTATACCTCTTTTTGTTACATATATGAATAACTTCAACTCATCACACCATATAGACACTTGAACATTTATCACTATACTATTCAAAATACTCACAATATAAGGCCAGCATATATGAAAGTTCAGATTTTGCTTTTCTGGAGCTTCAGAATGGATGTTTATGGAGCTGGTCAGTCTCATTGCATTCTCACCAGTGTTTATTATTGTTTATTGGAATCATGGTGACTGTTCTGACTGATGTCAAATGGAATAGTCTCTTAGTTTTAATTTGCATATGTATGAAAACTAAGATTGTGGAAGTTTTACAAAATATTTATCAGCCACTTGTATTCTTTCTATTGATAAATATCCATTCATGGTTGAAGAGACATCTCAACAATTAAAGGCTCATAATGAAAAGTATAAGAGAAACATCCATTCAATGTTCTGGTCTACCTTTTGAGACAACTGTATATTCTGCATATTAGGCTTTTATCTGAAATAAATGGGGCAAACATTTTTATTTTACTGTACTGATTGTTTGCTGTGTGGAATCATTTTAATTCTATGTAAATACAGTCATAAATAGGAGAGGTTTATTTTCTGAGCTACATGAATACTTTTCAGAATGTCCTTCCTACAGAGATTCCTATATATTATTTAAGAAGTAGTACTAAGTTAAAAGAAGATTATATTTTAGACTTATTTCTGCTTATGGTCAGAAATATCCATCTTTTCTCACCTTAGTACATGAGGATTTACAGTTTCCACAGATCTATTTGTTAAATACAAAAATAAATAAAGACTATCTTTTTAAGAATAAAAAATTTGTCAGCTTTGTAAAATTAGGCATCATTATAGTTGTGTGGATTCATTTTTGTGTCCTATAATTAAATTTCTTTGTTAGATCTCTGACTTTGTTTCTATAGAATACTGTTTCTCTTAATAAGTTTTTGTAGTATATGTTTGAGCAAGTATTGTGATATCATGTTTTTCTGCACAAATTTAAGTAGAATTTTCTCAGCAATACACAATCCTTATATCATTGTATCTCATTCACTTTCATTAAATAGCACATCAATCGAAATATGAATAATGTAGCTATCTCTTGAATGGATTTAGACATTCTTTTGTTTATCTTATAAACACTATAATGTAAAAGTTATTTACATTAGGTTGATAACAGAAATAATATTAAATAAGTTTAGAATATGAAAAGATATTGCTTACTTCTCATATCTAATCATTTTTTAGTTGTTTTTTAAAGACAGGTTTAATCTTTGTATGCCAGGCTGTCCCTGAACAGAGTCCTACTCTGTAGGACAGGCAGGCCTCAAACTCAGAGATCTTTCTGCATGAGCCCATGAGACATGGCAATTAAAGACAAGTGCCACTATGCCTGTGCCATCCTTGTCAGGGGCAGCCCTGCTTATACACTGAAGGCCTAAAATCAGCTATAGGGCTAAAATCAGCAATAGGCCTGACATACATGACTGCTAACACAAAGTCTTGGGTCTCTGTGGAAAAAACACTGAAACAGATAGCCAGAAGCTATTGTAAACAAGCAACTTTCATAAAAAAGTGCCAGGCTGAACAGTCATAGACCTTGTAGATAGGTAACCTTGGTGGATAGTACCAACTTAGATAAGGACAAATGAATTATAGGCAGAGTCATAGTGATCTGTCCCCTGAACCTTTACCCAGATGACACTCTGTTCTGGAAGATATCTATACTCCCCCTGAACACCTATACTCCTGCGTCATCCCACATTCTGCCTTTTTGTGTATATAACCCCTGTGTGAAAAAGTAAAACTTACAATTTGATCAGACTATAGACAAATTATCATTCTTTGTGTCAGCCTGTTTTCCCCACTTTCTCTTTCAGGTGACCTCTCTGGACCCCTGTTTAATGCCCTGCTGAACAGGACAACTCTGTATCTCATTTTTAGTATCAGGAAAGAAAATTAAATACCCTTCATGTCATAATGTTTCTCCTTGAACCCATCTATTAAGATAGCACGTGGACAGCTTATTTTTTTATTGTGTCATATCAAACAGTGCTATATTTTCAGTGTCAACCACAAAATACATTATGCAACTCAAGACAAAAATTAAAATATACTACATTTCTGTATTTAGCTTTATCTCATTCTTTTCACAAAGGTGTAAATTAACACACATAAATTATATTATTTTCATGATTGACTTTGTACATTTCTTACATTTATCAGTTCAGTGTGTGTGTGCATGTGTGTGTGTGTGTGTGTGTGTGTGTGTGTGTGTGTGTGTATTTCTCAGAGAAATTTGAAGAAAATTCAGATGCAGTTAAACAACAGAGGTCCGTGTCATGGTGAATCTTAAGACAGACTCCCTATCCCATGTGCACCATGAGTCATAGGCATGTTGGTCTTCTGTGAAATAAAGTTGAGAATACTATATGAAGTCCAATTGAATGGATTTTATAAATAATGTGAAAACTGCAGAGCTACAAATACTGGTGGATTTTCTCTTAGTCATCATAGATATGTTCTGAAAGCAGAATGAGTGCATTATCTCTCTGCAAATTTTCTGGGGTAAATAAAAAACCAGAGCAATCTTGTCTTACTGGTTGTTTTGGAAGGCAAAGAGCAGTTATGTGTTCTTGTTAAACTATTGTATTTATTGTAGGTAATCTAGACCTGATGGCCAGTTGAAGTGTTTTAGAAAGGAAAGTGAAGTCAGACATAAGAAGTATGAGGGTTAACAAGGTACACTTATTCACATGTGTGTGCTGTGGTGCAGGCAGTTCTGAGGAAAATTTGTCCTGTCCATGGCTTAGTGAATTCTAGGAAAGTACAGCAAGTTCTGTGAAAAGCTGGAAATATTTTATGTGAACCTTTTCCTTGAACCCTTTCAGTGTTGGCAATATATGAAGTAGATCATTCTGTTAAGTGGACAGAAAATGTCACCTATGAATTCATGAGGCACAATCAAAATAAGTTTTTGAACAACTCACCGGGAAGACATTTAATAAAGGTGAGGTCAAGGAATTGGTCACATACTGCAGACTTAGTGACCTGTAGATTGTTAATGCTCTTAAATAATCCATGTCTGAAATGTGTACCTCCATGGAATCCACACTCTCTACTGTCTACTTTCCACTACTTCATATTCATATTTTAAGCATTTACAATTATCATACAGAAATAAAGAAGATAAATGAGAGATGTAATTTCACACAGACTACTATGCCATTTTCTTCGGAGTTCTATTGCCTGGATCTACAAGAAAGCCTTCGAGTTATGTTCCCGTATTCTGTCCCTTTGGTTCATGTGTTTCTCATGTCACTTTATTTGTCCACTTATTCTCATATGCATCCATGTCCTAAATACCTTCTCTAAATTCTAAAGAATCCAATTGGCAATGCCCAAACAGTCAAACTCAGAGGTGATGAGGATTAGAAACTTAATATAAAAGTTAGGCACTGCTTATTTTATTTGAAATTTCTAAAAGCAAATTTTATTTCAATTACATTGTACTGTGTAGGGCCATAAAAGGACAGCATGTTTTCTGGTCCACCACTGGCTAGAAATCACTGGAGACTCCAGGTGATCCTAATGGACAACATGCATTTCATCACACTCCCAAACTCCAGGCTACTGACAGGAAGACGAAGACCTCCATAGAGTGGGGTTCTCCCGTCATGTAGGACAATGTCCATTAGCCTTTCCACAGGTATAGGGCATGACTACAGGTCACAGAGCCTCAAGACAGATCTCCATATTACTGAGATACCTAAAGGCCAGAGGGGAGTAGCCAATTAAACATTTCTTCCCAGACCCTCCTCCTTGCAAAAGGTGTTTAACCTCAGGGCCTTCCCTGAAAATACGGGATGTATAGTTTCCATTTATTTTCCGCCATAATAATAAGTGTCTTAAGACCATGGACTACTTTTCTTATTTGTGACCCACAATGGGAAACAGTGGAGCAAGTCTTCATCTAAGAACTCTCTGCATTCCCAGTCACCCAAGCCAAGTGAGCAGTGGCCACAGCCAAGTAAGCTGCAGCAACCAAGCCAAGAACTCTCATCCTAGCAGGGCATAACCAGAGCTCATCTTTTTCCCTCTCCTCTTTGGCTGCAGGTCAATCTAGCCCATATACCCCCACTTCATTCTCCACCCTTCCATGGCCCCCCCCAGCAGCGTCTGGGCTGGGGCCCCCCGAGTCCAAGAATCAGCAGGTTCCCAGCTGCCTTTTGGCCCAGAGAATGACCCCACCCCCAACCCCAAGTCAAAAGCTCTGGCTCCCCTCAGACCTCAGACTGTGCTCTCCAACCCCGAGGGGAGTCCCATGGCTTCACATAGCCTGATGTCCACCCGGCACCAGTATGGAGTGAACACAGTAAAATTTCTGCGCCTCTATCCCCATGAGAGGCCCTAGCCACATGGCAAGACAGAGGCGGGAACCACACATCAACCCAACAACAGGTCCCATGCACACTACAACCCATTATTGAAGAAGACTTTCCAGCCAGAAAGATGCTCTTACAGTCTCTGATCATGACGCACCTGAATTTGAAGATACAGAAAGCTTCGTTTTCTCTGTTTGGTCCAGCTACTTTCCATTTGGTATTATGCACTCAAACTTAACATTTATCTATTACAATTGCCACTTTATTAAACAATTTTCACACACAGCAGATTCAACTTGTTTTTGTGCTGTTTTTGATTTTTGCTGACTTAAAAAGGATTAATTTGGGCAGACATTATAAAAAGGAAAGGGTTAATATATGTTTTGGACTCTGTAGGACAAAAGACAACTGGTTAACCTTGAAGTGACTGTTGTAGAGTAGTTGTGCACATGCTTCAAAATCGTTTGCAAGAGAATGCTTTCCATATACGAGAGGGAGAGACAGTAGGCCTTACCACTCAGACATTGAAGTATGAGTATTCACTTTTCCAAAGCATCAGAGCAATAGTTCTTACTGCTAAAAGAATTGACTTGCCTTGGATTTTTACTGAATTTTTTTTTCATTTGCATTCTGTACATTACCATTGCTACACCAGTTGTTACAGTTGTCGAAAGGCTACCAGTTATATTTGCTGTTAGTAGGGTTTTATTATTATTATTTTTGGTACATTAGGATTAGAGTGAGTTTAATCCCTTTTTATAGCTGTATGAATTTTTCTAAACAGGAACAGCCATTTGTAAAATGGGTTTTCATAGTGATTGCATCAATTATAACATTTATCATTAGCAGTTGAGAGCACATGTTCATATAGCAATGTAAAAACAAACTAATGAGTATTTGGCAATTTCCCATTAGCATAATTTCATGTAGTACAAGTAAATTATAATTACATCTCTAATTTTGGATAAGATTTACTGGTTAACAATACAGTGACAAAAGCTCAAAAAAAAGTTAGGTCTTGGGATTGGAGTGGAATCCTATATCTCAGCAACTAACAGTAATTCCTCTGAAATATATACCATTTCCCCAAGGGTTCAGCATTAGAATCACTTTTCTTGATTTTCATGATCTTGTAACACTTCCTATAAAATTAACTGGATATGGAAGCACAAGCAATGACATGGAGCCTGAGAGAAAACTCTATTCTCATAGAGGAGCTGAGTTCCAATAAAGCATCCACATTTTATGGCTCAAAAATGCCTGTAACTCCAGCTGTAGGGGAACTAATACCATGTTCAGGCTTTTTCAGACACTTGCATTTACATGCATACAGAAAGATAGGCAGACAGACAGAGAGATGGACAGACAGACACACAAAGCTGATTTACCAGGTTATATTTATATGTGCATACGTTTGTTCATAACATTAGTAAAAAATGATTATGAACTTGACAGCAAGGAGTAGAACACAAAAGAAGTTGGAATTGAAAGAAGGAAGGGTGGGAATAATCTAAAAACAATGTCTTGCTTATAGTTTCTAATGTTGAAAAGAAAACACCATGATGAAAAATGTTGGGAAGGAAAAGTTTTATTTATTTTACACTTCCATATTACTGGTAATAATTATAAGTCAGGAACGGAATTCAAAAAGGGAAAGATATGGAGGCAAGAGCTGGTGCAGAGGCCATAAAGGATGCTGCTTCCTGGCTTGCTCCCCATAGCTTGCTCAGTCTGTTTTTTTAGAGAACCCAAGACCACCAGCCCAAGGATTCCAATACCCACAATGGACGGGTTTCTCTTTCATCAATAACTAATTAAAACAATGCCTTACAGCTGAATCTTATAGAAACCTTTTCTCAGATAAGGTTTTCTCCATTCAGAACTGTAGTTTGTATGTCAAGTTGAAATGAGTCCAGCTAGTATTTATAGTACTTGAAATTCTCAAAACCTGCACTAGAAGGTTCCTCTGCCTTCACCAGAAGATACACAAGAATAAAGATGGCCAGAGATTGAGGGAATGGATAAACAATGACTGGCTACATTTGAGTCCCATTCCATATAGGAGAGTCAACACCTGAAACTTTTATTGGTACTGTGCTATTCTTTCAGAGAGGAAACTATCATAACTTTCTCCTAAGAGACTTCATGATTGGAAACAGAGGCAGAGACCCATAGCCAACATTAGGCAGAGCTCAAAGAGCGTTGTGGAAGAGTGGGGATAAAATTGAGGGAGCAGAGGAGTCAAGGACACCACTAGAAGACCTAAATAGTCAACCAACCTGGGACCATGAGGGTTCACAGAGACTGAACCACCAACCACAAATTTCTTGGCATGATGCATTGTCCTACAATTAGTGACAAGGACAAGAAGCCACTTCGTGACTAAGACTCACCATTTCTATGATACAACCTTAGCCTTTCCTGTTCCCATACTTGTTTACCAGGAGATTTCTTCATGTGGCCCAATGATTAATAAATCAAGAATCTTTTTTAGTATTGGTGTAATTCCCAGGACTGCCATCTGGATAAACAGTGTCAGTAACAACTTTTAAGCCCTGGTCTGAAAACATTTTTAATGGCAAGTTTAGAGAATCAAAAATTAATATACGAGCTAATGTTAGTTCAGCCTTGATAAATTTTTAAAATACTACTTGTATTTGATTGAAAAGCTCATACTGTGTCTGGAAATATTGCTGAGTAGGATAGTGTGCTTACTGTGATAAGCCTGAGGAACTGTGTTCACATTCCCAGAATCCACATTAAAAAGTTAAGTATGGTCACATGTGTAATTGTAACCTGCACAGTATATAAAGCAGAGGCAGATTGAGCTTGTGAGATTTCGGGCAACCAGAATCACTCTAAGTTCAGAGACAGTTCATGTCTTAAGAGAAGTAGATGGAAGTAACTGGATAATCCTCTGACATTCTCCTACAGCCTCCATGCCTGCATACTTACATGTGCATCTGCATAAGCATTATATACTGCATTTATGTATACAATGCAATAAATAAAATCTCATCCAAGGAGGGTGTGATAGTTTGAATGTTCTTGTCCTAGATGGTGGTACTATTAGGAAGTACGGCCTTGTTGGAGTAGGCATGGCTTTGTTCAAGTAGTTGTGGCCTTGTTGGTAGAAGTGTATCATTGTGGTGGTAGGCATTGAGACTTTCCTCTTAGCTGTCTGAAGACAGTGTGCTCCTGGTTTCCTTTCGATGAGGATGTAGATAGAACTCTCAGTTTCTCCAGCCCAATGCCAGTCTGGATGCCTCCATGCTCCCCACTATGATGATAACTGACTGAACCTCAGAACCTGCAAGACAGTCCCAATTAGATGGTATCCTTTATGAGAGTGGCCTTGGGCAAGGTTTCTCTTTATTTTTTTTCTTATTTATTTATTTATTTATTTATTTATTTATTTATTTATTTTTAACTGTCATTGTTTTATTGGATATTATATTTACATTTCAGATCTTATCCCCTTACCCCATCCCCCCAACCCAGGAACCCCCCTCTCCCATCTCCCTCCTCCTGCTTCTATGAGGATGTGCCCCAACTTACCCCCTGACTCCCACCTCCACACCCTCAAATTCCCCCCCACTTGATGTCCAGCCTTTATGGGACCCAGGATCTCGTCTCCCACCTATGCCCAACAAGGTCATTCTCCCTTACATATTCAGCTGGAGTCATGTACACCCAGGCTGGTGGTTTAGACCCTGGGGAGCTCTGGTTGGTTAGTATTGTTGCTCTTCTTATGGGACCACAAACCCTTTCAGCTCCTTCAGTCTTCTCTCTAACTCCTTCATTGGTAACTCCTTGATCAGATCAATGGTTAGCTGTGAGCATCCTCCTCTGAATATGTTGGACTCTGGCAGACCTCTAAGGGGACAGCTACATAAGGCTCTTGTCAGCATGCACTTCCTGACATCCACATCAGTCTACCTTTGTTAATGTACATGGGATGAATACTCAGGTGGAATGGTCTCCAGAAGGCCCCTCCTTCAGTTTCTGTCCCACACTATGCCTCCATATTTGCTCCCTTGAGTAATTTTATTACTCCTTCTAAGTAGAACCGAGGCACCCACACTTGGTCTTTCTTCTTCATGAGCTTCATGTGGTCTGTGAGTTGAATCTTGGGTATTTCAAGCTTTTGGGCTAATATCCACTTATCAGTGAGTAAATACCATGTGTGTTCTTTTGTGATTAGGTTACCTCACTCCGGATGACATTTTCTAGTTCCATCCATTTACCTAAGAATTTCTTGAATTCATTGTTTTTAATAGCTGAGTAATATTTTCTTGTGTAAATGTACCACATTTTTTTGTATCCATTCCTCTGTTGAAGGACATCTGGGTTCTTTCCAGTTTCTAGATATTATAAATAAAGCTGCTATGAACATAGTGGAGCGTATGTCCTTGTTATATGTTGGAGCTTGTTCTGGGTATATGTCCAAAAGTGGTATAGCTGAAAGCTGAATCCTCAGGTAATGCTATATCCAGTTTTCTGAGGAACTGCCAGACTGATTTCCAGAGTAGTTGTACCAGCTTGCAATCCCACCAACAATGGAGGAGTGTTCCTCTTTCTCCACATCCTAGTCAGCATCTACTATCACCTGAGTTTTTGATCTTAGCCATTCTGACTGGTGTGAGGTGGTATCTCAGGATGTTTTGATTTCTATTTCCCTGATGACTAAGGATGTTGAGCTGACCTCCAGTCAAACCCGCACCATTTGATTAAAATGCTGTCATTTTTCCACTGGATGGATTTAGCTCCTTTGTCAAAGATCAAGTGACATAGGTGTGTGGGTTCATTTCTGGATCTTCAATTCTGTTCCATTGATCTTCCTGCCTGTCTCTGTACCAACACCATGCAGTTTTTATCATATTGCTCTGTAGTACACTTTGAGGTAAGGGATGATGATTACCTCAGAATTTCTTTTATTGTTGAAAATAGTTCTCACTATTCTGTGTATTTTGTTATGCCAAACGAATTTGCAAATTGCTCTTTCTGTCTCTGTGAAGAATTGATTTAGAATTTTGATGGGGATTGCGTTAAATCTGTTGATTGCTTTCGGCAAGATGGCCATTTTTACTATATTAATCCTGCCAATCCATGAGCATGGGAGTTCTTTCCATTTTCTGAGATCTGTTTCGATTTCTTTCTTCAGGGGCTTGAAGTTTTTGTCATACAGGTCTTTTACTTGCTTAGTTAGATTCACACCAAAGTATTTTATATTATTTGTTACTATAGTGAAGGGTGTCGCTTCCATAATTTCTTTCTCAGCCAGTTTATCTTTTGATTAAAGGAAGGTTACTGATTTGTTTGAATTAATTTTATACCCAACCACTTTACTAAAGTTGTTTATTAGGTTTAGGAGTTCTCTGGTGGAAGTTTTGGGGTCACTTAAGTATACTATCATATCATCTGCAAATAGTGAAATTTTGATTTCTTTTTTTCCAATTTGTATCCCTTTGACTTTCTTTTGTTGCCTAATTGCTCTGGGTAGGACTTCCAGTACTATATTGAATACATATGGGGAGAGTGGGCAGCCTTGTCTAGTCCCTGAATTTAGAGGAATTGCTTCAAGTTTCTCTCTATTTAGTTTGATGTTGGCTACTGGCTTGCTGTATATTGCTTTCACAATGTTTAGATATGGACCTTGAATTCCTCATCTTTCCAATACCTTTATCATGAAGGGGTGCTGAATTTTGTCAAATGCTTTCTCAGCATCTAATGAGATGATCATGTGGTTTTTTTTCTTTGAATTTGTTTATATAGTGGATTACATTGATCGGCTTCCGCATATTGAACCAACCCTACATTCCTGGAATAAAGCCTACTTGTTCATGATGGATGATTGTTTTGATGTGTTCTTGGATTCTGTTCTCTAGAATTTTATTGAGTATTTTTACATCGATATTCATTAATTGCTCTTTCTATCTCTGTGAAGAATTGAGTAGGAATTTTGATGGGGATTGCATTAAATCTGTAGATTGCTTTTGGCAAGATGGCCATTCTTACTATATTAATCCTGCCAATCCATGAGCATGGGAGATCTTTCTGTCTTCTGAGATCTGTTTCGATTTCTTTCTTCAGGGGCTCTGAAGTTCACTTTCTTTGTTGGGTCTTTGTGTGGTTTAGGTATGAGCGTGACTGTGGCTTCATAGAACGAATTGAGTAGTTTTCTTCTGTTTCTACTTTGTGGAATAGTTTGAAAGAATTAGTATTAGGTCTTCCTTGAGGGTCTGATAGAATTCTGCACTGAAACCATCTGATCCCAGACATTTTTTGTTTGGTAGACTGTTAATGACTGTTTCTATTTCTTTCAGGGTTATGGGACTGTTTATATGGTTTATCTGGTATTTGTCTAGAAAATTGTCCATTTCATCCAGATTTTCAAATTTTATCGAGTATAGACTTTTGTAGTAGGATCTGGTGATTTTTTTGGATTTCCTAGGGTTCTGTTGTTATGTCCCCCTTTTCAGTTTTGATTTTATTAATTTGAATACTTTCTCTCTGCCCTCTGATTAGTCTGGCTAAGGGTTTATCTATCTTGTTGATTTTCTCAAAGAACCAGCTCCAGGTTTTATTGATTCTTTGTATAGTTCTTTTTGTTTCTATTTGGTTGATTTCAGTCCTGAGTTTAATTATTTCCTCCCATCTACTCCTCTTGGGTGTATTTGCTTCTTTTTGTTCTAGAGCTTTCAGGTGTGTTGTCAAACTGCTAGTGTATGCCCTCTCCAGTTTCTTTTTATAAGCACTTAGAGCTTTGAGTTTTCCTCTTTGCACTGCTTTCATTGTGTCCCATAGATTTTGGTATGATGTGACTTCATTTTCATTAAATTCTAAAAAGTCTTTAATTTCTTTCCTTATTTCTTCCCTGACCACATTGTCATTGAGTAGAGTATTGTTCAATTTCCATGTGAGTGTGGGCTTTCCCTTGTCTTTGTCATTATTGAAAATCAGCCTTAGAGCATGGTGATCTGATAAGATGCAGGGGATTATTTCAATTTTTTCTATATCTGTTGAGGTCTGTTTTGTGACCAATTATATGGTCTATATTGGAGAAGGTACCATGAGGTACTGAAATAAAGGTATATTCTTTTGTTTTAGGGTGAAATGTTCTATAAATGTCTATTAAGTCCATTTGGTTTATAACTTCTGTTAGTTTCACTGTATCTCTGTTTAGTTTCTGTTTCCTTGATCTATCCATTGCTGAGAGTAGGGTGCTGAAGTCTCCCACTATTAGTGTGTGAGGTGTAATGTGTGCTTTGAGCTTTAGTAAGGTTTCTTTTATGAAAGTGGGTGCTCTTGTTTTTTTTTTGTTTGTTTGTTTGGTTTTTTTTTTTTGTTTTTTTTTTGTTTGTTTTTTTGTTTTTTATTTTTTTATTTTTTTTTTTTAATTTTTTTTTTTTGAGACAGGGTTTCTCTGTGTAGCCCTGGCTATCCTGGAACTCACTCTGTAGACCAGGCTGACCCCGAACTCAGAAATCCGCCTGCCTCTGCCTCCCAAGCGTGGGTGCTCTTGTATTTGGTGCATAGACGTTCAATATTGAGAGTTCATGTTGGTTGACTTTTCCTTTGACGAGTATGAAATGTCCTTCCTTATCCTTTTTGATAGCTTTAAGTTGAAAATTGATTTTATTCAATATTAGAATGGCTACTCCAGCTTGTTTCTTAGGACCATTTGCTTGAAAAATTGTTTTCCAGCCTTTTACTTTAAGGTAGTAACTGTCTTTGTTACTGAGGTGGGTTTCCTGTATGCAGCAAAATGCTGGGTCCTGTTTGCGTATCCAGCCCATTAGCCTATGTCTTTTTATTGCAGATTTGAGTCCATTGATGTTAAGAGATATTAAGGAGAAGAGATTGTTGCTTCCTGTTATTTTTGTCAACAGTGGCGGCATTGTTTGTGTGGTTATCTTCTTTTGGGTTTATTGGAAGAGGCTTACTTTCTTGCTCTTGCTGGGGTATAATTGCCCTCCTTGTATTGGTGCTTTCCTGCTATTAATTTTTGTAGTGCTGTATTTGTGGAAAGATATTGTGTAAATTTGGTTTTGTCATGGAATATCTTGGTTTCTCCATCTATGGTAATTGAGAGTTTTGCTGGGTATAGTAGCCCGGGCTGGCATTTGTGTTCTCTTAGGGTCTGTATGATATTTGTCCAGGATGTTCTAGCTCTTATAGTCTCTGGTGAGAAGTCTGGTGTAATTCTGATAGGTCTGCCTTTATATGTTACTTGGCCTTTTTCCCTTACTGCTTTTAAAATTCTTTCTTTATTTTGTGCATTTTGTGTTTTGATTATTATGTGACAGGAGGTATTTCTTTTCTGGTTTAGTCTATTTGGCATTCTGTAGGCTTCTTGTATGGTTATGGGCATCACATTCTTTAGGTTAGGGAAGTTTTCTATAATTTTGTTGAAGATATTTATTGGTCCTTTAAGATGGGAATCCTCACTTTCTTCTATACTTATTATCCTTAGGTTTGGTCTTCTCATTGCGTCCTGAATTTCCTGGATGTTTTGTGTTAAGAACTTTTTGCATTTTGTGTTTTCTTTGACAGTTGTGTTAATATTTTCTATGGTATCTTCTGCACCTGAGATTTTCTCTTCTATCTCTTGTATTCTGTTGGTGATGCTTGCATTTGTGACTCCTGATTTCTTTCCCAGGTTTTCTATATCCCTGGTAGTCTCCCTTTGTGATTTCTTGATTGTCTCTACTTCCATTTTTATGTCCTGGATGGTTTTGTTCAATTCCTTCACCTGTTTAGTTGTGTTCTACTGTAATTCTTTAAGGGGTTTTTTGTGTTTCCTCTTTAAGGGCTTTCACATGTTTATCTGTATGCTCCTCAATTTCTTTCAGGGTATTATTTATGTCCTTCTTAAAGTTCTCTATCATCGTCATTAGAAGTGATTTTAGATCTGACTCTTGCTTTCCTGGTGATATGGGTAATTCAGGACTTTCTAATGTGGGAGAACTAGGTTCTGATGAAGCCAAGTACTCTGGGTTGCTGGTGCTTGTGTTCTTGTGCTTGCCTTTCGCCATCTGGATCCCCTTGGTGCTACCTGAACTGTCTCTGAGTGAAGTCTTGTCTTTCTTATTATCTTGGTTGTGTCAGAACTGTTTGGGATGAATTTTGCTGCAGGGATTAGAGCTGAGGTCCAAGATCTGCTCAGTGTTCAGGCAGAAACAGGAAGGAACCAGTGCTCTGGTCTAGGAGTGAATTCCTGGGTCCCTGTAGGTCCTGGTTACTCCCTGTTTGGGTAGAGTACTGCTGTCTCCTGACCTGAGACACTGCCCAGGTTAGAACTCCTGGGAGCCCTGCCACCTCTGTGGTTTTCGAGCTTGGTTACAAAGCTACCTCCTGAGATCTGCTCTGTGCTCGGACCCAAACAGGAAGGAACCAGTGATCCTGCCCAGGAGTGAATTACTGGGTCCCAGTGGGTCCCAGTTACTTTTTATTTGGTGTGAGTGTTGCTGCCTTCTTACCTAAGACACTGCCCGGATTAATGCTCCTGAGAACCCTGCTTCCTCTGCGTTCTGTGAGATTGGGCGCAGAGCTAATATTCTTTTCTTTTAAGGATGAAATGTTCTATAGATATCAGTTAAATCTGTTAAACAGAAGTTTATAACTTCTGTTAGTTTCTTTGTGTCTCTATTTAGTTTCTGTTTCCATGATCTGTCCATTGATGAGAGTGAAGTGTTGAAATCCCCCACTATTATTGTGTGAGGTGCAATGTGTGCTTTGAGCTTTAGTAAAGTTTTTTTTTTTTTATGTATGTGGGTGCCCTTACATTTGGGGCATATGTGTTCAGAATTGAGAGTTCATCTTGGTAGATTTTTTCTTTGATGTGTATGAAGTGTCCTTCTTTATCTTTGTTGATTACTTTTGGTTCAAAGTCTATTTTATTTGATATTAGCTGTTCTGAGTGCAGTATTCTCTCTAGGATGTTTCAGGATATGGTGTCCTCTGCTCTGAGTGCAGTGGCTCCTCTAGGATGTCTCAGGATATGGTGTCTTCATGAGGCAGACCAGCTAGAAGTGTGCCCCAGCCACAAGGACTGATTGAGGGGCAGAAGGGGAATGGTATTCCACAGCGGTAGTGTTTGGGTGCCTGGTGGTTCCTGAGCACCCCCTGTTCCCAGTTGTAACTCTGGGGATAGGGTAGTGGAAGAGTGTTCTTACCTGATGCTCTGAGTACAGTGACTCCTCTAGGATGTCTCAGGATATGATGTCTTCACAGAAGCAGACCAGCTAGGTGTTTGCCCCAGTGAGGGGCAAGTTTTCTCTTTCTACCAATGGAAACCCATACAAAGAAAGAGGGCCTTTTGAGACATACTGTTTATTTACTCAGTGAGTTCGCAACCTTTTGTTGCTGAGTGCTTTAGTTGCATAACAGATAATCTCTAACTATGGCACCAGATATGTAGGAGCTAGGTTTTAAGTTTAAACCTCCTACTAAGTTATCACTCTCAGTCTGGATTAAAGTTTGCTGCTTTGACTCACCCTGAAACTGACAGTCTAGTCTCCAGTGGCAAATCAGTCGTCTTGCTTATGGTTGTCAGTAATATCTGGTAGCACTGGGAAAGTAAAGCTGGACCTGACATCCTCATACATCATTTGCATATGATTACAGGTTTGCCAACCCCTCACACACCTCTCTTTCCTTCTCTCTTCCTCTCCCTCCCCCTTTCCTTTACCCCTCTCTTCTTGCTTCTGTCTTCTTTGTAATGCTACTTTCTCTCTTTCTTCATACATCTTATCCATGTTTTTTCTCCAATCATGAACATTTGTGCTACTATTGGTCATCTCTCTTCTATGTAACATACACACATTTTGTTGGAAGCACAAAGGTCTTTGAACTCACAAATAAGCACCGGAAAAGCCAGTCATTTTAAACACACAGGATTGTCTTTTTAGTGGGAAATGCATAACCTTTTTTTTTCAACCTGGGTGGCTCAGGATGGAGGTGATCATTAGCCTAGTGATTTGAGCTATCAGCAGAGCCAGGCCATACCATGCTCCCACAAAGATAACTGTAGTTACCTAATAGTTTAAGTGACCTTTGCATTATATGTATGGCTAAGGGCTCCCCCAAGCTTGAAAAAACAAGTTTTTAGGTAGCTGTTAGCCTAAATGACCTCTAAACTATCAGCATTACAGAGAACACTCCAGATTCTTCCCTAGGCCCTTAAGATAATACATGAAGCCATACTCTAGAACCCATACTCTTGTGGCCTGTGACATACACGTTGAGCTGAAGTTTCATGTTATTATGTTCTTTGTAAACAGGTGATTTAATTACACCAGAAAATGACCTCCCCCAAAACTGTACAGTGCTTATATAAGTTAAGAATAAACTGCTCAAGGTCAGACTCTAGAAGTTTGAACTGCCAGAGTTTCATTAATTCCTGCTGATCTATACATCCTTTTGCCTCTCAACCAGTGTTTCCCTAGCAACTGTGGTCTTTAAAGAAACCACACACATCTATAGGGGAAGGACTCCCTTTTTTACATCATTCTAAACTACTTTAAATGAGTCTATAAAATTATCATTATCTGCTACATTTTGGCTCCATTACAGTAGCTTGTGTGGGCCTCCCTGTGGGATTATTTGATGGGGTTTTCACATTGATATGTTTGGCAGTAGCAATTTCTCCCCTGTGGTTAAAACATTTACAAGTGTTTGAATTTATGTCTAGAGATCTTCTGGGTAATGCAAAGAATAATATTAGCCATCAACCATTTTCTCTGTATCCTCCCTATACAGTGAATTAGTGTTTCTATTTTATCAGATATGAGGTGGAGAAGAGGGTGTTTCCAGTAATATTCTGTGGGTGAATTATCCTGAAATCCTCCTGGCTGAGATACTTTGCAGAATGTCATCTTGCCCCCAAATGGAATTATATCTTGTAAAACACATTTTCCTCTCAAGTCTTAAACAGGTATTACCTTCTTTCTACCTTACTATTACTCAGCTCTGATGTCCTCCTTATTTTCCACAGGACTCTACTTCAGCTAATAGGAGATTTCATGGAGTAGAGGATCTAGTGCACCACCCTTGATTTGATCAATAATTGTATTATATTGAAAGGAATACTTTGTTTATTTCTATTCGTAACCAGTAGTCCAGTGTCTTTCTTATTATAATATTTATTATGCATACCATCTCTACATTTTAATTTTATCCCATTTACTTATCATTTAATAATTTAAATTATAAAATATTACAAAATTTAGAGATGGGTTATATTAATATCTTTCACATGTGGAATCACATGTAAGATTCACATGTGTATTCTTATAGAAATATATGTCATATACTACTTCCAAAACATAGTGTTTTATTTTCATTCTTGGCCTATTTGTCTGCTCCTATGTGGTATAGAAGGCTTTCAGATACTGAAGCAGCTGAGCTGCCCATTCTGAAAATCAAACAGTTAGATTAAAGAAAAAAGAGGGGGGTGTCAAATAAGGCACACAGAATATACTTCAAGTTGTGTCAGTCATTGACCCACCTTTCCTTCAGTCTCATCCATTTTTGTCCCAGCAGTTCTTTTGGAGTGGAACAATTCTGGGTCAGAAATTTTGACTGTGGGCTAGTAACACTGTTCATCCACTTGAGGCCCTGTGTATCTACTGGACGTGGACAATTCAGGTTACCGCTCTCTATTGTTGGGAATTTTGGCTAAGGTAATTCCCATTGAATCCTAAGAGTCTCTCACTTCCTGGGTCTCTAGTACCTTTTACTGGGTCCCCCTACCTGCCGACCTCCAAGGCTGCATATTTCCATTCAATCTCCTAGCCCACTAGGCTTCTCTCCTGTTTCCCTTCCCCACATACAACCTTGTGAGACAGTAAAAGGATAGCTTGGTTTTTGGTGGAGCACTGGCCAGAGATTGCCAGAGATCCAACAGGTATCTATACCTGCAAGGGCCAGTATACATTTTGCCACATTCCCAGACTCCAGGCTCCTGACAGGAGGCCAAGATCACCATAGATCCGCACCAACTTGTAGGGCTATGTCCCTACAGCCTCTTCCAAAGAGAGGTTTGTGTCACCCAGTACAGGCAGAGGACATGACTACAGGCTTCAGCCTCAAGAGATTTTCATATTAATGAGATACCTAAAGGCCAGAGGGCATAGCCAATTAAGCATTCCTTCCCAGACCCTCCTCCCTCCTTATTTAACTCAGGTCTGCCCTGAGATATGGAGGAGGCAGTACAGCCAGATTCATTCAGTTTTTGCCATGACAATAAACCTTTTAAAACCATGGCCTTCCTCATGTCTCTGGAGCCTGCTGTTAATAACTGTGGAGAAGACCTTTGACTGCTGAGCTGCTGCTTATTCTCCTGCTGATGACTTCTCTACATTCCCACCACGAAGGTAGCCAACTCAACCAAGCTAGCCAACCCAGCCAAGAGAGTGCTAAGAGTCTCTACCCATGGGGCACTGTCAGGGCTTCTCTCTTTTGTATGTCTTGACTGTGAGTCAGTCCAGTCCGTATGCCCCCAGACTCAGTTTTTCTGCAGCTCCCAGCAGCATCTGGGAGACAAGGACAGAGACCACCAATCTCTGGGTCAGCTGCCTCAGAAAGAGACCGCCACTCAGGAGCCCTGCCCCTGTGGGACTTCAGGCTGAGACCTCTCCATGCCCAGCAAAGCCTCGTGTCTTCTTAGCCCAGCGTCCACCTGGTGCCGCATAGAGAAAACTCAGTAAAATTCCCAGGTTTCTGCCTCCCTGAGCTGCCGCAGACACATAAGATCCACAACTCTGCCCAACAGGACCTGCTTCCACACATGAGCTAGTCACAGCCCTGCAACCCAGATCCTCTTTCCCTCCTCCCCTCTTCCACCCAAGTTACTGCCCCCCATGATTATTTTATTCCCCGTTCTAAGTCAGTTTGAAGCATCTTCACTTGGGACTTTATGCTCCTTACACTTCCTATGGTGTGGGTAATATCTTAGGTATTCTGTACTTTTTGGCTAATATCCACTTTTCAGCAATTACATACCCTTTATGTCCTTTTGGATCTGAGTTACCTCACTCAGAATAATATTTTCTATTTCCATCCATTTGCCTGCAAAATTCAAGATTTCCTCACTTTTAATAATTGAATAGTATTTCATTGTGAAAGTGAACTACATTTTCTGTAGATGTTCTTCAGTCGAGGGACACTGGGGTTGTTTCCAGCTTCTGGCTATTATAAATAAGGCTGATATGAACATAGTGGAACACCTGTCCTTTAAGTACAGTGAGGCATTTAGGTGGGAGAGTTTGCCCAAGAGTGGTATAGGTGGTGACCTATTCATTGCTGGCAGTGGAGTGTTGAATTCTCTCACTATTATTGTTTGAGTTTCAACTGATATTTTCAGCTTTAGTAAAGTTTCTTTTATAAATGAAGATGCCCTTGCGTTTGGGGCATAGGTGTTCAGAATTGATACTTCCTATTGTTGGATATTTCCTTTGAACAATATGAACTGTCCTTCCCCATCTCATTTGATAACTTTTCATTGAAAACCTATTTTATTGGATGTTAGAATGGCAACTTCAGATTGTTTCTTGGGCCCATTTTCTTGGAAAACTTTTTACTAGCCATTTATCTAAAGTAGTGTCTGTATTTGTCACTGAGGTATGTTTGTTTTTGCAGGAAAATATGGGATTCTTTTTAGGTA
This sequence comes from Rhabdomys pumilio, assembly GCA_030674055.1. Lineage (NCBI taxonomy): Eukaryota > Metazoa > Chordata > Mammalia > Rodentia > Muridae > Rhabdomys > Rhabdomys pumilio. Next base: position 78,082,366 of record JANHMN010000008.1, on the reverse strand, counting down.
TCCAGTCTGTTAGCCTGTGTCTTTTTATTGTGGAATTGAGTCCACTGATGTTGAGAGATATTAAAGACAGATGAATGTAAGTTCCTATTATTTTTATTTTAGGAGGTGATGTTATGTATGTATGGTTCTCTTCTTTTTGGTTTGTTGTAAACTGTTTAATTTTTTAAGTTTTCTTGCATATAGTTACCCATTTTGTGTTTAAGAGTTCCTTCCATTATCCTCTTTAGGGCTGGATTACTAGAACGATATTGCTTAAATTTAATTTGTCATGAAATATCTTGGTTTCTCCATGTATGATGATTGAGAATTTTGCTGAGTATAGTAGCCTGTGCATTCATTTGTATTCTTACATTCCAGCTGAAATTTTTCTAGGATCTTCTGGTATTTAAAGTCTCTATAGTGAAGTCCAGTGTAATTTTGATAGGACTGTCTTTATGTTTTACCTGATCTATTATTCCTCACAGCTTTAATATTCTTTCTTTGTTATGGGCATTCAGTGTTTTGATTATTATACAAGAGGATTTTCTATTCTGGTCCAATCTATTTGCTGTTCTGTAGGCTTCTTGAACCTTTTTGGCCATTTTTTCCTTTAGGGTTAGCTCAGTTTTCTTCTGTGATTTTGTGGAAGGTATTTTCTGACCCTTTGAGCTGGGATTCTTCACCCTCTTCTATTTCTCTTATTCTTCGGTTTGATATCTTCATCATGTCCTGAAATTACTGAATATTTGGGGGGCTGGAGCTTCATATCCCTTGTAATTTTTTGACTGATGTTTCAATATCTTATATGTTATCTTCTATGCCTGATATTCTTTCTTCTATGTTTTGTAATCTGTTGGTGATTCTTGTGTCTGTAGCTCCTGATCTCTTTTCTAAGTTGTCCATCTCCAGGGTTGTCTCCACTTGTGTTTTCTTTATTGTTCCTATTTCCATATTTAGTTCTTGGACCATTTTGTTCAATTCCTTCACCTGCTTGATGGTATTTTCCTGTATTTTTTTAAGGTAGTTCTTTATATCCTCCTTAAAGATCTCTATCATCTTTATGAGTAGGGATTTTAGGCCATTATCTTACTTTTTAGTCATGTTAGTGTATCCAGAGCTTTCTGTAATGGGAGAACGATGTTCTGAATGTGCCAAATTGCATTGGGTTCTGAGCTTATGAACTTGCATTTGTCTCTTGCTACCTGGTAATTTATGGTGTTAACTGTCTGGGTGTATCTGACTGGAGCAGGCCTCCTTGGAGGCAGGTAGAGCTCTGTTCCCTTGGTCAGAGCTGTTCTCTTTGTAAGCTGTCTCTGGTTAGGGTGGGTCTTCTGTGTCTCTGATTAGAGCAGGCCTCCTGTGTCCCTCGTTACTGTGGACTTTCTGTGCCTCTAGTTACTGTGGAACTCCTGCATTTCTTATTATTGTGGAACTCCTGGGAGGAAGACTGCTATAAGGTGTGGGTAGGAATTGGGCTCCTGATCTAGCCCAAGTGGTGAAGCAGACCTGAAGGAAGGTGGAGCTTGGGAGTGTGGGTAGGTCCTGCATCAGCTGGACTCTGTGAGTTTCCCAGCTGGTGTGGTTAGTTAGGCGAGATTCTCACCTGTGTCCTTGGTTACTGAGGACCTCCTGGGAAGCAGTCTGTAAGGTGTGGAAGAGTATTAGAATTTCTTACTTTTCTTTTTGTTAGTCATGATCTCATTTTCATCCCTAAGTTCTCTGGTAACTTGAAACATCTCATACTCAGTTTACTTGGATTTCTGATCTATGTGAATGTATCAAGTTATCTTAATGAATTTAACGCATTTTAACAAAACAAGACTGATTAACTTGTTCTGGGTTGTCCTCTGAACCCTCTGGAATTTTCTAACTCTAGTTAGAGTAAAAAAACGACATATTTTAGAATAGATTTTATAGACAGGTGAAATGTCTCAAAACCCGAAGAAGTTCTTAATAAATAACTTCCCACATCATTATGAAATAATAGTGACATAAAAAGAGAGGAAGCTTTAATATGAACTGCACTGTTTTTTTGTTTTTGTTTTTTGTTTTTCTTAATAATTTCACTAGAAAAAATGAAAAGGGTTTTGTGGGTAAGACAACTTGAGGAGGAAGTTTGTATTCATAATGTATATCTTTCTGCAGTACTAACGAAGAAACTAAGGTATGTTTGCATTTGAATCTTTGTATTTGCCCAAATAAATATGCCTATGCATGGTTCTTTTCAATCATGTCCACTTTTCTTTCAGTGTAGGTAATTGGATTCAAACGTCATGTAAACATTTTAGTTTAGTTTACAAAATATAGGTCAACCTACTCACTACCCCTTCCTCTCAAAAATATCCTCCCCCATCCTATTTAACTCTCAATATTTACTCCTAAGCTTTCACTTCACATGTCATATTCTATCTCTCCAATCAATTTTTTTTGGATTTTGAAACATTGGGTTTTTATGTGAATTTCTGTTCTTCTTTCCTTTGGGTTAAGATCCTCCAACTGCCTCTATATTTCCATTGAAACAAAACATATTGGCTCTGGACTCCCACATAAAACCAAGTTCTCAGCACATAAGAGATTTGTTTGTTGCAGAGTAACAGATTGATGGAAATAAGAGGCAGGGACAGGGCAGGCAGATTGGGAAGGGAACAAAGGAGAGGGGGTAGGGTATTTGTCCTAGAGGACAAAGGACTGCCTCTAGAAAGAGAGGAGACATATGTAACCCATAGGAAAATGACAGCTTATAAAGGTACAAGGGGAAAACCCATGTTAGTGTGAGGTGTTTAATTTTAATTGGACATGTTAATTAGATAAGCCAATGGATACTTTTTAAATTCTGGATTTCAAAACTTTGGTAGCTAGACCTTGGTCATCAACCCCAGGAAAAGAAAGTAGCAAAATAAAGCAATAGAATTTAGTGACTAACTTTACGAATATAATGGTTGTGTAGAAAGTCAGAAGAACTGAGATAGGGCAAGGACTCTCAGAGCCATGCTTGCCATGTGAGAACTGGCCAGAGTTTTTTTCAGCAATGTCCCTCACTGCCTAAGGTTTTCTACCACCAATAAGTATTCAAACACTCTACTACTTTATATTCTAATATCTTTCTTTCTTTATGGTGTTCTTGAAAGGTTTCTTTCCGGTTCTGTGGCATTTTCTTATATAACAAGTTAAACACACTACCCAAGACATTTCAAGCTAGGACCTACATCTTAGTATTTATCTTTCTGGGTCTGACTTTCCTTACTCAGAATAATTTTTTTGTTCAAATAATTGCCCTGAAAATCACATAATTTCACTTTTCTTCATGCTTACGTAAATCTTTTATGTGTCTTACCACATTTGTATAATCTCTTTTTGTGTTGATCAACGTTGAAGGTGACTCCATATCTTAGCTACTGTGAATATTACTGTAATGAATTCATATGTGCAAATATCTCTAGGAAGGATATATAATATCCTTTGGGTGAATGTCCACGAGTGGTATAAGTGGGTTAAATATGGTAGTTCAATTTCTGTTTCTTTTCTTTCTTCTTTTAAAAAGAAATCTCCAGAATGATCTTCAGCATGGCTACCCTACTCTACACATCTATGAGTAGTGTTCCCCCTTTTTGCTACATTCAGCATTTGTCATTATTTATATTCCAAATTATAGTTCTTGTGATTGAGGTAAATGAATTCATAAGGTAGTGTAATCTACATTTTGCCAGTGGCTTAGTATGTAGAAAACTTCTTTAAGTGTTTCTTAGGCATTTCTTCTTCTTCTTCTTCTTCTTCTTCTTCTTCTTCTTCTTCTTCTTCTTCTTTTTTTTTTTTGTTTAATAACATTCAATTTAGTTCTGCATGCCTCTTTATAACAGAAATGTTTTCATTTTTACTGATTACTGTTGCAGGACATATGGTCACTATGTGAACCCTGAGATTATGTTATTTACTGAAAAAATTCTAGCTGTGATGGTGCTCACCCTTTTAATTCCTCTGGCTGCAATACAGATACATCCTCATATACAGTTTTAACCCCAAACTTGAATGTGAAGTTAGTTTGAGGAAGTCTGAAAGTGAGGTCTAATTGAGACACAGAAAAGGTGATAATACAGAGAAAGATTTGATGGAATAAGACATGCCCAATTTCTAATTGAAGAGAGAAGAAAAGAAAGCAACATAGGAGAGAGAAAAGAAGAAAGGAGGCAGTTTTACAAAGAGAGTTCTACAGAGACAGGTTGAAGAGAGAGCAAGCTAGACACAGATAAAGACAGAATGAGCCAGAGAATGAGAGAGAGCCTGAAGATTAGACCAGATTGCTAGATTTAGTTTGAGGTCCAGCAGAGTAATTCAGGAAAGAAAAAAGTGAAAGGAGTCAAATTGAATCAGTCACCATGAATAGGAATTTAGAGCCAGAGCAGCTGCATTGATCCTTCTGGCTAGATAGACTTCAGAAAGAAGAAAGGGTGAGTTTATTCAGCATAAGTCTCAGAGGTTAAAAATATCTTTGCCCAGAATAAGATGGAATGAGGGCTGGAAACTTCTAAGACTAAGTGTAGGTTAGCAGAGGGAGGCAACGGTGCTCTGAAAAAATAATTAACTCAAAAAACTACAATACAGAGTACTATTTTGAGTTTTTCATATTTTTTAGATACAAGTACCCCCTTAACAGAATAGATGACCAACTTTGGCTGTATGTTCTCTTGCCTCAGATTCCTTTGCTTTAACATTTTGTGAGATTTTATTTCCATTACAGATCTTATTTTTCTACACTTCAGGGATATTATTCATAGAATTCAAAAAGCAGATTTTGCATTTTGAGAAAATAAACATTTTAGTCAAGATTTTACTTATTTTATTTATCATTTGAGAATTTCATACATAAATATAATGTATGTCAATCATAGTCACCATTATTCTGCCATGGCAGAATTTCTAAGTTGGATATTGGCTTGGAATACAGCAGTTCTACATTTATCAGAGATGCTTCATTGTGTAGTGGAATGCACTTGATCGAGACAATTGTCAATGTTCAGAGAAGAAATACTTGTGAGATCCTCAGCCGTAAACGACACATGTTTATCACAGCCTTTTCTCCCATTACACACTCAGGGAAAAATCAAGAAAAAGGATACAGAAAGATTACAGATGCCATAGATACAGGGTGACCTGAGCAAATGTGTTTCTTCTGGACATGGCATGATCCTCGCATTCATGTATTCACAGCAAATATGGCAACTTCCATGTAATATGCACAAAAAGTGATACATAGGTCAATGGGATATAGTTGAGGACCCAGATATATGTCAACAAATCTACAGTTACCAATATTCTTTTAAAGACAGAATCATTAACAAATCAGGCTAGAAGAGCTGGATTTCACCAGGCAGAGAAAATGTAGAGCTGGATTCGTACCTGTCACCTCGTACAAAACTCAACCTAAAGTGTGCCGGGCATCACTTCAATGTGAGGAGTGATGCTGGTGTACATGCATGATGTGTTTATAATCTCGTGTAAACTAATGCAAAGCAGAATGTTTCCTTCAGTTCTCAAATGAGTGCCAACACTATAGATGGATACATAGTAAATAAGATTGACAGCCTGCCGAGAGCCAGAGAAAATGTCCAGACAGCATTAAATCTGTCTCTAATTAGGGAAAGCATTGGACTACCTCAAAAAAAGTGTAAAACATTTTGCTCCATTCTTTATGTGGTAGAAAAGAAAAAGAGAGTGCCAAAATGCCATGCATGCAGCCATTAGATTATATTAATATGATGAGGTGGTTTTTATATGAACCCTAAAATGTCATGTTTTTAATAAAGTATCTTGTGCCCCATCTTATATAGAACATTGAATGTGTTTATGTTTGGGGATCATTCCCCATAAGAAACATTTTAAAGCTATTAAACAGACAAATTTTACAGCTTTCACAGACAACACAGTGAATTTATTTTCCACACTGCTCTGATAGGCAATCTAGTCTCACATCTGACTTATTGATGTTTTACATTCTGTACCAACCACACTTGTTCTTACCAACTTGTCTCTGCTTTCTGAAAATCAGAAATAAAATTCTTCTGAAAATCAGAAGAATAAAACAGGTTTGTTTTATTCTCCAAATGTGGATTGCCCTGGTGCTGTTTGTATTTTGATTCTAACTCTGCTTCCTCAAGGTGTAGCTGAATGGACAAGGAGTAAATCTCATACTCAGGTGATTTCAAGTGAATATTCTTCCTATTTTAAGTGGTCAAATAAAGACTAGAGCCTGTGATTGTACACTGGAAAGAAAAAGTTGGGCTGAGATATTTAGAGAAATGAAGAGAGAAATGAGGAAGGGGAAAAAAGAAGAGTGAGGAAAGAAGGGAAGTTGGAGGAAGAGGAGATAGAAGGTAAATGGCTCAGAACCATGTGGCCTGGGGAAGAGACAAGTAGCAGGTGACCTCTTAGTTGGGTAGCAGATTTCTGTAGTGGTATATCTGCACAATCTAGGCATGCAGCTTATAAATTTTATAACTGAGGTGCATGTTTTTTGCAAGCACTTATTTGGGTTGGAGATTTACTGCAACAAATTGGCACCCATCATATGGGTTAGAACCCAACTTAAGATAAAGGTGCTCATACCCCACCCTGGAATACACTTCTGGGGCAGCAATCTAGATTGCCTAGAGAGCTGTAGATTCCCTCCCAAGGCCCCAGGCAGACAAATACAGGTAGGGGCAGAACCCCAGCCTGGAGCTGGACTTGGGGAGCACCATGTACGTTTCCCAGAGAGGGACGGGAGATCCTGGAGCACAACTTTCTATGAGGAAGTTTTCAGGCAGAAACAGTGAACTGATCAAGGCATCTATGCTCAAGAGAACATTTCTGTGCTCACCCCTAATGCTCCCTATGCCTCATGTATCCCCTATGTCTATAGAGTACACTCACTGGACAACCAGTCTGACTCTTTCCACTGCTTGTGCTACAGGTTACATGAGATTGGCACACAAACACACAATTCCAGCTGCAACCCTAACAAAAGATAGAAAGCTGGATCAAAACCACATAAGCCACCAGTTTTTCTACAGTCAGAACCTCCAGGAATGAATAAATGAATTAGAGAGGACTGCAGAGTTCTAAATCAAACAACAGAGGGAGAAAAAGGGACAAATGACTCGGGATCAGGTAAAAAAAAATCATCCACTGAATGAATATATATATATATATATATATATATATATATATATATATAATGTTATATTAAATATTTATCTTTAAAGATGGTAAACAAAAAACTAACTTTTTGAGGATTTATGGGATGATATTTTGAATGGTATGACAGGGATATATTTTAAGGAAATAGATACCTTGTCATTTACCAGTACTGCAATATTAATTCCTTTGGTTTTCAAAGTCTGCTCAAAAGATAGGACCCTAGATAAAAAAATTATGTGCCTTAGAAAGGAGATTAGAGGTAACATTAGAACTGAAGGCACAGAAATCTGTAGCTCAATGTAAAGAAAAAAAAGAGGAGAATAAAGATTGGAGACAGAAGCTGGAAAAATGCTAGAACAGAAATTCCAGAAATTCATAGATGAGACTGAGCAACAGAGAGATAAGCTTAAGACTTGTTAACACAGACTAGAGGAAATATTAGAACTAAAGATTCTGGATTTTACTGGTCAAAATAAGCAACAGAAAGAGAAGAAAAAAGTCTGGAGACAGGAGCTGGAAGAGACTCTAGGAAAAAAAAATGATCCAACAGTTTACAGATCAGACTGAACAGCAAGGAGATAGAGATAAAATTTGAAAGCAAAGTCTAGGTAATAATTTACTAAAGCTAATGAATCAAAATGAGGCAGATGCTGCAATATCAGAATTACAACATAAAAAGAAGCTAAGGTTATGGAAGCAGGGCCTAGAAGAGAAGATAGAAAAAATTATAGAGCAGTATGATCAAGAGAAAGATAAATTTAAGACTTGCCAAGGTGATCTAGAGGAAACACTAGAAATGAGGACAAAGGAAGTTATAGATCAAATAAGAGACAGAAAGATGAAAATAAAGGTGGGAGACAGGAGCTGATGAAGATGCTGGAGCAAAGGATACGAAAACTCACAGATCAAACTGGGCAGCAGAGAGAAAATATTGAAGATAGGAAGCAAGACTTGGAGAATAAACTTTTAAAATCAGTTAATCAAAATAAAACGGACAGTTGAAATATCAGAATCTCAATATAAAGAAAAATTTAAAATGTGGAGGCAGAACGTTGAACAGAGAATACAGGAACTCAGGGAACAGGGGGAGCTACAAAAGGAGAAACATGAAGCATGAACTCATTCCACCTTAAGGGAAGAATTTAAAATTTCTATTAACAAAAATACTCAAAGACAGAAGATAAAGAATTCCAACCAAAGGTATTAGAAAAAATGTGAATTTATCCAGTTAGTGTACAACAAATACCTCCAGATGATGACTAACCTCAGGATTATTAGGAATTCAAATGGCAACTCATGGATGTTTAGAACTGAGGAAATTTAAGGAAAATATCACTAATTTTAGAATGCAAAACAAATACTGACTTCTTGGGCCACTAAAAATATAATAAACCCCCAAGACTTGAAAGATATAGTAAAAGCAATGCTAGAACCTGTCACACATTTACAACGGTTCTCATGACTAGGTGAGAGAGATAGAATGACAATATAGATCCAGAGGTAGAGAGATATCCAAAAATCAGCTGCTTGGTGAAGGTCACTTTGCTGAGGTAGACGTACAAACTGTATATCATGAAGAAACTCTGGCATTATGTTAATTGGCAGCCATAAATGCCTGGGAGAAAGTCACAGAATCAGGGGAAAGACTTGAACCATTTCCTTAAGTCATACAAGGTCCAAAGAAACTCTTCCCTGACTTTTTGCAAAGGCTAGCCTCAGCTGTGGAAAGGAGTATATCAGATCCAGCAGCAAGAAAGGCAGTAATTGAGTGTTTAGACTCTGAAAATGCAAATACTGAATGCAAGGAAATAATCAGACCACTGAGGGCAAGGTCAGCAGTAATAGATGAGTGAATTAGACATACAGCTGATGTTAGAACTTGTTCACCTGTTATGATTGTAATAGGAGAAGCTGACACTAGAGACCTAGAAATGATCCAAGATTTCAAATGTTTTAATTGTGGTGAGCAGCGTCATCTCTGAAATAACTGCAGAAGAAAACAAAGTAATCCCAAAAGAGGCCCTGTCTTCTGGAATATGTCAAATATGTAGCAAAGACCAACATTTGGGTAAAGAATGTAGAGTAACAACAGACAACACCTTCCCAAGAAACTCCCATGGTGGGGGTCTCTGTCAGGCTCCATTGCGAGGCAGGGAGTGTTCTATTCCTCAAGATAATTGAACATCACTGCTTCAAAAACATGCTGCATGATGAGATAAGGAGACTGAGGCAAGTTTTATAGACAACATGCTGACTATACAGACTTCAAGGTTTTAAGGCTACATGTTGATTATCATGAGAAAATAGATAACTTAACATGTATCTTGTCCATTCCCTGCCCAACCAGTGACCCTCATGTTTTCTAGTTTCTACCTGATCCAGGAGCAGAGCCTCAGCTGTAATTCCATACCAACACAGCCCACAGCCAAGTTGCAGCTTGACTTACCAGATATTCTGACACATCTAGGTTCACAGGTGAGCCCCAAAACCTTGCCCATTACCCAGCTTACTGGGACCCCTGTGACTCCTGGACACAGATTTGCCATCCAGCAAGAGACTTGTATGCCTACCAGTTTTCTTATGAGCAAGGAACAGAGCCTCAGATCTGGATCCAAACCCATACAGCCCACACCTTATTTGCAGCTTGACAACCTAAGTATTCTCACACATCAAGGATCACACAGGATCACAGGATCACAGAATCAAAGGATCACAGGAAGGACAGGCTCCAGACAATCACAGGGAGGACAGATAATACCAGAGATAACAACATGGCAAGAGGCAAGCTTAAGAAAACAAGCTACAGAAACCAATTTGACATGGCAACATCAGAAACCAGTTCCCCCACCAAAGAAAGTCCTGGATACCCCAACAAACCAAAAAGCATGACTCAGATCTAGATGAAGATGATAGAAGATTTTTAAGAATCACACGTGAGGAGGTCACAACATCTGCCCCAACATCAGGAGTAACTGGGTCCTCCAGGATTCAGGGATAAAAGAACACCTACACAGCCAGAGGCATGAGGTACTTCTGGACAGACCTGTGCCCTGAGCAGACCTTGGGCACTGGCTCTGTACCCAGTCCCATAAATCTAGAGGAAGCTCAACTCCCAGGTGCTCTGAGATTCCCAGGATCACAAGATGACAGAAACACAGAGAAAGCTTGACTACCAGGGGAACAGACAACACCAGGAGTACTGGAGCTCTGACACTCTCATGATCACAGCTTAAGTCACAACATTTTTTCCAACAACCAGCTTCACTGGGACCCTCACCAGAATGAGAGAAACACAAACCACCATGAAGCCAAAGACATGGTTTTTGTTGTTGTTGTTTTGTTTTTTTTGTTGTTGTTGTTTTGTTTTGTTTTGTTTTGTTTTGTTTTAGCTTGCATCTCTTCTTAGAGCAAATCCAGGGCTCTGCCTCTCCATTCATTCTTGAAACACCCATAGAAAGTTTGACTCCTAGTAGCTCTGACACAACAGAATCTAAGGAGCTTGGTCACACCAGGATTTCAGGATCCCAGAGGCAGCTTGACTCACAGGGACTCTGACAAACCCACGATCTCAGGATCACAGAATTCCAGAATCACACAGACAATTGGAATATGAGGAGTTTTCACACAACCCAGATCACAGGAGGGACAGGCTCCAGTCAGAGACAGCAAAGACAGGTAGCAGTACACATAACAGATGGCAAGAGAAAGCACAACTACATGAACGACAAAAACCTAGGCTAATTGCCATCATCAGAACCCAGTTCTGTCACTATAGAAAGTCCTGGATACCCCATCAAAACAGAAAAGCAAAATGTGGATTTAAAATCACATCTCATGAAAATGATAGAGCATTTTAAGAAGAACATAACTAACTCCACTAAAGAAACACAGGGGAACACAGGTAAACAGGGAGAAGCCTCTAAAGAGGAAACACAAAACTCCCTTCAAGAATTACAGAAAAACACATGAAACAGGAGAAGGAAGGGAACAAAACCAACAAGGATCTAAGAATGGAAATAGAAACATTAAAAAAATTTACAAATGGAGACAACCCTGGAGATAGTAAACCTAGGAAAGACATCAATAGTCATCGATGCAATCATCATCAATGGAAAAGAAGACATAGAAGAGAGAATTTCAGGTGCAGAAAATACCATAAAATACATTCACACAACAAGGAACATGCAAAATGCAAAAAGCTACTAAACCATAACATCCAAGAAATCAAGGACAAAATGAGAAGACCAAACCTAAGAATAAGAAGTATACAAGAGAGCAAAGATTTCCAAATTAAAGGGCCAGTAAACATCTTTAAACAAAATAATAGAAGAAAACTTCTCTAACCTAAAGGAAGAGATGCCCATGAACATACAAGAAGCCTACAAAACTCCAAATAGTCTGGATCAGAAAAAGAATTCCTTCTATCCCATAATAATCAAAACATCAGATTCTCAAATCAAAAAAAGAATATTAAAAGCAGTAAGGCAAAAAGGTCAAATAACATATAAAGGCAGACCTATCAAATTGACAATAGACTCCTTACCTGAGACTATGAAAACCAGGAAGATCTTGGGCAGATATCACACAGACCCTAAGAATACAAATGCCAGTCCAGGCTACTATACCCAGCAAACCTCTCAATATAGATGGAAAAACCAATATATTCCATGACAAAGCCAAATTTACACAATATCTTTCCACAAATCTAACCCCACAAAAGATAATAGATGGAAAACCCGAACAAAAGGAGGGAAACTACACCCAAGAAAAAACAAGAAAGTAATCTACTTTCAACCAAACCAAAAAATTAGTCACACAAACATAATTCCACCTCTAACAAAAAAAAAAATAACAGGAAGTAACAATACTTTTTCTTAGTATCTTTTAACATCAATAGACTCAATTCCCCAATACAAAGACATAGACTAACAGATTGGATACATAAAGAGGACCCAGGATTTTGCTGCATACATGAAATGCACCTCAGTGACAAAGACAGACACTACCTCAGAGTAAGAGGCTGGAAAATTTTTTGGAAGCAAATGATTCCAAGAAACAACTGGAGTAGCCATTTTAATATGAAATAAAATAGAATTTCAATCAAAAGTTATCCAAAAGGATAAGGAAGGGCACTTCATACTCATCAAATGAAAAATCTACCAAGATGAACTCTCAATTCTGAGCATTTATGCTCCAAATGCAAGGGCACTCATATTCATGAAAGAAACTTTACTAAAGCTCCAAGTACACATTGCACCTCACACAATAATAGTGGGAGACTTCAACACCACTCTCTCATCTGTGAACAGATATGAAAAACAGGAACTAAACAGAGCTGCAGTGAAACTAACAGAAGTTATGATTTAAATGAATTTAACAGATAACTATAGAACATTTCATCCTAAAATAAAAGAATATACCTTCTTATCAGCACCTCATGTTACCCTCTCATAAATTGATCATATAATTGGTCACAAAACAGGCCTCAACAGATACAAGAAGACTGAAATAATCACATGCATACTGTCAGATCACCACAGACTAGGCCTGTTCTTCAATAACAATAAAAACAACAGAAAGCCCACATACATATGGAAGATGAACAAAGCTCTACTCAATGATAACTTGGTCAAGAAAAAAGAAAAAAATTAAAGACAAAGAGTGGAACAGAGAGTGAAGGAAAGGTCATGCAGAGACTGCCCCACCTGGGGATCCATCCTATATATAGGCACCAAACCCAGATACTTGCTGATGCCAAGAAGTGCTTGCTGACAGGAGCCTGATGTAAACGTCTTCTGAGAGGCTCTGTCTGATTCTTACCAATACAGATGTGGATGTTGGCAGCCATCTATTGGACTGAGCATGGCAACTCCAGTGGAGAAGTTAGGTGAGCACTGAATGAGCTGAAAGAATTTGCAGTATTGGGGGAAGAACAGCAATATCAACAAACCAGACCCCTCAGAGCCCTCAGGGACTAAACTACCAACCAAAGAATATACATGAAGGGACTCATGGCTCCAATTGCATAAGTAGCAGAGGATTGCCTTGTGTGGTATCAATAGGAGGGGAAGCCTTGGGTCCTGTGAATGCTGGGTGCCCCGGCATAAGGGAATGATAGGGCAGTGGGGCAGGAGTGGCTGGGTTGTGGAGCACCCTCATGGAGGCAGGGGAAGGAAGATGGATGTTTTCAGAGGGGAACCAAAAACTGTAATAACATTTGAAATGTAAATAAACTAACAGTAAAAAAAAAGTATATTTTAAATAAAAACAAAAAAAAATTGTGTCTTGTCATTGGTCAGTTTTTCAACAGGTAAACACACACACACACACACACACACACACACACACACACACACAC
>JANHMN010000008.1:78023565-78054766 GCA_030674055.1 Rhabdomys pumilio | reverse complement strand
GAGCAACTTTATCTTAAGTTGGGTACTAACCCATATGATGGGTGCCAATTTGTTGCAGTAAATCTCCAACCCAAATAAGCACTTGCAAAAACATGCACCTCAGTTATAAAATTTGTAAGCTGCATGCCTAGATTGTGCAGATATACCGCTGCAGAAATCTACTACCCAGCTAAGAGATCATTTGCTACTTGTTGCTCCTCCAGGCCACATGGTTCTGCTCTATTTTCCTTCCATCTCCTCTTCCTCCATCTTCCCTTTTTTCTTCACTCTTCTTCTTTCCCCTTCCTCATTTCTCTCTTTATTTCTCTAAATCTCCCAGCCCAACTTTTTCTTTTCACTGTCCAATCACAGGCTCTAGTCTTTATTTGACCACTTAAAATAGGAAGAAGTTTCACTTGAAATCACTTGAGTATGTTATCATGCAACCCCACCTTGAGGAAGCAGGGTTAGCATCAAAATACAAACAGCACCAGGGCAATCCACACGTGAAGAAGAAAACAAACCTGTTCATCAGATTTTCAGAAAGCAGAGACAAGTTGGTAAGAACAAGTGTGGTTGGTACAGAATGTAAAACATCAATAAGTCAAATGAGAGACAAGAGCTGTGTAGAAAATAAATTCACTGTGTTGTCTATGAAAGCTGAAAAATTTGTCTGTTTAATAGCTTTAAAATGTTTCTTATGGGGAATGATGCCCAAATATAAACATATTCAATGTTCTACATAAGATGAGGCACAAGATATGCTATTAAAAACATGACATTTTAGGGTTCATATAAAAAATCCACCTCATCATGTTAATATAATCTAATGACTGCATGGCCTTTTGGCACTCTCTTTTTCTTTTCTACCACATAAGGAAAACAGAAAAATGTTTTATACTTTTTTGAGGCAGTTCAGTGCTTTCCCTAATTAAAGAAATATTTAATGCAAGGTGGACATTTTTTCTGACTCTGGGCAGGCTGTCAATCTTATTTACTATGTATCCATGTATAGCGTTGGCACTCATATGAGAACTGAAGGAAACATTCTGCTTTGCATTAGATTACACAAGATTATAAACACATCATGCATGTACACCAGCATCACTCCTCACATTGAAGTGATGCCCGGCACACTTTAGGTTGAGTTTTATACAAAGTGAGAGGTGAGAATCCAGCTCTACATTTTCTCTGCCTGGTGAAATCCAGCTCTTCTAGCCTGATTTGTTAATGATTCTGTCTTTAAAAGAGTATTGGTAACTGTAGATTTGTTGACATATATCTGGGTCCTCAATTGTATCCCACTGAACTGTGTATATCTTTTTTTGTGCAAGTTACATAAATTAGCAATATTTGCTGTGAATACATGAAGGCACGGATTATGCCATGTCCAGAAGAAACACATTTGCTCTAGTCATCCTGTATCTATGGCTTCTGTAATCTTTCTGCATCCTTTTTCTTGATTTTCTATGAGTGTGTAATGGAAGAAAAAGCTGTGATAAACATGTGCCCTTTATGGCTGAGGATCTCACAGGTATTTGTTCTCTGAACTTTGACAATATTCTCTATATCAGCTGCATTCTGCTATAAAATGAAGCATCTCTGATTAATGTAGAACTTTTGTATCCCAAGCCAATATCCCACTTAGAAATTCTACCATGGCAGAATACTTGTGACTGTGATTGACATACATTATATTTATGTATGAAATTCTCAAATGATAAATAAAATAAGTAAAATCTTGACTAAAATATTTATTTTCTCAAAATGCAAAAAAAATCTGCTTTTTGAATTTTAGGAATAATATTCCTGAAGTGTAAAAAAAATAAGAGCAGTAATGAACAAATGTAATCTCATAAAAATGTAAACAAATGAATCCGAGGCAAGAAATCATACAGCCAAAGTTAGTCATCTATTCTGTTAAGAGGGGACTTGTATCTAAAGAAAATAAAAAACTCAAAATAATACTCTGTAATGTAGTTTTTTTTCCCTTTGGAGGTAATTATTATCTCAGAGAACTGTTGCCTCCCTCTGCTAACCTACACTTAGACTTGGAAGTTTCCAGCCCTCACTCAATCTTATTCTGGCCGAAGATATTTTCATCCTTTGAGACTTATGCTGAATAAACTCACCTTTTCTTCTTTCTGAAGTCTATATAGCCAGAAGGATCAATGCAGCTCTTCTGGCTCAAAATTTCTATTCATGGTGACTGATTCAATTTGACATCTTTCATGTTTTCTCTCTTGAATTGCTCTGCTGGACTTCAAACTAAATCTAGCAATCTGGTCTAATCTTCATGCTCTTTCTCATTCTCTGGTTCATTGTATCTTTATCTGTGTCTAGCTTGCTCTTTCTTCAATCTGTCTATGTAGAACTCTCCTTGTAAAACTGCCTACTTTCTTCTTTTCTCTTTCCTATGATGCTTCCCTTTCTTCTCTCTTCAATTAAAAATTGGGCATATCCTATTCTGTCAAATCTTTCTCTGAATTATTACTTTTTCTGTGTCCCATTTAGACTTCACTTTCAAACTCGGGTGTTTCCTTTTTTGAAGTAATTTCATGTTCACTGTTTGGGGTTAAAACTGTGTACGAGTATGTACCTGTATTGCAGCCAGAGGAATTAAAGGGGTGAGCACCATCACAGCTAGAATTTTTCAGTAAATAACATAATCTCAGGTTTCAGAGTGACCATATATTCTGCAACAGTAATCGGTAAAAATGAAAGCATTTCTGTTATAAAGAGGCATGCAGAACTGAGTTGAAAGTTATTAAACAAAGAAAAAGAAATGCCTAAGAAACAAATAAAGAGGTTTTCAACATACTTAGCAACTGGCAAAATGTATATTACACTACCTTATGAGTTCATTTACCTCAATCAGAAGGACTATCATCTGGAATATAAATAATGAAAAATGCTGAATGTAGCAAAAATGGGGAACACTACTCATAGGGATGTAGACTAGTGCAGCCATGCTGAAAACCATTCTGGAGATTTCTTTTTAAAATAAGAAACAAAAGAAACAAAATCTGAACTACCATATTTAACCCACTTATACCACTCCTGGACATACACTCAAAGAATACTATATATCCTCTGTAGAGATATTCGCACATATAAATTCATTACAGTAATATTCACAGTAGCTAAGATATGGAGTCACCCTCAATGTTGATCAACACAAAGAGAGATAATACAAATGTGGTATAGTCACATAAAAGATTTACTTAGGCATGAAGAAAAATGAAATCATGTGATTTTCAGGGCAATTATTTGAACTGAAAATAATATTCTGAGTAAGGAAAGTCAGACCCAGAAAGATAAATACTAAGATGTAGGTCCTAGCTTGAAATGTCTTGGGTAGTGTGTTTAACTTGTTATATAAGAAAATGCCAGAGAAACAGAAAGAAACCTTCCAAAGACACCATAAAGTTAGAAAGACTATAGAGTAGTAGAGTGTTTGAATACTTACTGGTGGTGGAAAGTCTTAAGCAGTGAGAGACATTGATGAAAAAAACCTCTGGCCAGTTCTTGCATGGCAAGCATGGCTATGAGAGTCCTTGCCCTCTCTCAGTTCTTTTGGTTTTCTACAAAACCATTATATTCGTAAACTTAGTCACTAACATCTATTGCTATATTTGACCACTTTCTTTTCCTGAGACTGATGACAAAGGTCTAGCTACCAAAGTTTTGAAGTCCACCATTTTAAAGCATCCGTTCCTTAACTAATTAACATGTCCAATTAAAACTGAACACCTCACACTAACATGGGATTTCCCCCTTGTACCTTTACAAGCTGTCATTTTCCTATGGGTCACATATGTCTCTTCTCTCTCTAGAGGCAGTCCTTTGTCCTCTAGGACAAACATCCTTTACCACTCTTTTTTGTTCCCTTCCCCACCTGCTTGCCATCTCCCTAACTCTTATTTCATCCATCTGTCACTCTGCAACAAATAAATTTCTTATGTGCTGAGAACTTGGTTCTGGGTGGGAGTTCAGAGCCAATATGTTTTGTTTCAATGGAATATGGAGGGAGCTGGGGGATCTTAAACTAAAAGAAAGAAGGACAGAAATTCATATAAAAGCCCAATGTTTCAAAATCCAATTAAAACTGATTGGAGGGTTAAAATATGACATGTGAAGTGAAAGCTTAGGGGTAAATATTGAGAGTTAAATAGGATGGGAGATAATATTTTTGAGAGGAAGGGGTAGTGGGTATGATGATCTGACTTTAGTAAACTAAATTGAAATGTTGACATAAAATTTGAATCTAATTACCTACACTGATAGACAAGTGAACATGATTGAAAAATACCATGCATAGGCATATTTATTTGTGTAAATACAAAGAATCAAATGCAAGTATAACTTAGTTTCCTTGTTAGTATTGCAGAAAACTCTACATTATGAACATAAACTTCCTCCTCAATTGACTTACCCACAGTAACTCTCATTTTTTTCTAGTGAATTTCTCTGAAAACCAGTGCTTTTCATATTACAGCTTCCTCTCTTTTCATGTCACTATTATTTCATAATGATGTAGGAAATTATTTATTAAAAAATTCTTAGATTTTGAGACATTTGACCTGTTTGTAAAATCTATTCTAAAGTATGTCTTTTTTTTTACTCTAACTAGAGTTAAAAAATTCCAGAGGGTTCAGAGGACAACACAGAACAAGTTAATCATTCTTATTGTGCTAAAATGACTAAATTCATTAAGATAATTTGACACATTCACATAGACCAGAAATCTGAGTAAACTGAGTGTGAGATGTTTCAAGTTACTGGAGAACTTAGAGATTAAAGTGAGATTATGACTAACAAAAAAAACTTAAGAAATACTAATACTCTCCCACACCTTACAGACTGCTTCCCAGGAGGTCCTCAGTAACCAAGGACACAGGTGAGAATCCCACCTAACTACCCACACCAGCTGGGAAACTCACAGAGCCTAGCTGATGCAGGACCTACCTACACTCCCAAGCTCCACCTTCCTCCAGGTCTGCTCTACTACCTGGGCTAGATCAGGAGTCCAATACCTACCCACACATTAAACCAGTCTCCCTCCCAGGAGTTCCACAATAATAAGAAATACAAGTGTT
The DNA here is from genome assembly GCA_030674055.1 of Rhabdomys pumilio. NCBI lineage: Eukaryota > Metazoa > Chordata > Mammalia > Rodentia > Muridae > Rhabdomys > Rhabdomys pumilio. Next base: position 78,049,688 of record JANHMN010000008.1, on the reverse strand, counting down.
CCACAGTAACTAGGGACACAGAAGTTCCACAGTAATCAGGGACACAGGAGGCCTGTTCTAATCAAAGACACAGGAGACCCACCCTATCCAGGGACATCCTACAAAGAGAACAGTTCTAACTAAGGGCACAGAGATCTATCTGCCTCCAAGAAGGCCAGTTCCATTCAGAGACACTCAGATAGTTAACACCAGAGATAACCACGTGGCAAGAGACAAATGCAAGTTCATAAGCTACAGAACTCAATGCAATTTGGCACATTCAGAACATAGTTCTCCCATTACAGAATTTTCTGGATACACTAACATGACTGAAAAGTAAGATAATGGCCTAAAATCCCTACTCATAAAGACGATAGAAATCTTTAAGGAGGATATAAAGAACTACCTTAAGAAAATACAGGAAAATACCATCAAGCAGGTGAAGGAATTGAACAAAATGGTCCAAGAACTAAATATGGAAATAGAAACAATAAAGAAAATACAAATGGAGACAACCCTGAAAATGGACAACTTAGAAAAGAGATCAGGAGCTACAGACACAAGAATCACCAACAGACTACAAAAGATAGAAGAAGGAATATCAGGCATAAAAGATAACATTTAAGATATTGACACATTAGTAAAAAAGAAATACACAGTAAAAAAGAAAACTTCGAACCTTCAAATATCCAGTAATTTCAGGACATGATGAAGAGATCAAACCTAAGAATACGAGAAATAGAAGAGGGTGAAGAATCCCAGCTCAAAAGTTCAGAAAATATCTTCCACAAAATCATAGAAGAAAACTTACCTAACCTAAAGGAAAAAATGGCCAAAAATATTCAAGAAGCCTACAGAACAGCAAATAGATTGGACCAGAATAGAAAATCCTCTTGTCATATAATAATCAAAACTCTGAATGCACAGAACAAAGAAAGAATATTAAAAGCTGTGAGGGAAAAGGTCAGGTAACACATAAAAGCAGTCCTATCAAAATTACACCAGACTTCACTACAGAGACTTTAAATACCAGAAGATCCTAAAAAAAAATTTCATCCATACTGTAAGGGAATACAAATGACAGCCCAGGCTACTATACTCAGCAAAATTCTCAATCATCAAACATGGAGAAACCAAGACATTCCATGACAAAACTAAATTTAAACAATATCTTTCTAGTAATCCAGCCCTAAAGAGGATACTGGAAGGAACTCTTCAACACAAAATGGGTAACTATATGTAAGAAAACATAAGAAAGTAAACATTTTACAACAAACAAACAAACAAAAAGAGAACCATACATATATAATATCACCTCCAGCAATAAAAGTAATAGGGAGTTACAATCATCTGTCTCTAATATCTCTCAACATCAGTGAACTCAATTTCCCAATAAAAAGACACAGGCTAACAGTCTGGATACCTGAACAGAATCTCATATTTACCTGCAAAAAAACAAACACACCTCAGTGACAAATACAGATAGTACTATAGAAAATAGTTTTCCACCAAAATGGGACCAAGAAACAAGCTAGAGTTGCCATTCTAACATCCATTAAAATAGATTTTCAACAAAAAGTTATCAAATGAGATGGAGAAGGACAGTTCATATTTTTCAAAGGAAATATTCAACAATAGGAAGTATCAATTCTGAACACCTATGCCCCAAACACAAGGACATCCACATTCCTAAAAGAAACTTTACTAAAGCTGAAAACACACATTGAACCTCAAACAATAATAGTGGGAGAATTAAACACCCCACTGCCACCAATGAATAGGTCATTGAAACAGAAACTAAACTAACAAAAGTTATGAACAAAATAAATTTAACAGATATCTACTGAACATTTCACCCTAAAACAAGAAAATACACCTTCTTCTCAGTACCTCTTGGAAACTTCTCTAAAATTGACCATATAATCAGACACAAAACAAGTCTCAACAGATACAAGAAAACTGAAATAATCTCAAGCATTCTATCAGACCACCATGGACTAATGCTAGACTTCAATAACAACAAAACAACAGAAAGCCCACATACTTATGCAAACTTAACAACGTTCTGCTCACTGATAACTTGGCCAGTGAAGAAAAAAAGAAATAAAAGACTTTATAGAATTCAGTAAAAATGAAGACACAACACATCCAAACTTATGGAACACAATGAAAGCATTGCTAAGAAGAAAAGTCATAGCTCTAAGTGTTTTCATGAAAACATTGGAGAGATTCCATACAAACAACTTAACTGCACACATGAAATCTCTAGAACAGAAAGAAGCAAACACACCCAAGGAGATTAGAAGGCAGGAAATAGTCAAACTCAAGACTGAAAACAATCTTTTAGAAACTAAGAAAACTATACAAAGAATCAAGAAAACCAAGAGCTGGATCTTTGAGAAGATCAACAAGATAGACAAACCTTTAGCCAAACTAATGAAAAGATATAGAGACAGTATCCAAATTAATAAAATCAGAAATAAAAATTGAAACATAACAGCAGAAACTGACAAAATTAAAAGCATCATCAGAATCTACTACAAATTCCAATACTCAACAACACTAGAAAATCTAGATGAAATGGATGATTTTCTAGACAGATAACATATACCAAAGTTAAATCAAGATAAAGAACTATCTAGAAACTTCCAGAACCGTTATGGAAATAGAAAGAGTCATTAAAAATCTCTCAACCAAAATAATCCCAGGGCCAGATAGTCTTAGTGCAGGATTCTACAAGACCTTCAAAGAAGAGCTAGTAGCAGTACTATTTCTCAAACTATTCCTCAAAATAGAAACATAAGGAACACTACCTAAATAACTCTATAACGCCACAGTTATTCTGATAAGTAAACCACACAAAGAAAAAAAAAAAAAGAACTTCAGGTCAATCTCACTTATGAATATTGATGCAAAAACATTCAATAAAATACTTACAAACTGAATCCAAGGACACATCAATATGATCATTCACCATGATCAAGTAGGCTTTATTCCAGTGGTGCAGTGATGGTACAATATACAAAAATCCATTAATGTAATCCACTATATAAACAGTCTCAAAGAAAAAAGTCACAGGATCATCTCATTAGATGCTGAAACAGTATTTGACAAAATACACCACTCCATGGAAAATGTATTGTAGAGATCAGGAAATCATAGCACATAGCTAAACATGATAAAGAAAAACAAAACAAAACAATAGATAGCAAACCAACAGCCTACATCAAAATAAATGGAGAGAAAGTTGAGTTAATCCCACTAAAATCTGGGACAAGACAAGGTTGCCAACATGCCCCCTATCTACTCAATATAGTATTTGATATTCTAACTAGAGAAATTAAACATCAAAAGGAGGTCAAGGGTATACAAATTATAAAGAAAAAGTTGAGATATCACTATTTGTAGACATGATAGTATACAAAAATGACCCCAAAATTTTAGCAGCAGAACTCCTACAGCTGATAAACAACTTCAACAAAATGGTGGGATATAAAATTAACTCAAAGAAATCCGTAACCTTCCTTGATACAAATGATGGACACCTTGAGAAAGAAATTAGGGAGACAATACCCTTTACAAAAGGCACAAGGAGAATAAAATATAGAACTTCAAATCCCTGAAGAAAGAAATAAAAGAAAACCTCAGAAGAGGTAAAGATATCTCCCATACTCATGGATTTGTACGATTAACGAATGAAAATATCCATTTTACCAAAAGCAATCTCCAGAATCAGTGCAATCTACATTAAAATCCCAACACGGTTCTTCACAAACACGGAAAGAACAATTCTCATCTTCAAATGGAAAAAGAAAAAAACCAAACAGAATAGCCCAAACAATTCTTAAAAATAAAAGATCTGGAGGAATCCCTGGCCTGACATTATTCTACAAAGCAATGGTGATAAAGGTTGCATGGAATTTGTACAGAGAGAAACATATTGATCAATGGAGTAGAATTAAAGACTCAGAAATAAAACCACACACCTATGGATACTTGCTCTTTGACAACAAAGCAAAAAACAAGAAAGCATCTTTAATAAATGGTGCTTATATAAGCAGTGGTCAGTATATAGAAGAATGTAAATTGACATATATTTATCACTATGCACTAAACTCAAGTACAAGTGAATCAAAGAACTCAACCTAAAATCAGATAGTCTGAATCAAATAGAAGGTGAAGTGGGAAAGAGTCTTGATTTCATTGGTACAGTGGGAAATTCCCTGAGCTGAACATCAATGGCTCAGGCTTTAGGATCAACAACTGACAAATGGAACTTTATGAAACTGAAAAGCTTCTGTAAGGGAAAACACACTGTCAATAGGATAAACTGGCAAACTACAGGTTGGGAAAAAATTCTTCACAACACCGTGCTACATTCAATAGAGGACTAATGTTGAAAACATATTTAGAACTCAAGAAGTTAACCTCCAAAAACCCACATAGCCCAATTAAAATTAGGGGTACAGAGCTAATCAGAGAATTCACAACTAAAGTATCTCAAATGGCCAAGAAGCACTTAAAGAAATGTTCAAAGTGACCCAACCCGCAGGTCTAGTTATTTGTGGAGTTCGAGGGGGGCCTCACCTGAAAGAAACATGGGCGAGAGAAAGGAGCAAGACCAAGCAAATGGAGACTTGTCAAGGTCTGTTTTAATGCGGAAGCAACTCTCAACTTATACAGTTCTTAACAAGGAAATGTGGAAGGAGCACAATACAGGATAAAAGAGCAGTTTATATTGAAGTCAACCATCTGGGGGGACATCCTGTGGTACTTCTCATATTGAGGTCAGCCACCCAGAGGGCTGTCCTATGGTATTTCTCATTCTGGTACACTGCTGTTCTGATATCAGGAGCAGGTAGCAAGCTGCACTTCCTAAACTGTCAGAAGCTGCACTTCCTTAAGCAAACGTCCAAGGGGAAGTTTCCACTAGTCTCCAGCACAAAGTCCTTAGTTATCAGAAAAATGCAAATCAAATCAAACCTTACACTCCACCTCACACTAATCAGAATGGCTAAGATCAAAAACTCAAGTGAAAGCACATGCTGGTGAGGATATGGAGAAGGAAACACTCTTCCACTGCTGTTGAGATTACAAATTGGTAAATCCACTCTTGAAATCAATCTGTTAGTTCCTCAGAAAACTAAACATAGTACTCTCAGGAAACCCACATATACCACTCTTGGGCAAATCCTCCCGCCTAAATGCCTCACTGTACTAAAAGGACAGGTGCTCCACTATGTTCATATCAGCCATATTTATAATAGCCAGAAGCTGGAAACAACCCCAATGTCCCTCAACTGAAGAACATCTACAGAAAATGTAGTTCATTTACACCATGAAATACTATTCAGTTATTAAAAGTGAGGATATCTTGAATTTTGTAGGAAAATGGATGGAAATAGAAAATATTATTCTGAGTGAGGTAACTCAGACCCAAAAGGACATAAAGGGTATGTAATTACGTATTTAAGTGGATATTAACCAAAAAGTACAGAATACCTAAGATATAACCCATACCACAATAAGTGTAACAAGCATAAAGTCCCAAGTGAGGATATTTCAATTCAACTCAGAAAGGGAAATAAAATAATCATGGGAGGTAGAAAACTGTGTAGAAGAGGGGAAGAGGGAAAGAGGACCAGGCTTGTGTGAGACTATAGTTCTCATGTACATAAGTGTGAATCCTGTTTGCCAGAGTTGTTGATCACACATCTGTAGCAGCTCAGGGAGGCAGAAGCATGGGTGAATTTTATTGAGTTCACACAATGAGGCTCTGGGCTGAGGATATGCTGTGAGAAGCACCTGGAGCTCCACTGGGTTGTGGAGAGGTTTCAGTCTGAAGTCATGCAAGGGCAGGGCTCATGAGTAGAGGTCTCTGGGCCAAGGCAGCTGACCTGGGAGACGGTGGTCTCTACATGGGCTCCCAAACACCATTGAGAGACACAGAAGAAGTGTATGACATGTATTTCTATAAGAATACTCATGTGAATCTTATATGTGATTCTCCATGTGAAAGATATTCATATAACTCCTCTCTAAATTTTGTAATATTTTATAATTTAAATTATTAAATAATAAGTAAATGGAATGGAATCAAAATGTAAAGATGATATGCATAATAAATATAATAAGAAAGACACTGGACAGTTGGTTCACAGTAGAAGAAAACAAAGTACTTCTTTCAATATATTAAAATTACTGATCAAATCAAGGGTGGTGCACTAGATCCTCTAATCCATTAAATCTCCTAATTAGCTCAAGTAGAGTCCTGTGGAAAATAAGGAGAACATCAGAGCTGAGCAATAGTAAAGTAGAAAGAAGGTAATACCTGTTTAAGACTTGAGAGGAAAATATGTTTACAAGATATAACTCCATTTAAGGGCAAGATGACATCCTCCAAAGTATCTCAGCCAGGAGGATTTCAGGACAATTCACCCACAGAATATTACTGGAGACACCCTCTTCTCCACCTCATATCTGATAAAATAGAAACACCAGTTCACTGTATAGGGAGGATAAAGAGAAAATGGTTGATGGCTAATGTAAGTTTTTGTGTCATCCGGCAGATCTCCAGACATACATTCAAATAATTGTAAATGTTCTAATCACAGGTGAGAAATTGATACTGTCAAACATATCATTGTGAAAATCCCACCAAATAATCCCATAAGGAGGCTCACACAAGCTATTGTAATGGAGCCAAAATGTAGAAAAGAAAGATGATTTTATGGAGTCATTAAAAGTAGGTTAGGATGAAGTCTGAAAGGGAGTCCATCCCTTTTAGATATGTGGGGTTTTTTCAAAGACCACAGCTGCTAGGGAAACGATGGTTGAGAGGCAAAAGGAAGTACAGTTCAGCAGGACTTAGTGAAACCCTGGTAGTTCAAACTTTTAGAGTCTAACTTTGTACAGTTTATTCTTAGCTTATATAAAAGTACTGTACAGGATGGGAGGGTGTTGTTTCCTGGTGTAATTAAATCATCTGTGCACAAGGAACATAACAACATAAAAATTCAGCTCAAAGTTTATGTCACAGGCCACAAGAGTATGGGTTCTAGAGTATGGCTTCATGTATTATCTTAAGGGCCTAGGGAAGAATCTGGAGTGTTCTCTGTATTGCTGATAGTGTAAAAGTCACTTAGGCTAACAGCCACCTAAAAACTTGTTTGTTCAAGCTTGAGGGAGCCCTTAGCCACACATATAATGCAAAGCAAAGTTAAATTATTAGGTAATTACAGTTATGTTTGTGGGAGCATGGTATGGCTTGGCTCTGCTGATAGATCAAATCACTAGGCTAATGATCACCTCCATCCTGAGCCATCTGGGTAGAAAAAAAAAAGGTTATGCATTTCCCACTGAAGAGACAATCCTGTGTGTTTAAAATGACTGGCTTTTCTAGTGCTTATCTGTGATTTCAAAGACCTCTGTGCTTCCAACAAAATGTATGTTACAAAGAAGAGAGATGCCCAGTAGTAGCACAAATGTTCATGATTGGAGAAAAAACATGGATAAGAGGTAAGAAGGCAGAGAGAAAAAAGATAGCATTACAAAGAAGACAGAAGTGAGAAGAGAGGGGTGGAAGGAAGGGGGAGGGAGAGGAAGAGAAAAGGAAAGAGGTCTGTGAGGGGACAGCAAACCTGTAATCATATGCAAATGATGTATGAGGATGTCAGCCCCAGCTTTACTTTCCCAGTGCTACCAGATATTACTGACAGCCATAAGCAAGATGACTGATTTGCCACTGGAGACTAGACTGTCAGTTTCAGGATGAATCAAAACAGCAAACTTTAACCCAAACTGAGAGTGATAACTTACTAGAAGGTTTAAACTTAAACCTAGCTCCTACATATCTGGTGCCATAGTTAGAGATTATCTGTTATGCATCTAAAATACTCACAAACAAAAGACTGATTTCTCACTGATGAAAGAAATAGGATCTCTCAAAAGGCCCTCTTTCTTAGTATGCATTTCCATTGGTATAAAGAGAAAACTTGCCCAAGGCCACTTATATAAAGGACACCATTAAATTGGGGCTGGCTTATAGGCTCTGAGGTTCAGTCAGTATTGAGTTGACAGAGGAGACACTACTCTCTATAATATAAGTCGAAAATAAATTGAAGAATTCAGCTTGAGTCCCAAGATGGTTAAGGAGAATGATGAGCATGTTACAGTTGGCGAGAATTTAATTTTCATGAAACAAAGATAACCTTACAGAACAAACAGGTAATATTCACAAACATAGGTTGGATGTAGGCATTTGTACAAGAGATGAAAAAAATTGTTATTTGTTGTAACAATGATTCCTCAGATTCATATATATGTAGATGCCATGGATTCCTCCATTAAACAATGTTGGCAGCATTGCACATGTTTCAGTTTGACAGATTTTTGGTCTAGGATTTGCTGATTGAGAAATAAGGGCCCACATATGCAGAGATAAATATGAGAACAACAAGAACAAGTTGTGTAGAATCATTAAAATAGTTATTTTAGACACTATGGACTCTATGGGAGAGAGATATAGTTATCAAAGTCCCAGATGCTTAAACACTGAACCATTTGTTATCCCTACTTTAAGAGTTAAAGGAGTCACTGACTTCTTCATAAGTCCTCAAAGTTTCTCTCATTGAGGGAGAAAGAGAGAGAGAGAGAGAGAGAGAGAGAGAAGAAAGAGAGAGAAGAGATGGAGAAAGAGAGAGAGAAAGGAAGGAACAGAGAGAGAGAGAGAGGGAGAATATGTACATGTGTTTTCTTCTAAGCATGGATGCAGGGCCTGTGATGGTGTACATGTAGGTTGAACAATTTCACAGGAATATTTCTAGACACTCTGGTTCCATAAGCCCCATCAAGAACATGAGAATTGATCATTTTTATCTCCTTTCAGCCCTGAAGGCCCTAACAACTATCACTAATTTTTCACTCCATTACCCTAATGGAAGCAAGATGGATTTGAATCATAGAAAGATTATCTCAGCCACAGCAGACATACTTATCACTGGTTTGATTCCTAGCCAATTGGTTCATAAAAGGCCAAAAGTCAGTATTCCAAATGAGAGAGTTTTAACCATACTTGTCTTCTCATGGGCAAATAATTTGGGAAAGTGTGAGGATTCGAGTTTGTGTCTCAAAAGACATTTTATATTTCCCTCCTGGCTTTGATGAAGCATTGCCTCATGGTCATGAAGACAAGATGCAGTAACATTCTCCCCAATAACTTAGATGATCTGAATTAAAATAGGCTCTCAGAGAATGTTGGTACATTAGAGTAATATAGCCACCTTGCGTTATTTTTTGTATGTAGCTATCTCTCAGTTAGAGACAGCCATCTCCACTGTCACAAAACTTACAAATGGCAATGTTGCTCAGGAATAGCTTTGTCAATTCAACTATTCTGTCTTTTCAGAGAAGCTCATTAAACTGGAACCACATGAAATTATTCAACTCTATTCAATACTATGTTTTTAAAACTGGTACCTCATAAAGGATTTTTCAAGGACATGTTTTCTCTTTGTGGAACAGCCCTTGTCAAGAGCAGAAATAGATAAAAAATTAATGTGTTTGATCTCTGAATCTTCTTTATGGATTCAGGTAATGAGATACTCCTAGTCCATCACAGTTCCCAGGAAGGTCTTCATTTTGTCTACTTAAACTTCTCGTTGGTAGAACATTGATGCCATGGACACCTTTCAGGCATAATCCATCAGACTGGTGATTATTTGCTGGATGCTGGCACTGAGGAAAGGAAGAAAAAGAACATTTGAAGATTCCCAGATTGCAGACACAGGACAAATAGAGGTTTTCTGGTTTCTTGTCCCTCAGGTCGAATGCAGCCTTCTTCACTGCAAGCTGAGCTACCATCAGCTTGCAAAGCTACCAAAGCTTTCCTTTGGCTTCAGGAAACAGCCTTTGTTGATAGAGGCCAATGTCAGATGGGTGTTGTATTAGTGTGCTGGTAGCAACATGAGATGAATTAGAGCTAAGTGTGACTGGTGTTTGTCTAAGTGAAACACATACACAAAGTAAAACAATACTTCTGTTGTCAATTTCCAAAAATTTTAAAACAATAAATTTAATAACTGAAATATAGAATGTATCAGCCCACAGGGAAACACTACTGAAGGATGCGCACTTAGAAATGTAGTCATTGGAAGCCGTAGAGAAGGAACAGATAGAGTTTCTGTCTTTCTTTGCGTTTGTTGTCTCTAAAACTGCTAGTTTATATATTATTTTGGGAGTCATTCGGAACTATTATGAGGACCATAGGTTTCAATGTATGAAATACAAGATGTATTATATTCATACTAGGTGTTGGAACTATATTATATGACAAGTGGATACCTTAGGGATCCATCATACATTATTTACATTGGGAGTTGCCACAATCTTTCTTTTGGCTTTACAGAGCCCTTTATAAGTGGTATTGTTTTCTGTTAGGTCTTTCATCACCTTTGTTCAATGGTGATATTTTTCTTTTGTGATGCATTAATCTCTTTGACACTTTTCTGACCATGAAGAATGTCAGAGAAAGGGCACTGGCTGAGTGATATTTAATAGAGTTATCATAGGGAAAGATGACTTATCCTCAAGATGTCACTTTCATACTCACAAGTGAACATGGTCCTTATGTGTTGCAGTCTGTTCTGCCCCATGCTTGGTGCCAAACTGTTGAGGCCGGAGCTGCTGTTCTGGTCAAGGGTCAGGGTCTCAAAGAATGGAGACAAGGCAGAGGTTCTGGAGTCAAGTCTCAAGTCTCCTTTATTGTTTCTCTTCTATTGGTGCATATTCACTCTTGTTCATTCCTCTTAACCCTATTTACTCATATACATCTTAACTCAATTGACTGTATATATATTCTTACAAGGAAATCCTGGGTATGTATAAGCACATGCAGGAGAACACAGGTGAAAACATTTTACCACTTGCACTATGCAGCTGGGGTCACTAAACAGCAAAACAAGCTATGTGGGATAAACAAGATATTTGTTAGAGTGTGCTCAGCTGTTGTAGGCTGCTGAAAAACCAAGTCTCTATCAGGGTAAATGGTTCCAGATGGCTGCAAAGATGATAGCTGCTTTCTAGCCGCTTTCTGCTTAAAGTCGGCTCCCTACACCTATGCTCCTTTTATCTTACATGAAGTTTAACCATAAGTCAGCATATGTGTGATATATATCCTTGCTCTCTGCCCATACAGCAATTGACTCAACATGAAAATGAAAACTTCTTTGAGTGTGAAAAGGCCCTTTCATGGGGATGCCTAAGATCATAACAGATATTTACATTAAAATTCATAACAGCATCAACATTATAGTTATTATGCAAAAATAAAATTTTATGGTTTGGGTTAACAAAACATGAAGAATTTCATCAAAGTATTGCAGCAGTAACAAGGCTGACAACCACTGTCATAAAAGATTTCTAGTATGAGAGACAATTATGTTAGTAAACTGTGGGATATTCCAGGAACAAGTAACTATATACTATAACTAATGAATGCCAAGTTATTCAGATTTTCATACAGCTAGGGAAAGTTGATGAATCCTGATATATTCCGTTTCAAGACTACTCTACTAAAATAAAAAAATAAAAAACCTCTGCTGACAAAACTTTCCTAAAACCTTGGGAAACGACACATAACTGTATGTATAGTGGAGAACACAGTTATCCACATGCAAGAAGGAGCTTGGCTTTGAAGCTTCAGAACCAATATCCACTGTATCTTACCTTTCCTAAATAATTTACAAATTGATGCTAACTTGTACCAAAATGAACAATAACATATGACTTATTCAAGTGTGAAGTAAAATGAATAGCTGCCTAGGCTGATACACCTGTCTTAGATGAAGAATTATCTATTACCATATATGAGAGAATAGGCATGCTATAAAAGGAAGTAACCAAGATAATTGGCTGGAAACGTAATAACATCTCCTTAATGAATTTTAAAAGAATAGGGCAAGATACTGACAAATAGAAGAGAGGATGGTTTGAAGTGATATAGAAATTATCCTGTAAAATAACAAAGATTAGTTACTCAGTAAGAAACAACAGAGGAAAATGGTCAGCAACTTATAATAGCACTGGTTTAGATTAACACAGATGTCGGGATGGAATTAGCATCATGTAGCAGAAAAAAACTGTTCTGTGTTAAAGACACCTATAAGAAAACCGTATTGGATTAGACTACAAGTGGGAGCATGAGTATACTGTGACTGAAAATTTTTGTGTGTATTTTACTAATTTATTCTATTGTGTAATCATGATCAATAATTGATTATTTGAAGCAATTGAAAACACCTAAAAGTGAGAAAGTAGAATTAAAATTTTCTGGATATTCTGGAAGAGGATTTACCTGAAGACATCTCAGAAAGATGAAATAGCGTGGTCTCATCAACTGATTGTGTATTTGACTTATAATGTTAGAGCAATCCAAAGACAATTTTCAAAGAATTTTTGTAAAACAGGGATAGAATATTTTAGAGCTGTATATAACTCAGGGAGTAAAGTGCCTACCTACTGAACATGAAAACCTAAGTTCCTGATCCCGTAGAACCCTGCTGAACATGAGAATTCAAGTTCTATTCCCCAAGAACCCAAGTAAAATGTTAGGTGACAGGACACACTGCTAAAATACCAACAATGGTAAGATAAGAGACAGAGATACCTGGATCTTTGGAAATTTGGATGCCAATTAGCTTCTGTACATGTGAAATTTTTAGGCCAATGTGATATCCAGTCACAAGCAAAGATGGAATGATGTATCTAAAGACCAAGAGCTAAATTTATCCTCTGATTACCACACACTTTACCATACATGCTAACAAATGCACACTACACATGCCCAAACATACAAGAACAGAATTTTTAGGTACTCTAAAGCATCAAGTATTTCCCCTTTAGAAATACTAAATTAGGAGTTTGGAGCAGTCTTTCTGTACCTGAGTTATTTAAGATTCTAGGGCTTCATTTTAACAATATTAAAATGACATCTGTATGATGAAAATGTTACCTAAATGTCACACACATTGGTACTGTGAAATAAAATACATTAAGAAACAGAGCTCAGCAGGACCAAAAACATATTTTGCATGCTGTCTTGTTGTTTTATGGCATTGGTCCTCAACTTTCTAATACAGCAGTTCTTTAATATAGATCTTCATGTTGGTGTGACCTCCAACCATGAAACTATTTCACTGATGCTTTATAACTATAATTTTGCTACTGTTATGAATATCTGATATGCAGGTTTACACCTCATTTTCATCTGAATCAAGATTGTGGTGACATTACATGGTATCTACACGTTAATATTAGTAAACTTGGCTGCCAGCCACAGGATTGCTTTCATTCTGATGAAGTCATCAGCCAAGATGTCAGCAATCCACATGATTGCAATTATTCCAAGGTACATCAACAGGCACTCCATAACTTCTCTTCTGTTTTCTTCTTTTCCATTCTCTTCTCTTCTTTATTTTAGTACATCTATTTTGTTAAACAAAAGCTGAGTACAAGTTGCATATATGGTGTGATGTAGTAGATCTATTTTTTAAATAACAGTGGAATCCTGGTACACACAAGCAGACCGTAGTAAATTAAGATTACCTATGTGTATTTATTAACTGTAAATGCTTGTTATAAGTTTAAGCTAATTTTCTGTTATAAGATTTACATATTTTCCTTAAGAGGATTTTTTGACAACAAAGAGCACAGAAAGTATGTAGATAAAAAGGTTTCAAGGGTGAAAAGAAGAAATTTTTTAGTACTAAGATACTTTTGGGATCATTTGCTTCAGCAGTGGCAGAAGTTGTTACAATCTTTGAGAACTTGGAAATTCAGTTTGTTATTTGTGGCCATTAACTGAACTGCACTGAGGCTAAGCTGCTTGTAATAATACAGCAAGACTTTAACAAAATCTCTTAGGATAAGGAAGGAAAGAGATAGAGTAGGAAGGAGAGGATCAAAAACAGAAACTCTGCCAGAAGGAGAGTTCCATTGAGCACCTGGAGAGATGTTAAAGACAAGAAGGACTAGAACTGTAAAAGGAAACTCTGCCAGAAGGAATATTCTGTTATCACTGAGGCCTGGGAGGGCATAAGTTACCTGTCTGATATACCTGCAAGACTTAAACAGGATTCAGTGAGCCAAAAAGAAAGACAGCAACAGGACAGACTGCTGTTTTTTTATTCAATATTTTATTCATTTACATTTCACATGCCATTTCCCTCTTGCACTCCCCCCCATAATTGTCATTATAGTTAGAAAAACGTTTAAAGACACCTGTAGGGTATTTGGCATAATCCTAACACCTCTCTGGGTGTTTTAACTTTGCATATTCAGATTATGGATTTAAAGAATGCTGCTCTGTTGAGCTTTGATGCTGCAGATAATGCCAATAAAATGATCCAAGGCCGGCGGTCAGTATTTCCATTTTGGTCAGACCTCAGGAATAGCATATATAGCTTGATCATGTTAGCCATTCTTGTCCTGGGAATACTTTTATTCAGACAGATCGCTTTTAGGAGGATGTACAGAAGGTCCAGGAGGGAGCTGAGAGCAGGAACAGCAAGAAGGATGAGAGAGAGAAGTTTATATCCTGATCCCAGAAAATTCCTGTCCCAGAAAATTAGGGACATGCCAAGCAGAACTGCTGTGCCTGTCTGCAAGTCCCAAAAGAATATCAAGTTGACTTCCATGTAAAGATACTTTGGTCTTTATTTAGGAGCTCAAGCTTGGGCCACACCCACACTGCGGTCTCTGGAGCACCAGAATGGTAGGGTGCATCCCTGAACCTAGTTTCAGACAACTATTTAGAGAGACAAGAAGGGAGCTATCTAGGCAGACACAGATCTGAGTGGGGAATATTATGGCCTTTAACATAATTGGCTGGTGTTGGGAGACAAACCATAAACTTAACATTTGCTTTTCTCCTGATTGGTGGTTGTTAGAAAGTAAAATGTCAGGGACAGGCTTGTAACCTGGAGGTGCAGATTTGTTGCCAATTAACCTAGAAACTGATGCTAGATATAGGTTTTGTTTTGGGCGGGGGCAGTGTAACTTGAAAACTGATGCTAGGTACCAGCCTATTAGTTAACTCAAGTTCATCTTTAAGTCAGGTTCTCTATGATGGAGTCTGAACCTAGAAGATCTTTTCTCTCAGAACAATGTACTTGTCAGAGACAAATGTCCCAAATCACAGAGGAGAGGCCTCGCTTTACATGTGTTGTGAGTTTAGTATAAAAGACAAGTGCTTCCCAGCACACTATTGTGGCTTATGCAGAAGTACCAGATGACAAGAGCCAGAGGTCCTGAATCACAGTGGGGTTGAGAAGCATGACTGTTTGAAGGAAGAGGCAGCTGAGAAGATGGACTTTAGAATTTAGAATCAAATAGAGTAGGTGGCAAAGATCAAGAGAAACAAATGATCCACACATATCTTAGAAGAGTCAAATCAGCAGCTTGCTTTGGTTAGGAAAGGCAGGGCCCCATGAAAAGAGATTCAATTCTAACCAACATGGAGATTTTATCACCAGTATAAACTGATGTTTTCAGCAGCAGATGTATAAACTGAAAATGTGACCACTCCAAGTTATGGTTACATGGATTTTTTTTAAAAAAAATGTACATATGAGGGAAAGAACTTTGAGGGTTATCTGGAAGAATCTAGAGCAGAGAGAATTGTAGACTGCAAATGTCCAGCATGGACTTGGTCATGAGAAATGTGGTAGGGAAAGTAAGTTGAAGAGAGAGGACCAGAAGAGGAAGACAAAAGAGAGAAGAGATAGAGACAGAGACACAGAGAGGCAGAGACAAAGAGAGACAAAGACATACACACAGAGAGAGAGAGACAGGGACAAAATAGCAGAGTCATAAGGAATAATGAGTAGGTATGGGCAAGGATGCTTCTGGGCTGGAGAAGTTTAAAGTAGAAGAGGAGATGAAAAGAACTGAGAAAACCCAGGATGTGAGCATAGACTCTGAAATATATAATCTGGACATGGTGATACTTGATAAGGTCTGGAGATCAGCATGCACATTGTTATCCTTGTTGGCACCAGATATTACCATCTGTCCCTTCTGCCAGTAATAAAAGAAATGGCTTCTCTGGTAGAGAGAAACTGACTGTACAAGTTCCTAAAAATATTTGCTTCTGTCTTATGTCATGAATTTAGAAAAAAAGAATTTCCTTTTACTTGACAAACTATAAAATATTTCTTTTAGTTTTTATATTTCTGAGTTAAAATAGCTTATATAGGTATTTCATTTTATAAGAAAAATTGTGCTTTTTAAATTTTTTGGCATCATTCCTTTGTGAAAATATTAAACATGCACAATATATTTGAGCAAACACAAACAGGAGGGTTTCTTAGAGTTTTCATTGATACTAAATAAATTACATGTCTGGACATACTGCATCTCATTTTGGCAATAAGTTCTTAATTCCAAATATTTTTTATGTACTCCAAAGATAAACAAAGTTGTTTATATTAAAACTTACTCACTTTGGCATGGTATTTCTAAAATATGTTTTATAACTTTACCATATGTAGCAAAGCCTTATGATAAAATTATTTTCTACATTCTTAGAGACTGGATTTTTGAGGTGGGCCTCATGCTAAAGTTATTAATATACCTTGAAGTCACTTAAGACTGATAATATATTCTGTACTCAGTCTATTTGTTTAACATGCTTTAAAAAAACATTATAGCAAGCAACTTTACTTCATTTGAATGTCACTTATAATCAGCTTTGAATACTTATACTAATAAATAGCTTTAATCTCAAATTATGTATTCTTCTATGCTTCTGACCCAGAACAATGATTATATATTATTTGATGAAAGCACCAAATACAGAACTTGAAAGAGACCTTTTAAAATGAATATCCATTTATGTATATTGGATTACAAATAATGAAGCTTATACTAATATTTGTTAGTTGCATCAGCTTGGATCAAATGGAGCAAGAGACTTAGTCTGTGTATAGCTTTGTTAAAGATTTCCATAATACAAGGACAGAGTCACAAAGACAGACTAGACAGATTCCATCAGGTACAGATTCTTATTTATACCACAGAAAGTCAAAGGCCAGACAACACTGAAAGCATGAAGTAGAGAATTCAAATCTGGACTAAATGGCTAAATGACTCCACTTATTAATGTCAAATGACATTGACTAAATGACTCCAAGGATTAGTGCTTTATTTCTTTTCTTCATTTGAAATCAATTGGTAACTCACAATTGGTAAGTCCACAAATCTGGTCTTTCCATTGACTAAATAACTCCAAGGATAAGTGCTTTATTTCTTTTCTTTATTTGAAATCAATTGGTAACTTACTATTTCATATAATCTATGCAAACAAAAGTAGAGAAAATTACATGTTTCAAGACTTCAGAGTTCCCAAATTTCTATGTATTCCTTATTTCAACACTTTGTGCATCTTTTCATAGCAGGTACCGCCTTACTGGAGTTTGTATACCCCAAGACTCATATACCCTGGGAAGGAACACTGAGATATAGTAAACACAGTGTATACGTGTGTTATCTAGATCTGCTCGATACCTTTAGTAGATTATGCAAAAATTGAGGAACTCATGTTTTAGAGAAAGAACTTTTCTACTATTTGAATGTTACTAAATGGTTTACGTGGTTCACAAGTTTATTTATATTGACTTTAATCCTCACTGGGAAATATGAAAGAGATAGAAATCTCCTATCTGACTATGACATTTAGAGATGAGAGCTCTGTGGTTTTATTTTATTGTCTCTTTATTTTACTGTGGTTTTATTTTTAGATAATAATACATAAGAGCCTCCATAAGCACTATGGGTAACTTTATAAAGTGTTAGAAATGAGAGAAACACAGCTTTACTCTCTGTCACTTTCTGCGAATTACTGTTCTCTCTCAAGATAGTGTCTGTCAGAAGGGCACTTGAAGATATGGTACTTTAGCTGATTCCTTAAAAGCAGTTCAAGTGATACATCTTTTCTGCATGATTTGCTCTATCTCTAATCATGTTAGCAAAAGAAATAGACCTTGAGAAGGACCATGAGAAATAGTCAACATACATTTTATCTAGGTCTGCTTGATTTAATTCTCTCTTATTAATGATCAAAGATCTGTTTCAAACCCTACTCCTGCAATCAGATGTTCTAAAAAAAAAGAAAGAAACAAAGAAAGAAACAAAGAAGGAAAGAAAGAGAAGAACAAGGAAAAAAGAAATAAAAGAAATGGAAATCACCAATTGACTAGACTGAGAAGTTCCTATCAGTTCAGTAAAGCAGACTTTATTGAATATGTGAGAAATTTATCAAAAGAGAATTAACTAAAGGAAAAGACCAATCATGAAGGTGAGTAGCAATATAGGCTTGGAGTCTTAATGGAATGGAAAGACTGAAAGTACTCAGGAGCAGAACTATGGTCTGCCTGTATGTTAGCTGCTAGGATCTGAATTGTTATGGGTATAGGGTCATTAAATATTCACCAACCTGACAATGAATAATATTTTAATAATAAAGGGCTTATATTTAAAAATACTGGTAAGGACTGTTTTACAGCTCTGAGAGGAAAGGCTTCTCCAATGGAAGTTTTATATGGAATAGAACTGAAGATCCAGAAATGAACCCACACACCTATGATCACTTGATTTTTGACAAAGGAGCTAAAACCATCCAGTGGAAAAAGGACAGCATTTTCAGCAAAAATGGTGCTGGTTCAACTGGAGGTCAGCATGTAGAAGGATGCCAATCAATCCATTCTTATCTTCTTTGAGTACTAGACCTAGTTTTGCAGGCAGAGGTAATAGGCCTTTAAACTAACGATAGCTACAGAAGAATAAAAGTTACCTTAATAATAAAGATTTCACAATCCTCTAAGAGAGACCTAAGATGCCATTAGAATCTTGTTTGGCTTGTCTGCAGTGTTAGCTGATATGAGACAATATTAAACAAGCTCATGTTTCAAGCTTTTTTTTAAAGAAGGATTTTACTGTTTGTATGAACTATATCCTGTTTGGCTTATTTGACTGTTTGTACTCATTACAACTGTTTTCCTTTAAAATGGAGAACTAAGCTGCTTCAGTATCTGAAATCATGCCAACAGATAGTGACAGACAGGAATAAGAAAAAGAATTAAAATATAATGCCGTTTTGGGAAGTACTGTATAAACTATATTTCACTAAATTACATTTTGAAAGATGTATTTATAAACCACCTCAACCTTTCTGTAATATTCTATAATTTAAATTATTAAATGTTAAGTAAATGGGGTAAAATCTACGGGCATATACCCAAAAGATGTTTCAACATACAACAGGGACACATGCTCCACTATGTTCACAGCAGCCTTATTTATAATAGCCAGAAGTTGGAAAGAACCCAGATGTCCTTTTGCAGAGGAATGGATACAGAAAATGTAATATATTTACACAATGGAGTACTACACAGCTATTAAAAACAATGAGTACATGAAATTCTTAGGCAAATGGATGAAGTTTGAGAATATCATCCTGAGTGAGGTAACCCAATCACAAAAGAACAAACATGGCATGCACTCACTGATAAGTGGATATTAGCTCAAAAGCTCACAATACCTAAGACACAATGCATAGACCACATGAAACTCAAGAGGAGGAAGGAAGAACAAAATGTGGGTGCTTTGGTTTTTCTTTTCTTTTCTTTTCTTTTTTTTTTTTTTAGAAAGAGTAACAAAATACTCAACCAGAGCTCCCAGGGTCTAAACCTCCAGCCCGAGAACAGAAAAGGAGGGACTCATGGCTCCACTTGTATAGATAACTGAGGGTTGCCTCATTAGCCAACAGTGGAAGTGGAGGGCCATGGTCCCCAAAAGATTGGATCCATAGTGTTGAGGATTGTGAGAGCAGGGCGACTGGATTGGGAGAATGGTGGGAGTACACCCTCATAAAAATAGATAGTTTATTTATTTCAAACAATTTTCAAAGGTTTCCAGGAGATGCTTATTGGCTAAGATCTTATTTTAAGCTCTTCACAAAATAATTCATGTCTCTGTATAATATTCTCAAGAGAGATGCAAATCCTAATTTCCCCCAACAATTAATTGACAAAAGAGGAGTAATTTTACAAAAAGTAGAAGAAGCTCTCATTAATTGATATATTATATGGATTGATTAATTGTTGGCTGTTTTATAATACTCTTTTGATAAAAGAAATTATTAATAAAGAATTATATGTTTTAAATAGTGTCTTCATGATTCTCTGAGGGCAGAAGGAACATGCTTTGTTTACACTTAACTTTCTAAAACTGAAAGTTCACAGCAAATCTGCAGCTGATTGCCTCTGGCATTGCTGACACCAATAAAAACAATGCCACAACTACATAGAAGGACCCTTTTACCCTTAAATGGAATGACAAGGTCCCAGTTCCTATATGGAGCCGAAGATTGATATGCCTGTTTGATACCACAGAAGGCACATCTAAATGGCCATCAAAAAGATTAATGAATTAAATAGATATCCCCACAAACCTAGGCTCAATTATAAATAAGATGAATAACAATTGACATCCAGGGAAAAGAAATTTCCCTGAGAATTCCATTCTTTTTTTCCTTTCCAGGTAAAAATTAATCACCTGTGATGTCTGCTGTTAGGAGTTCTAATCCTGATGCTGGCCTCTGGACTTATACTACTCAAACCTCCAATGGTCCTTGACAAGGACATTAAACAGCTATAGACTGACGTCACTAATCTGAAGAAATCCCTCGTTTTACTGTCTGTTGCGATTCCCAAAAATTGCAAAAAACTTAATTGGACTTGATTTTCTCTTTTACAATAGAAAAGACTGTGTACAGCTCTAGACTGTGTACAGCCCTTAAAAAAGAATGCTGCTTTTACATAGACAAAACAGGAATGATTAAAGAGAGCATGAAAAATGCCAGAAAAGGTCTTGAGATAAGACGGAGAGAGAGAAAGAAAATAATGAGAGCTTACACAAGAATTGGTCTTCAACCTCTCCATGATTGGTAACTCTACTTCCTTCCATCTTGGAACCATTAATTAGGTTAGTTTTGCTTAAATTAAAATTAGGTTATTTTTCCTTTGGTCTCTGGGCCTTAAATAGGCTGACTAACTTTGTGAAACAACAGATAGATAATCTGACAGCAAAATCTATTCAGATACATTATCATAAGTTAGATATGGAGGACCACAAGACTCTAGTGAGGATGTTACTCTATCCAGGGTACTCCTAAGTCCCATCTCCACCCAATCTAAAAAAGGGGACTTCCACCCCTAGACCAAGCAGAGAGGGGCCACCCAGAACCCCCTCTGTCTGGTGATCTGAATTCTTGCTTAAGCTGTGAGGCTAAGCACTGCAAGGGAATATAAATAAAAGTTAAAAATATGTTTCTGGGTTCCCTGAGAGACAAGCCTGACTGCATAGGAGTTGATGTCAAAAGTATCCCCTCTCCAGGAAAAAGACATCGGGACGGGTATGGCCCTCATGCCTCACTGGACAATGACAGGAGAACTGGAGCCATTACAAGTCCCCTTTAATTACTGGAGGTAAGGCCTCTATCCCTGCCTTGGCAAGATTAGAATCGCCACAGCCCTTCTATACTTGGAGAAGGGAGGAGATGTCAGGGGCAGCCCTGTTTATATGCTGAAGGCCTAAAATCAGCGATAAGCCTAAAATCAGTAATAGGCCTGACATTCATGCCTGCTAACACAAAGTCTTGGGTCTCTATGGAAAAACACTGAAACAGAGGGCTATAAACTATTGTAAACAGGCAGCTTTTGTGGAAATCTACCAGTCTGAGTAGTTGTAGAGCTTGTAAATAGGCAGCCTTGGCAGATAGTGCCAAATTAGATAAGGACAAGTGAATCATAGGCAGAGTTATATTGACCGGAACCCTGAACCTTCATGCAGGTGATATCCTGTTCTGAAAGATATCTTTACTCCCCCTGAACACCTATTGATCTCATTTTAAACTTCAAAGTTTGTAGTGAGTTAAAATGTCCTTCAAAATAATTATAGGTCATATTTATTTTCACATTGTAAAATGCTAGTTAATCTGTTGAACATTTTAAAAAACTGGATTCCTTTTTGAGAATTTCATATATGAACATTGTATTTACATAATTTTTCCCTTTCTCTCCTTCCTCCCACTCTTCCCAACCCCCCCATACTTTTCAAATACATCTTATTATTTAATTATTGCTCATATATGTATGTATATATGTATACATGTATAAGTATATATGTATTTATAAATACTGATAAATAAAATGTTTTGAGTTAAAAAAAATAAAAGAATTATTTTTTCTGGCCCTCTTTTAAATCTCTTGATCTTTTTAATGCTTGTTTTGATAGTGACTGATTTTATAGAAGTTACTATATCTTACTGATGTAGCTATTGTTGTATTTGTTCTGCTCTACTTTGCTAATAGACTGTAAATACCTTAGAAAGCACAAACAAGATCTCATGCATCTTTGTAAATCAAAATACCGAAACTAAAGCATTTTGTGTTTAAAATTTGATATTTTGGTCTCTAGCTTAATAAACATACCTGAGTAATAAAAAAAATATTTTGGGTTAAAAAAATGATTCAATTTGTAGGCAAGATAAAATCCTCCAAGACCTCTCAGCCAGGAGGATTTCAAGACAACCAACTCACACAATATTACTGGAAATGTAGCAGTTTTCTTCACATTAAATCTGATAAATTAGAAACACTGATTCTCTAAATAATGAAGATCTGTAGAAAATGGTTAAAGTCACTCTTTGTGTCACCCAGCAGCTATCTAGACATACATTCAAATACTTTTAAATGTTCTCCTAACCACAGATGAGAAATAGATAGTGCCAAACATATCAGTGAGAAACCCCAGCTAATAATCACACAGGTAGGCCCACTAAAGCTACTAGATGAAACCAAAATGATAAATTGAATGTTGATTTTATGGGGTCATTGGAAGTGGGTTAGGATGGTGTCAGAAAAAAAGTCTCCCTCATCAACAGATGCTTGGGAGCTCCTCCAAAGACCACAGCTGCTAGAGGAACAATGGAGAGAGGCAAGAAAGAAGCTACAGTTCAGCAGGACGTTGTGAACTTGTAGCAATGCAAACATCTAGAGTCTGACCCAGAACAGTTTATTTTCAGCAAATTTTAGCACTGTACAATTTGAGGAAAATTTTTCCTGTTGTAATAAAATCACCTGTACACAAGGAGCCATAATGACACTGAAATTGAAGTCAAAGTGTTTATCATTTGAGAAGAACATCAGTTTTTCTCAAGGATATATAGCTTCTAGAGATAGGTTACATGTTTTATCTTTAGAGTCTATGGAAGAATCCAGTGTAGTCTCTTTAATACACATTAGAGTTCATTTAAGCTACCTTTAAAACTAGTTGTTCAAACTTGGAGGAGCCTTTGGCCATACATAAAATACAAAGGCCACCTAAACTACTTGGTATCTCCAGTCCTGTTTGATATGGTTTGGCTCAAAAGACAGTGTAAATAACCAGAATAATAAATACCTCCATCCCTAGAATTCTGGGTAGAAAAACAGGTTATGTGTCTCTTTCTCTAAAGAGATAATCTTGTGTATTTAAAATGATTGCCTTTCTAGTGCTTTTCTGTGAGTGGAAAGACCTTTGAGCTCCCGAAAATAGATGTATGTATCTCAAAAAAGAGAGATGCCCAATAGTAGCACAAATGTTCAGAATTGGAAGAAAAACATAGAGAAGGGGTAACAAGGAAGTGAGAAAAGGGACAAGAAGACGAAGAAGATAGACAGAATGGGGAAAGGGAAAGAAAGGTGAGGGGAGAGCAAACCTGTAATCATATGCAAATGATGTATGAGGATGTCAGCCCTGGCTTTACTTTCAAAGTGCTCCTGGGTATAAGTTACATTCATAAGCAAGATGCCAGTAGAGACTAGACTAGAAATCCTGTCAATTCCACAGTGAGTCAAAGTAGCCAGAGTGTCATTTGTAGATGTAATGGAAATAATGTAACAGAAAACTGTAATCCAAAGTGGGAATAATAAATAAGTTGGAGGCTTAAACTTTAAACTTAGTTCCTAGATGTCTAATATCACAGTTAGACATTAACTATGCAAAGGATAACAATTTCACCTGAAGCACCTAGCAGCAAAGGCTGCTTACTCAATGAGAAAAGAAAAAAGTATCCTCAGAAGGTCCTCTTTCTTAGTGAGTGTTTCTGTTGCTATAAAGAGAAACTATGCCCAAGCCCAGTCTTACAAAGGACACCATTTAATTGGGGCTGGTTTACAGGTACTGAGGTTCAGTCAGTTATCATCATGGTGGGAAGCATGGAGGCATCCAGACTGGCATGGGGCTGGAGAAACTGAGAGTTCTATCTACATCTTCATCAAAAGGAAGCCAGGAGCAGACTCTCTTCAGAGAGCTAAGAGGAAAGTCTCAAAGCTTCCCCGAACCCTCAATATGACACACATTTCTAACAAGGTCTCACTTACTAATTGTACCACCACCTGTGACAAGTATGTTCAAACTACCACAGCCTCCTAAGATGAGGTTTATATCTATCGCATTGTATATATAAATGTAGTATGTACTACATATATGTGAGTTTTCATGGATGAAGGTTGGAGGAAAATGGCAGGGTTTTGTTTGTTATTTCATTCTTCTTTCCTTAAGACATGAACTCTCACTGAATTTAGAATGGTGTTGCAAACCAGTAGTCTCACAAGCTCATCCGGCCTCTGCTTTCTATACTTATATGGTTATAATTACATGTGTGACCACACCCATTTTTATACAGATTCTGGGAATTTGAACACAGTGCCTCAGGCTTTTCACAACAAGCACACTTTCCCACTGACACAGTGGGAGCTTTACAAATCAATCCATTCAGTACTCTAGAAATTTATCAGGCCTGAATTAACATTTTCTCATATATTAATTTTTGAGTCTTCAAACTTACAAGTAAAAATATCTTCAAACACAAAGTAGAGATTTGCTCAGGATTTAGGAGCTATTACTAATACTGTTTATTCAGATGGCAGTCCTGAGTTTTACACTGATAGTAACAAAGATTCTTGATTTATTGATATTTGGACTACATGAAGAAATCTCCTAATAAACAGGTTCATCAACAGGAGAAGCCAACATGTTATAAGAAAAGTAATGAGTCTTAGCTTTGAAGACGCTTCTTGTTCTTACTGTTGACAGACATGAGATTTATTATGACATTTTATTGGTCATCAAGCAGGAAAGATATGCCACTCTTAACTATCCAATAGATGTTTTATATTATTGTCTAGAAAGGGATATTCTTAGACAAACAAACAAAAAAAGCAAACAAAGAACAAAAACAAAACCCCAAGTTAGGGTGAGAGCAAAAGCACAAAGCACAAAGACTAGTAAAAATACATTTTAGGTACTTGCCTTTAGTATAGCTCATAGCATGCACCATAGAAACATCTTTGGGCAGTGGGCGTCAATTACATGAGAAACTTATAAATGAATAATTTGCAAAGAACAATAGTTATGCCATTTATGGATGTTTTATTATACCCCTTTCTAACAAGCTGCAGGAAACATCAGAGAAAAGGGGAAGAAACTTTCTAAGAGCCAGAGATTCAGGTGGATCAGATCAATACATTGTCTTCTAGGCATGAGAGAATCGTTGCTCTCATGAAATTACAGCAACAGTACTTGGTTGTAGCAAATCAAGCCAGTCAACCTACAACATAGATACTAGAGGGGCACACAACCCTTTGCCCCTACCTGACAATTCATTGAATTTGATAGGTGTTAATTGAAATAGAGAACTTTTTATTTTAGGTGTATGGTCCTTGATAGGTTAATCATATTTTATAGAATAGCCCCATACCCATGTACCTAGAAGAAAGACTAATTGGATTCAGTGAGCCATAAAAACAAGCATACAAACAAAACCAATCTAGTTTGAAGAGTGCTATGAGTTAAATATTGTTTGAGGAAGAGTAGCAGGGGTGGCAAGTATGGTCACAATTATCAATGAATCAACTCAAAATAATATATTTAAAAATTCACTTTAACAGCTCATTCACACTGCATGAACACATAATGTCTAGCTGTCCAAGCTACAGTTAGTGCAATCTTCATACAATGGTTCTTTATGACTATCAACTTCTCTG